>JAFBJU010000834.1:14529-165953 GCA_016785305.1 Colistium nudipinnis
TATGAAAATAAACAGGTGTGTGAGTAAATGTTTTTTGTTTTGTTTTTTTGCACACTGAGCACATCAAAGTGCAGCTTAAGAATAAAATTAGATTGTGAAGGGACAGTGGAAACACACTCACACAATGGCTTCATTGTGGGCCCTTTTCACCGCCAGGGCTATCGCTTCCTCTGCTTCTCTCTCTAGGCGAGCCTGCGGGGAGACATACACAAAAAAGAAAATACCCCATTCACCCCATTCACTGTATCTTCTATTCCCCATCATTTCACCACATCATCCTGTTCATGGAGCCGAGGGGGATAATTTTAGTTAACTATTTTCTGCATGACCACACCTTCTCTTTGAAGAATCTGTACTCCATTTTGTTCAGGTTTTCCCTGTGCTCCTTGTCGGCAGCATCCATGCGTCCTCTGATCTACAAAATAGAAAAGTCGAGGTTACTCGTAGCCTCTTCACACCCTTACAAATGGATGAGTTTTTTTTTGTTTTTTTTTTCTAAATAAGCAAGATTTCCTCCTCTTGATCTTCCTTACATCACTCAGCTCCTGCTCCATCTGGACCTTCCTCTTCTGAAACTCCTTAATTTTCTTCATACCATCCTGGACCGTGTCGAAGTCACCGGACTTCTTTCTGAACAGTTCCTTTATGTCATTGATTTGAAGTGTGTACTCTTCAGCCTGTTGAAACCAATCTTAAAATTAGAAGCACAAAATCAAAAAAAAAAAATCAAATGCAAATATGTATCCACTCATCCATGGTTCGCCGAAGACCTGGAGCTGCCTCTAAGTTCTCATAAATGCAGCCTATATGGGTGAAAGAGGTGAAGGTTCTTTTTCCCAAAAGTTCACATCGGCCATACTCTTTGGAAAACCAACTTAAGTACAGATCAGACGGGCTAAATGCCTCAAGATGCTACTGTGGAGGAGCCAGTCTGAGCAAAAAATGTGACCGAGTGACCAAAGTCATGAGAGACTAGCAAAACAGGCACCCACAAACATGTACATGAGTACTAAATGAGAGGTTATCAACCATCTGATTATAACTTCGGGCCTAATCGTTATTCTTCACATAACTGGGCATGCGGACATCCAGAGCGACGCACCACTCTGCTGCATTTACACAAATTGGTTTGCGTCATATACAATTTCCCCTCTCTGTGATCTGTGAAAATTTGACCTTGAACCACTCTAAAGTGAACACTGGTTAGTGTGGCGCATGACCTTCATATCCTCCTGCCGTGCAGCAACTGCAGTTGGAAGTGTCTTAATGACGCAATTACTGGGGGTGACTAAATGTCACAAAAACTCAACCGTGCCATCATCCCTCTCCTTCAGACAAAAGCCCTTGTACGTCCCCTTGGACCCATTGACTTGAGCGGTTTACACCAGCTCCTTCTGTTTTCAAGATATCACCTCAACACGTCTCGCATACACATCTTCAGAGTCGATCACAGGACAGTTTTTTTTTCGCGCCCTCAGAGGACATATGTGACACTACCGTACAGGTCTAAAATAGGGATGATTCAAGCTGGTCCAGACCGTGCCACTTATTTCTTCATCAGACGCTTATTGGACTCTATTTTACCAGCATGAAGTAAGAGCTGGGAGATTGAAAACAGCTGCCGGCAAATAAAAGCAAGCAAAAGTGATTTTTTTTTTTACCTTTTTTTTTGGTGAAGCCACTTGGATTTTGCCGTGTCAGTTTGACAGCACTATCTTAACTGCGAGCAGCAGTGGTCAGTGAGGATGAAAAGAGTCAAAATAAGCCCCCGTGGTGTGTGCTACTTCACCTGGACCATTAACGTAAAGCTCTGTGTGACATGTGAGGTAGCTAATGTTAACGCGTCAAGATCAGCGGTGGGATTGCCTTTCCAGCAACTCAGCACTTTTAAATTGTGCTTTTTTTTTCCTTTTTTTTTTTTTAACGGCCATTGACATGGATTAAAAATAAAGTTAGACCATGTCACTCGGAATGTGAGGGATTTTTATTTTTTTTTATTTTTTATGGCCGCTTTGTTCGGTTGTTGTTTTCTTACATAATAAATGTGAACATAATTACACACAAGACAGCTGTTAAAACACAGCGCAGCACATTTCTCACATGTTACAGGTTGCAGCTGTAAATCAATATAATCTATGAATAATACAGTGAAGAAACCAATGTTTGTTGGCGCGTTTCTTTTGTTCTGGCTGTGTTTTAAGTGAACTCACCAGTTTCCCTTGCTCCTCGCGCGCGAGTGCCGCCTGCCATCTGAGGCTCTCCTGCAGCAGCGCGATCTGTCAGAGACGGAAACAAAGTGTTAGGCCCTGGGTCGCCCTCTGTCCGCACACACCTTCACACACCGACCTGCTGCTCTCTCGCCGCATCTCGTCTCTGCTGATATCCTGTGACGTCGATGGTTTCCTTCTCCAACTGGTACAGCTGACTGGTGAGCGTCCCGTTGACGTGCGACAACTTGCGGGACGCCTCCTGGTACTGCACCAGTGACTGGTCAGTGACCTTTAACCTCAGCTCCCAAAGGGCGGCGTTGGCCTTGGCCTTCTCCACGTCCGACTCCCTGTCTGTTTTGGACATCGGTTTGCCATCTTTTTTTCCTTTCCTGGTGAAACAGAAACACGCAGAGTAAACATTTGTTTCGTATCGTTTAGTTTAGAAACGAAAAAAAGGAACACACTCACCCGACTTTCCCCCGCTTTACTTTGGACACTTTCTTTTTCGGCATCACTGCAACCTTTGCTAAATAACTGGGCACATCAACATTTGTAGGCGACAGCAGCCTCCTGTAAACTGAGTGTTTGTGTAGTGCCGTTGCCTTGGAGACGATGTTGCTGAGAGCAAGGTCACATTTCTTCTCTGCCACATGACCTTCGGCAGCCATAGCATCGAATCCACTGGGTATTGTATGACAATTTAGGTTGAGGCATTGCCATGTGTCAATATAAAAAAGCAATAAAAAAACAATAGAACAACGTTAATAAATATTTTCACTGTTGATAAAGTGAACTTTAGGGCTGGAAGAGCGGAGGTAAAGATGTGTTTACAGATAGCAGCCCCATAATCCAGGACAGACAATAAGACAGCCTCAAAGACATGCTTCCCGCTGGGCATTCCAAAATAAGCACTGCTCCTGCAAAAATATATTTTCAGAGCTTTCTGACAAATGTGTCACTGTGAAATGTAAACCAATCTTTGTAGTGAACTGAGAGGCCTCGCCTCTCTTTTAGACAGTTTGAGTCAAAGTCACGTATGGCCGGCATCTCTGAGTCACTACACTTTGTCTATTTTATAAAAGTTAAAGTGATGTGACTTCAGAACCAGGATGTCAGAGTTGCTCTCCGAGTCAAAGATTTTTAGGTTATCTCATTTAAAATGTTTACACAGTCTTCTGATATTTAAATGCATCAATCTAAGGCCATTTCTGGATGTGACCGCATGTGGGTTAAATAAAACAGGACGGCTTACTCGCATTTGGCAACCTGGAGCTTGTTAAAGCTTTTTGGTTTTGTCAAACACAGGGGCAGATTGCCAGCGGAGAATAGTGGGTTCTGCATTTGAAACATCAGAAAACAAGATAGGGGCCAACCGAGATTACAAAACCGAAAGGCATTCAACTTCAGCGCTGATTACAATGATATGGTTTGATTGTAATTGGATTTGGAAATTGAAACATTGGATAACAAACGCGAAATATTTACATGTGAACATGTCAAACAGGAAATGATGGAATATTACCTTTTTTTTTTTTGTAATGCTTGGTTGCAGTTTGGACATTCCTCCGCCTATCGCTGTGGCGGATCATAACACACAGATGTCTGTTCTGCTCCCCTGCACTGACACAACATGGCTGTATTTGTCGCTTGTCTTGTAATTATAGCCTTTTCATGCTGGGCTCTATCAAACAGGATCTGTTTGCACATGATCTCCTCCCACATGATGACATGAGATACGCTTGGCTCCTGTCAGCGGTATTGTCCATGTTGTCCTGAAAAGAACTATGTGTCACTCGCTGCCATCCCCACAGTTGTTTTTTGCCGTAGTTATGGGAAAACCACTGAGCTCAACGTAAATGCACTTGGCTTACATCTTGGACGAGGCCCCGTCCAACAGAAACAATGTAAAGTTAGCACAGGTCGTAATTCAAGCTCAAAACCACCGAGTTCTCACCATCATCCTGTTCAGCTTTCTGCAGGAGTCCGAGGGTGTCCGTCCTAAATTATTCATCAAGCTAAAACAATTTGATGCAGCAAAAGTGTTGGGTGTCGCTACTGTAAACTGTAGCATGTAGGTTCGCTCTGAGCTCTGGCATCACGAACCGAGTTTGAAGACTAAATTTAAAGGTAATTACTATGACAGTGAGAAGAGAAAACTGAAATAACCCAGAGCATTTCAAAGCTGTTATTATCATTGGAATTGTAATGACAAGGTTTGGGGCTCTTCAATGGACTTTTTGGGGTAGGACACCCACAAACATGGCATTCCTGAGGGTAACATAGCAGCATATTAATGATATATTGCACGGTGTAGATTACAAAGCTGGGGTCCCTTCTCGTGCTTTACGGTTTCAGTTAACTTGAAACAAAATAGCAAACCCTGTACCGAAACTACTTCTTGTTTAAAACATCGTGTTCGCAATGTGCTGTGTCATGTTGTAGAGGGGGCAGTTAACACAAACAGTAGCGGCGCACTTTTGGATAACATGTTCACACGATACGGTACCAAGCGTACGTTCCATTCATTTCTTTGAATGGCAATAATGAATGTTCAGAAAATGTCTATTTTGTAAAAAAAAAAATATATATATAATAATTGAGCAATCCCATTGCATCACATTATAATGGCAAAATGAAGTGGGTGTGAGCTTAAACCTCACACATGATTCATGCACTAAAGGAGGTGGACTGCAGTTGCCAAAACACTGAACATTATCCTATTTAATTGCAACATCAACCACAGAAGGTGTCGGAACATGAACGACATGGATGTAACAAACAATTGTTTGAAACCCAACACAAACTGAATGGCAAAACATGATGTCTTAACATTCCCACTCTGACTTTTTTTTTTTTATATATATATATCCAGGAGACATCATCACACCGTTAACATGCATCCAAGATGGGACACCAGTCAGTGAGAGGTCCTGCGCATGGACGCTTTGATAGGGTCGTACGACCATTCTGGTGAGCCACAGGGCTGGGGGAAAAAAAAGTAGCCACACTATTTTGAAAAAAGGAAGGAGGAAAGAAAGTCCAATATTTTTAGTCCAAATTACAGTGTTGGAACAGTACTTTGCACTGTCGAGTGTCCTGGGAGTGGAGTGGCAGGATGGGTGAACGCCGGAGCCAAGCCCCACCCTCCCCTCACTGTCCTCCCTGTGGACTTCCTGCACCGTCTCGTGTCCATCTGCAGGACCTCTGCCCTCCCTTTACCCTCGAGGCTGAGCTGCATGACCGCCCCACTTCTGCCTCGGGTCACACGCTGCATGAGGTGAAGCGGCCCCGCACAAGTCGCCAGCATGTTCGAGCCAGGGCCGAGACAGGCCCAGTAAGCCGGGGACGCCTCAGACTTCCAAACACCTTCTCCGGCGTCGCTCTGACGATACAATGTGGGTGAAAAATATCACAGCAATGTACAAATCTCAGTTCACGTAAGGTCTCCGAGCTGATCTACCTCTGCGCTGCACTGCTGCTGGGGATAATTGATGCCTCAGCATCCTGCAGTTAAGGCCAACAGCTCGCCACTTTACATGAGAGAGCATTCACCGATGCTCTGCAGCATGGCTTATGATGCCGTGCCAGCCACCCACCAGAGAAACAGCCACTCATGCTTTTCATGCATTCTCTCGTGAAACGTGCCTTGCTGCCCAACTATTTTTCCCTTGGAAAGCCTGTGGTCAACAGAGGGATGAGTGGGAGTGAGATGATTGCTGACATTCTTTTCTTTTATGCCAGCTGGAGTGCAGGTCACACTTGCACTTTTTTTTTTTTTTCAAGGTTGGTGAAACTCCTGCAGTGGATTTAATGTAGTGATTATTGCAGGATCATGGAGGGGAGATTGAGATGACACTTTTTTTTAAACTTTTTTCAAGCTACTGAACATGAGTTAGTGGAGTTGGTGTATGATAATATCACATATTCATTATAGGATTGAAATATTAGATTTTGGACATAATATAAAAACAATATAAATAAAACAATACATAATATTTGCTTCCTCTCAAAGCCACAAAATAGTCAAACATAGCAAAATTCTCCAACACGTAAGACTATGATAAATTTTACTCTTTAAGTAAGTTTAAAAACTCTATAAATGTCTTCTCATAATGCCAAAAATACACTTGGGCTACATGGCTCCTGATTTAAGGAACACTAGTTAAGTGTCAGAAAGTTGCAGGCTGTAGGAATTCTAATTCAAGTCACTACACGTCTTAAATACACCCGTAAAAGGTATTTAAAGGGCATTTCTTTTAAATCTATCCACTGTGAATCATCCATAACCATTCATTTGGACTTACTCAATTCTCCTTTCCTGACGGGATTCTTTTTTTTTTTTTTTTTTTTTTTTTGGGTCTCCAGAATAAGCAGTAAAGATGGGGAGGGGAAAAACATCATATCCTAAAATAATTCTCCTCCTCCTTCTCCTAGAAAAAAAATGAAAGAAAGAAGTGAAAGGCAGTTGGGAGGCAGGTAGTCGAGGGGGGGGGGGGAGGAGGCAGGGGAGGAGGAAGAGGAGGAGGGGGACTCCTGATGGAGTTGGGATGGACCGGCACAGGATTGGTGGATGTGCTGCTCTCGGTGTGGCGCTCAGGTCTTTAAATAGTGTCAACAGATGACCAGACAGTCCCGAGTGTGCATCGCATCCACTGTGCATCTCTCCAACTCTCCATCTCTCTCTTTCTCTCTCTCTCTCTCTCTCTCAGTCTGTCACTCCTGCATCCACCGAGCCTTCTGCTCTGTGCAAACAATGGCCACTCCGTGCCTGATCCTCACCGTGTCCCTGTGGCTCCTGGCCGGGCTCCAGCCCGCCGGGGCCACCTACTACCGGCACCACCGCTACGTGCCGCACTTCTTCCGCTACCGGGAGCCGGCGGCCAACAACGACAACCTCCTCCCGGAGGTCTCCAGCCCCCACATCCCCGAGGTCTTCCACCCGGCGCCCGAGGTCATCCCCCCGATCCCCGAGGCTTTCCACCCGGTGCCCGAGGTGGTGCACCCCGCCCCGGAGCCCTACCACCTACCTGTGGTGTACCGGCAGGCACCCGAAGCCTCGTCCCCGGTCAACACCAGCCGTGTCTTCCACGGGATCATGTTCGACGCTGGGAGCACCGGCTCCAGGATCCACATCTACAAGTTCATCCAGAAGGACCCCGGTGAGTGCACCTCTCTCGCTCTCCCTGTCTCTCTCTCTCTCTCTCTCTCTCTGCTCCGCACATGCTGACGCCTCCCACTCCGTCTGCCTGCTGCCGGTAGATCATTCACACACATACACACACACACACACACAGACAGACAGACAGACAGACAGTTAGAACAAGCATGGGCTTCGAAAAGTAATATTCACATTTAAAGTGTCTGACTCAGCTGGCCTCTTAACACTGCCGCAGTCTAAATATCAACAGCTGTTACAAAAAAAACAAAAAAACATTTGCAATTACATGTGCAGAAGTTTCAAGTTTTCATTTCATTTCATCCCTCTTGTTTATGATGTCTCATAAACTGATTTTGTTACAGTCGAGTTGCCGGTTCTGGACAATGAACTGTACCATGCGGTGAAGCCCGGACTGTCTGCCTATAAGGACAACCCTGAAGAGGTACTGTATGTGTGTGTGTGTTGTGACAAGCATTTCTTGTTATTGATGATCAGGTGTATGATCTCTGCGGACCACTAAACTACAGGGGATGGGCTTGTGTGGTGTAAACATGGTGTAATTACTAATATGGCTCCTGTAAATTCTGTTACACCTATTCACCTAACTTTGGCCTCCAGAATTTCATTTTTACTATTTCTTTATTAGCTGTAGTAAATTTCCTGCCTGTATTCAATTAACAGCTCTTTTTCTTGCAGGGGGGCAACACCATTCGACAGTTGCTGAAAATCGCAAAAAAAACTATCCCGGAGGAGGAGTGGAGGAGGACGCCGGTGGTGCTGAAGGCCACAGCGGGTCTGCGTCTGCTGCCTGAGGACAAGGCAAATGCTCTTCTGAAGGAGGTGAGGCACGTTTTGCTTTCTGCCCTCAGACAGTTTGGCACAGACGCCGCCCGTCCCGCCAGGGAACGGGATGAGAAACCACAAAGTGCTTACAAGTGTCAGTGGAAAAAAAAAAAAAAAGAGCCAGCGACTCTGCCCATTTGGTGGCTATCAAGTTGCAAAAAACAGCTGTTGTGGGGTTGTGTGGAGTAACCATATTTGTCATTTAAACTATTAAATCCAGGCTACTGTTCCAGCCGTGCCTGTGGCGGAATTATCTGTCACTCCAACGCAGAACAGACTCAGTTTGTCTTCCTTGGTCGGGATAGAAATATTCCAACAACACCAGAGTATCTGGCCATGTCATTAAAAATAATTGCTGCGTGTTGATTTAAGATGTAGGGAGCAGATGGGTCTAATGAAACTATGATTCATTTTCCTCCACAGGTACGAGAGGTATTTGAGGAGTCCCCTTTCTTTGTGCCACACAACAGTGTTACCATCATGAACGGAACAAATGAAGGTAGGTCCTAGTACTTTTTTATTTCAAAAATGATATAGATATGTCATCTGAAAAGGTGCCTCACTCACTGAAGATGTCGCAAACAGTATTGTTTTTTTTGTTTTGTTTTTCACAAGAGGTCTGATACTACCTCAATGAGACAAATAAATAAGCCAGTGTGGGTCGCTGTCCCACGCCCAATAATTGGAGTGAGATCCTCCACAGCACTCATTAAGACACCCTCACAATGTTATGTTTCATCACACACTACGTGCCATCCATTATCCTCGGTTTATGTGCGCAATAACTCGACATCTGAGAAAACAGTAATTATCTGGGTTGGTCTACAAACCTACACACTGATGAGGGTAGAACGCCGTAATTTTAACATCAGCCTGATTAAGGAGAGCATGACTACATGTCAGCTCCTCTCTTTCCGTCCGACTGCACACGTCTGAATGGGAAACTTTAGCGCAAGTCTGTTCTCATTTCTCAAGTTTATTTATTTTTATTCTTTACTAACGCAGTGATTTTCAAATGTTTTAGGAGTCCTCGCCTGGGTCACGGTGAACTTCCTCACAGGTAAGACATTGCTCGCGTTTTCCTACGATAGTGTTAGTGGTCAGGAGGATCACACCTGAGGCCGCAGTGTACACAGAGCTCGGCCGGTGAAAGACCTGTCTGAGGTTGCGAGTTTGAATCACTGGCACCACACAGGTCACGAAAACAATATTGCCTCCACACAGCTACTCGGCCATCAAATTTGCTTAAAACAACAGAATTACCCATTTCAACCAATAAGACATTTCCCCGCTAAAATGAGAGACAGTGTGTTCCGATTGTTGCACCAATGATAACCTAGTTCTAATTTGATACAGGTCACTTGTACTCCAACACAAGGAGGACGGTGGGGATCTTGGATTTGGGTGGAGGATCTACACAGATCACATTCCTTCCCAAGTCGAGGGTAAATTATAACCTTTAACGTGGCAAATGCGTGCGATAAATAATGCTGTTACCATGAAACAAACAACTAAACCGATGCTGTGTCTACTCAACAGAAAACGATTCAGTCTGCACCCACCAGTTACATTGCCAAATTCAACCTCTTCAACAATACGTATCAGCTCTACACTCACAGGTAAATGACAGAGAAAGAAGATACCGTAGTATTGGCTTTGCCCTCAGAAATGTCACTCTAAAAACGCACAATTTTGTGTATGTCCTCCTCACGTAGTTACCTTGGAAATGGACTGTATGCGGCCCGACTGGCAACCCTAGGAGCACTAGGAGCTGATGGTAAAGTTTCTACTACCTTAAATCAAATCTGTATCTGCTCTTTGCTAAATGTAGTTACAGCAGCAGATGACAAACAGATTTTCTTTTGTTTTGTCCAGGTCTCGACTGGAAAGTCTTCACTAGTTCCTGCCTCCCGAAAAAGTTCAGAGAAGATGTGAGCTTTGGAGGAACCACCTACCAAGTTAGCGGGATTCCAGACGGTAAGATAAAAGCCATCTGAGGTTTTGATTGCCTTCCCAGGGACTTGGATCCAGCAATCCACACATTCCTTTCTGAACTCTGGAACACAATAGAGTACAGTATAATACATTTCTCACATGAGAACATTTATCCGCTGAAGTTTCTGTAACCTTGGCGCCAAACGCATGTTTTGTCATCCCCTCTCCATCCGTCTTCCCCTCTGGAACAATTATATTGCAGGCAACCTTGTATTTAAACGAAAGGAAAACTGTCAGTTAAGTTCACAAATAAGGCAGTCACTCCCATACCACAGTCAAGTAGCCAAAAGATGCTGGGCTTGTCCCCGGGTTGTTATTTTTTTTTGTGTAACGAGCGGTTTGATCTGGACCGCTCACAATTATGTGGTAAAAATAGACGGCCCAACAGGGCCGCGCTAACTGTCGCTCTTGTCAGCACATGGTTTTGCTGGCCCAGCTGTGCCAACCAGACCCGTGGGGCTGTGTGAAACTTGAACTTGTGAGGCTTCCCTGGTATATTATCTGGTGAACCCCCAGCTGCAACCAGTGGCTGACCTCAAACTGAGGCTCCACACTCTCCCAATTGCATTCGATCCCAATTCTGCCTACATGCACCTTTGACTCTACATGTCTCCTGTTTCCTTTGTCTTCAGGCTACGCAGGCTATAAGCTGTGCTACTACGAGGTGATGAAAGTAATCAAAGGAAAAGTGCTCCAGCCCTATGAGGTGAAGGGCAGCAGCATCTTCTACGCCTTCTCCTACTACTTCGACAGAGCTGTGGAGTCTGGCCTCATCGGTTAGTGAGCACAGACCAAGACACCCACCAGTGCCACAGTGGTTCATGCAAAGTATCATCTTTAGCACAAATTGGTATTCAAATTACATGTTTGTCTTGTTCTGCACAGATGGCAGTCGAGGCGGTGCGATTGAAGTGAGAGACTTCAAAAAGAGAGCCAAAGAAGGTAAGAGTCGCATGCATGCATCCTCTCTAAGGCTGGAACTTGCTGTATGAAAACAACAATCCAAACAAAAAGTTAAATCAGTCACCCAGTCAGCCAATGAAACTTCACGCAAAACGGTCACTGGCCTGTTTGCGCCCAAAACATTTGGTACAACGGGGCCAGACTGGCACAGCTTAACCCACCAAAAAAAGAATTTATTACAACAGTAAAATGTAACCGATTATTTGCTAAAATGTGCTTATGGAGATTGATTAGAAGACAAATGCATCTCATTATAGGGTAGACTTATGTTAACATCGCTATAAAAGGTTATAGCACGTTCAACCAACGCGAACCATGCCCATCAGCTCAAGTTTGTGACATTTGGAGTGGCCACGTGGCACCACATTTGTAGCAAGTAGATAAAAGAATGAGCTGGTGCGTTATATAAGGCTGTTTGTGTTGCGAGAACACTGTCGCATGGTCTCGATGAACAAGAGGGGGACTGGCAACTGAGCTGAGGACGTCTGTCTGCCCAGGCAGGAGGGCACCTGACAGCCACACACCACCTGCGGCCTGACACATGCCCAAACACACTCACTCACACACACACACACACACACACACACCCACACACCTACACACACACACTGGACTACTGTGGAACACCACCACCCACCCGCAGCCTTGTGCTGACCCTGAGCCATTCTCCTCACACCTCCCTGTTTATGCAGCCAAACAAAACAGAAAGGTCATCTTTTAATCATGTAGCACTGGAGTTAGAAAAGGCGTTTTTTGTTTAGTTTTTTTTTGTTAATGCATCCAACGTGACTTTTGGTATGTGATGCAACAAATGCTTTCTTTTGCCAGCTGTATGTGAAACGTATTGCTTGTTTTTTGTGTGTGTCCACAGTGTGCAACAAAATGACCAAATACCGTGCCATCAGCCCCTTCCTCTGCATGGATATGACGTATATCACTTGTCTGCTAAAGGAGGGCTTCGGCTTTAAGGACAACACTGTGCTGCAGGTGAGCACAATTCAAATTCTACATGACAGCGGGTGTTAAAAGTTAAAAGTTACGCCGCCTTGTGAAGTTAAAAAAAATGAATTCCCCCTCTTGATCTGTCCCAACAGCTGGCCAAGAAGGTGAACAACGTAGAAACAAGCTGGGCCCTGGGGGCCACCTTCGACTACTTCAGAAACCTCAACATCCACTAAGGACAGCTCGCTGTCGTTACAGCCGGCACTGACAGGGGACAGTCCATCACTGTGGAGCTTCCCTTCCTCCATCCACCCCCGATCAGCCCGTCCTTTCTCTCTCTCTCTCTCTCACACACACACACTCGCATACGCACACACACACACACACATACATACATACACACACATACAGACACACACACACACACCGGTCCTACCATGCGTCCTTCACCTACAACGCCCCTCTCCTCCTCTCCTCCTCTCCTGCGCCCCGCTTCGAGAACTGTCGAGACGAGAGAGAAAAAAAGAAATCACTATATTTTTCTAAGGCCAGCTATTTTCTACTGTATGATGAGCTCATAACTGGTTGGGCTGACTTTATTTTTGTAAAAACGTTTACATTTTTTGACTCCTTATGGGGGGTCTGACCTGAGATGTCTTTCTCAACTACCTGTAGCGTACATAGAGGGTCATTTAGAAGCAATATAACCAAGTCATGGTAATTGAGTGCTTACTGTGGTCCGGGTGTGCACTGTACAGGACAGGGTAAAACCTGTAAGAGGCTAGTTGCTCGAAGTGCAACTACAGTTGTCTGTCTAAATGCTTGTAAACCAATCATCCGTTTTTTTTTATTCTAGCAGTGAATTATCTTAACAGGAAACTAAGTAATCTGCCCCCAAGCCTGTAACAAGTCGGACAACATGGAAACCGCATGGCTACTTCAGCCATGCACATTACACTTACTGTGGCTACGACGTGATCAGATGCTTCGATGTCGACTAGAGAGTTGTACATATTCATCATTGGTGTTGGAGTCATCATGACCCGGGGGGAGGGGGGTTGGTGAGGGGTGTGTTGTGAGGGGGGGTGGGGTGTGAGGGGGGGGGGGGGGGGGGGGGGGGGGGGGGGGAGGGGGGGGGGGGGGGGGGGGGGGGGGGGGGGGGGGGGGGGGGGGGGGGGGGGCAGAGAGAGTGCTGTGAAGAGGTGCCTCTCTCAGACGGCGTTGTTACAGCTTTTAACAAGTATGAGGTTAAT
Organism: Colistium nudipinnis; assembly: GCA_016785305.1. Taxonomy (NCBI): domain Eukaryota; kingdom Metazoa; phylum Chordata; class Actinopteri; order Pleuronectiformes; family Rhombosoleidae; genus Colistium; species Colistium nudipinnis. Next base: position 27,894 of record JAFBJU010000834.1, read on the forward strand.
GCCTGTATTTTTAGGTCGGCCATTATTGTTTGTTTTGTCTAGAGTGGGGAAAGAAGACCTTATCAAGCACGGCTAAATTGCAGTGTCCCGGACTAGCAACAGAAAAACCTCTCATCAAGGGCAGATTGTGCATAATTTACAGCCGTTAAATACAGAAAAAATGTAAACAGAAATTATGTGTGTATGTACCCATGACTCCTTCCACTTGATGCTGGTTACTCAAAAACATTAGGGATACTGTACTCTTGTTTGTTCTTTTTCTCGTGAACTGTATAAATATTTAATTAACTGAAAGTCGATATAATGTATTTTAATCAACCTCAACAAATATTAACTCCTGGACTTTGCGTGTAGCTGCGCTCGGCCTTTACCGTCTTCTCAGTATTCAACTTGTTCAATAACTACTGTTGTATATATACATAATGTCAACTTTATATTAGTGAAGTACTTTGACAGGAACTGCTTTACATTGCAAAACCTTTATGCTGCACAGTTGCTCAGAAATGCCTCTATGTTCATCAGCGTGAATAACCTGATGACTGACAAATATGTAAATTGTTTTGGTTCAGACCAGTGGAATAAGTGTACACTATACATGTATGTTTTAATAAAATATGGAAAATGTACCTTGTGCTTGGCACTATGTGAGATGAAGACAGTTCCTTTAATCATGTTTCAAGATTGAGTTTAACAAATTATCCATGATTCAACAGTTTACGGTCCCCTCAAAACTTAGAATGAAGTGCTTCAAATATACTAAGGTGCTACACCTCAAAGATAATTCCGAAATTTGGATTAACTGTGACTGGATTTCAACATAAAATCAACAATCAATACTGATTTAGCCATTATGATTAAAACAATAAATATATATATATATAATAGTGCACTATATTTTCTACTACTTTTAAGCATCAAAGCATGCAAAAAGCAACCAAAGCTACAATACAATAAATTAAAATACTCTTTAATGTTTTTGTTTATTTTACAGACAATTTTTACAGATCACAGTCCTGAGATCCAGGAACGACCACTGCGGGGTGAGTGCATCACTTGCTCGCAAATGCCATGATCTGCTCCTGCAGAGGCAAAAGAGATGTCGACTCAAAAACTCAGCAACATGAAGCGGCACTGCAGACCGAAGACTCTCTATACATGACGCGTAAACCAGTGATATCACTATAGTTTAATATGGAAAAGATGTCACGTGTCAACTTTGTGCCTCCAGAGTGAAATGCATTTACAACCAGTTACAGTTGTGTTGGTCTGAATCACTTAGTAGGGAATAAAGCCATTTCACATGAGTGGTTGGTAATAAAAGGGGTGTGAAAACACAAGCCGCTGTCCACTGCCCCAGGGCCAGCCCTGCACCCCACCCACACACTTTTGGTAACAGTAAATTTGGGGCTAAACTTAGACGCCATAGTAGTAGGTTCAAAACCCTGGAAATTATAGGCACTGCTAAAGTAAAGCTCCGTGTAATCAGTAAAGAGGGTGGCGGGTTGGGTCAGATTGGGGCGGGGCTTACGTTTGACAGGTGGTCGATGTTATCTTAGTGATGGCCAGGTTCACTGGGGTGCACGTTTGATGACTTACTTTTAGTGCTGGGAGCATGTTGGTGGCCTGCAGACCGAAGGTGCGTAGGAGGACCGCAGGAGCCGCGTTGGTGGAGTAAAGGCGTTTCATGAGGTCGACGGCAGCCATCATGGGAAGGTTGTGTCGCTGACGTTCAGTCTCATATTCTAATAAGTGCTGGATCGCTCCTGCACACACAAAGACTTGTGGGTCAAACACTGAAGACAGGGATTGAAATGTGCGCATGCCTGTCATATGTTTTCTACATCAAGTCGCTGTGCTATTTTGACATAAGAACATTTAGCGGAGGGGAAAACTAAACACAATATCACATAACAGGAATTGCTTTCGCAACTTTTGCATGGTTCCTGGCAGAGTGGAGCGGGGCAACATCAAACGGGATGTTTCCGGAAAAGCAGATGCTTTTTATAATTCAGGTCAACAGCGTGTACAACAGCTGGTGATTTGGAAAAGAGCTTAGGGGAAACCACCAGGATATAGTTGCAGTGTTTGTCTCTGTTCAGGGTTCTCACTGACCCAGGTCCTTCCCGTTAAAGGCCGCCCGGCTCAGGAGTCGCGTGAGGCAAGCCACATCCCCGAAGCCCAGGTTGGCTCCCTGACCCGCCAGGGGATGGACACGATGGGCTGCATCCCTGCAAAGACAAACATGTTTCTCCGCTGTCCAAATATATGCTGCGAATGGTGTGCTATTTTATGCGCACTGCAAAAAGATCCAAGTCAGCCCCTTACATGTGAGGAAAGAGAATACGCACGTGTAAATATGTGAACAGTAAACAGCAGAAAAGCTGATTTTCAGGACTTCTTATGTCTCCGGTCTCACAAACAACTTTCATCTAATATCTGTAAAGTGTCTTACCCAATCAGAGCCACTCGGTGCCTTATGTACTCTGATGCGTGACCCATGCCGAGGGGGAACATGACCCGGCTCTTCGGGCCGATCCCGGCCACACTCGGAGGCAGCTGTCGAGGCGAGCCTGCAGACGGTATGATGGCTGACAGGGCGCTGCGGAACAGAGAGCCAGCCGTCTCAATCAGCTCCGACTGGTTCTCATTATTCCACTGTCGGTGCACAGACAGACAGGCAGGCAAGGAGACATTTATTCAAGAGAGTGGAAAGGGGTCAGAGGAGAGACACGACAGACTTTATCCCTTTAAGTGGACAAAAAAAAATTAGCTGACATGGGAGCAAAGCCTAACTGCAGGCCAGCGAAAGCGCTTTTTTCCCCTCCCAAACTAACTGGTTTGGCAGGGCTTCGGGAGCTGGGCTAATTAAAAGAAGATGCCGGCCAGGCTATGCAGTTGAATTAGCTCTGTTTGAAAAACATTCCATGCCGTAATGGTCGACACTGGGTGACCACAGGTTTAATTAGCAAACCAGGCCTGAAACCAAACGTGACTCAACCGTGGTGACCCCGTCCATCAGCGGGCCCTGTAAAAATAGCCAGCTTGGGAAAAAGACAAACAAAACCAACAAAAAAATAGGATAGGTATGTCAATCCCACAGTGAAATATTAGTACTGTATATAGTCTGGGCAAAAACAATGACAATATTGTTTAAATGAGTCACTGAAAACAGGGCCGACACGTGAGCGAGTCTACAGAGAACCCCTGCAGTGCTCAGCACAACTGCACACGTATACAGAAATATTGCAACAGGCTTGGTGGACGGACGCGGAATCTGATCGTTTAAAATGAAATCAGCGTTTTAATGATGAGAGCGAGACTTACGAAGGCGGAGTTTATGGCGTCGACAAAGCTCTCCTCGTCCAGGGCAAGCAGCTCCTCGGCGAGCCGATGGCCGGTTGACCACACCAGAGAGCTCTCTGTGTCCGACAGCTGCAGTGCACAGTTCACGCGTGCTGAAGCTTTATCGGATACTTATACACACACACATATATTTTGCCACAACTTGCACGCATGTAGATATATTACCGGTAGCATTGCAATGGGTCCTGTTGGGAGGAACCTCTGCCAGGCGACATTGTTCTCCGTGGGCTGTGCAACACATCAATATAATTAAATATTATTCCGAAACTGTTTGGCATTGTGTTGTATGACTATATTTAACTTGCATATATTATACATATAAACAAGATAATAGAAAGGCTGCTGCTGGGCGGGTGTATTGTTCTCCGCATGTTGCCTAATCTGACATTCAAATAACTATCATAGTAAAAACACAAATTAACGCAAACAAATACAATCATTCTTGTATATAGTTGTGTGCAGGATTTATACACAGTATAAAAGTGTTATGAATTACACTATATGCCTGTGTATGTCAAACTCACTTCTGATAGGTGCAGCACAGCAACAACAGCAGACTGGTCATAATTCCACTTGACTGTGGGTATCCCTAATTCCCGCCTCACCATTGAGTTTGGCCCATCTGCACCAATCTGACAAACAGGTGGGGGGGGGGAGCGGGGAAGAAAACAGTAAAAACCAAAGAGGAAAAACAAAAAGAAACAATTGTGATTTGTGTGACTAAAACATACTGACCAGGAGCTTGGCCTGAAGAGTCTCTCCATTGGCTAATGTGACCTGGACCCATGGGATGGACTCTGCTGCCTGGTGGGGCATGGGCCACGTATACTTCACCACCTTGGACCTGTACTTAACTTGTATATTATCTGACAAACAATAAGGACATACAAGTTGAGACTAAAAAATGGGAAGAAAACAAAATGAAGCTGTTTCTTTAAATACAATGACAGTGGCTGTGACTTTCACAATAAAGGGACCAATCTTGGTCCTGTGTTAGTATCAACACAACAAACCAGTGCTTTGCAACTATTTTCTTTTTCTTAAATGAGACGATGGTTTCCCTGTAGCTAAAGCAGTGGAAGATCTATAAACCACCTCATAAAAACGCCACTGGTTTTCCTCCCTGGCTCATGGTGACGGCTGAAGTTCACATCTGACAATCTTCTTAATGGCCTTGGCCTGCCACATGGCACTAACTAATAGTGTTTATCTACAAGCAGACCACGCCACACTTTGCACATGCTGCCAGCTTGTCGAATTGTGCCCTAAAACTGCCCATCATCCTAAAATATCAGCAGCTGTCATCCCTAAACATGAAAGGAGCCCGAGCTAGGCTGGCTCGTGCCAACTTGGAGCAGGACCTATCCACAAAACAGCTACTGGTGCCGCAACACGAATGTCAAATATGGCTTTACATTGATTGGAGAGCAGGGTTACATTGAAAACAGCTGGTGGGGAGCGTACGTTTTCATGTACTGCATCTTGAATATAACTAAAATACACTGGATAGGAAAGGACAAATGGGAGGCACATGAGGCAAAAACGTGCTGCAACCACACATCCGTTACTTGGTGCAAAATGTTGAAAACTGTTTATAAATATGCCACTTTAACCGTCTCGCACATAGCGGAGCTAAGTTTTATTTGGGAATCCTCAACAAAAGTTGGTCTAATGTCGGCAGCGACACGACGCAACGCGACCCTCTGTCGCCGCTTTAGTTTCCTGAGAGGTGGCAAAAGCATGGTGGCACATGGCAGCTTTAAATAGGTCATTGGCCCCATTACACGTGTCCTCAGAGGGTGCCGGGGCTCTGCAGCTCCCAAAATGTGAGGTTTTGATTTAAACTGTAGGAAAAACAAGGAATGGCTCCGGGAGTTTAACTCGTCTTTTTTAAACAGTCACTGGGACGGAGCACAAACAAACAAAACTTATGGGACAGGAAGGAACAAATGTGGTGGCATTAGTTGCCAAACTCGGCCTCCACTGGGCAGATGGGAGAGGAATCAGCTTCATGTTTTGACCATGAGAGCTTACCGGACAGACTGTCTAGCTGTTTGGTGAGCGCAGCCACGACGATGTCATTCTCCACGATGTAGGCCATCTCGTCCTGCAGGTTCTCCTTATCGAATGTGATCAGTGCATCTGAGCAGGCATCCCAAACCTATAATGAGAGACCCATTATGCCTGTGGTCTACAAGTCTATCCTTAAATGCGTCCCCTTTCCATATATATATATATATATATAGCCGGGCAGAGAAGTGCTGCTTCATTGAGCCAAACACATCAAAGTTTGCACAGCCAGAGTACGTCCGAAACCAGAGCGATGAGGGTCACCAACACTCCCCTCTGGTTGGGACGGACGACTTCAGTTTAATTGGAGGACCAAATGACATTTTTGGGATGAGGATTTTCGCAGACATCATCTTGGAAACACAGATTGCAAATGACACGTTTATGAACATTAAAGAGTAGGTCAATATTTATCTACAACCAAAAGCAGCGAAACGAGATACCGTTTTGGGCATCTGTAATTACCCAACCTTATAGCGGTACAAGTTAAACAAGGGGGGGTGAAAAGTGTTTGTACAAGGTTAATCCAATCCTGGGTTGTTACTATGGTGACAGAACCCATCATTGTCCAGTAATATGCTGCTGCACTGCTTTTTTCCCCCAACTTGCCATAAAGTAGGGGGGTATACCCTACAGAAAACCACTAATGGCAGTGGGTTTGCAACTTGTGATAAGTGGTTGGGAAGAAAGATCTACCGAGACCAGCCCAAAAATTGTTTTGGTTTTGTTTAATGCAGAGTGAAATGATGTAGCTTTGGGGTAGAATGAGTTACTACTTTCTTTAACAATACACTTCCTTGTGACTTTATGGAGAAAAATGTGGGCTTAACACATTTGGCAGCCTGTTTTGGATCTAAACCCTCACTGCTTACAAGACATTTAAGGTGAGAGAGTATTTTTTCACGTGGAAAGAATGTTATTTGGAGCAGTACTGTACATACTTTAATGCTATGGCTGAGATGTATACGGCTAAGATTCAAGGGCAAACAAGCCAAAGTAGTGGTCCCAGAGGGAAAGGTATAATGGGAGAGGTACACTACCATAATCACTGTAAGGCCCTGCATGATGACATCTTAGGCCCAGAGAGAAACCCTGCGGTCGGGTGTTTGGTGCGCGGCGACCACATCTTACAAGAGGGACCGCGGCCTGCACCCACAGCCGTAAAGCCGGTTCACTTTGCAGCAAACAACCACTCTACCAATCATTCATCTTCTTCCCGTTGTTCACATGAATCTTCATAATTAGAAGATGTAAGGAACGAGCACCAATTTGAAAATGTCAAAATGAATTATTCTTCATGGAAAGGATGGCTTTAATAAATAAAACTTGCATCGTCACGAAGCCTGCCACTACTCCGAAACAAACCGATTTTTATAGATATGCCTTGTGTTTTTCGGCATCCAGTGCGCCACAGTGCCTTCAGAGCTGCTGGAAAGACATAAATTGCACAAAGGAACAACCAAACTGCATGGTACGGGAAACCAATGTTTGCCATTTTAATGTGAACAATTACATACACTGTACGTTATGATGTGCTACAGTATTGTGTTGCTCGATAATTAAGATGAATGGCTGGGTAGAAGCTAAGCGTAACAAAGTTTTCTCTCCACAAATTGTATGGTACTTTGATTGATGGGTGACAGAAATACATACACTATGCCAGTAAATTAGAAAGTTGACATTTGCAGAAAAAGTTGTGTAAGGAATTCCTCGAAGAAGACTGTAGTAATATTTTTTTGGAAATGACACTATTCTAAACTTTTGACTTTGCAATACATGGGTTGTTACTGCACTCTACAGATACCATCCTAAGATAATAAAAGACTTAAGGTCATCATACCTGCATTCTTTTATACGGCTTGCATCTCATCTTTAAAATATTCTCCCATGCTCCGATACCTGTATGTGAACAAACATTTCAAATATTTCAATTTCGTAACGTGAATGTGTTTTCCTGTTAATGAAACCCACCTATTAAAATACATTGCAGGGAAACAAACATGTGGCAAATCATTCGTCAAACTCTCACTGATATTTTTTGTCCTACATACTTAGGTCTACTCTAGTAGATGTGGTAGTGGGGCTCTAAATTATAATAAAAGCAAGTAAATGTGAATTTAAAGCACGATATAAAGTTATAGTGAATGACATGTGGCCAAGTCCAATTTTTTATGATGGGAGGCTAGCAGTGGTCGATAAACATACAAGTTCATTGTATGTCATTACTTAGTTTGTGGGTGCAAGAAGGAGGCAGTGGCGTCACAGCCAAACACAATGTTTCACATAAACTTCCTCACACAGCACCACTGCATTCCTATTATACACTCCGATAACATATCAGTGTCAAAGTCATATTAGGTCTCTGATTAGATAAATGAGTTAAAACTGTAAAGTCAATAAATAGTTCACAGGTAATGCAAGGGAGTAAGACTTGTGCCTGTGCATCCAACTTAACAAATAATCATTACTAAACCTACTGGTAATTCTTGTTGTATCTGCTTTTAATACGAAACTGTTCACATGACAAGATCCTTTACATGTTATATTAAACATGTGTCAGCATAAATGTGGATAAACGTATTTATACATTGATAAATGTAGTTTAACCTATATTCTCTATGCAGTAAACACGTAGGTCTGGCTCAGCTATGTTTAATGGATTTCATTCCTGAAACAGTAACCAAGGACAAAGAATGTGTTTCACAGTTTATCAAGCATAGTTTAAGTTACACAGGCTGCAATCCCTGACTCTTCCTTTACCAGGATTTAAAGTCTATATAGTTGTTGTAAGTTAACTTTAGAAAAAACGTGTCAGGAGAAATCCCCTGTGACTTATCACAAGGGGAACAACTGAGGTGAGATATGATCCCTGAGCCAGGCTGACTGGATAGTGTCTGGTCCCTGGCTTACCTAGCAGGAGACCTTTACCTGTCAGGCACCACAAGCTTCACAGAAATAACTTTTAGGATTTATATCCTGTCTCTCCTTTCAACGTATACACAACAAACCAAGATGTAAACCATTCAACAATGCAGATTCTTTGAGTGATGTAATAAGAGTGTGTACTGTACCACTGAGTACGGTTGCTGAACCAGGACTGATGGAGCTGACTCTTGTACTGTAGGTGTCTGGGACCTTGTCCATCACTTTCTTGTTGCCCGCTTCCAGCAGCAGGATCTTCTTACCCTCCAGGTTGGGGTCCATGCCTGTCAATAGATAAATATATCCCAAAAATCACAGCAAAACACATCAGAATGAGACTCAGAAGTGTGTGTGTGTGTGGGGGGGGGGGGGGGGGGGGGGAAGGGATTAAATAAAACACGGATTACATGTAACAGCATGGTGTAAATACGATACAAAAAAAGTAACCATATTCCCTTACGGTCCAGAAATAAGACAATCAGACTATAGGTATAATTTGGAAAAACATATAATATATATATAATAAATATATTTATATGTCTAATATTGCAACAGCTGCTTTTATGCGGATCAAACAGTCATAACATGCAGTAAACATAGCTTCGTGTCCTGTTCTATAAGTGTTTGGTATGTCTTCTGTCCTTGCTTTCCTCTGCATTATTTCACCTGCTCTGTAGTTTATAACCATCCAACTTTAGAAGTCCTTTTTGGGTAGGGTTAAAGGGGTGACAACTCATGTTTTGGGGGGATAATAGCACGACGTGTACCAGAAAGGACTTTTGGCACCACCTCTCCGGTCTTTATTTGCATATTTAGTATTAAGGTCATCAAAAAAATCCAGATATTATAGGGTTAATCATCACAGACAAACGTGTAGCTACTGAGTGGAAGTGGCCTTCACTCACCGAGGGCACATGCCATGGCGGATCCAACCATCCCTCCCCCGGATATAATGACATCATACACCTCAGTCTTGGCAGGTCCGTCAGAATCTGAGCACACAAACCCTCGCGTGATGACTTTCACAGCCGCCACTTGTTTCTCTGCACTGAAACAGCGGCCAAGTCCGTTAAAGGCCAGCGCCGCTTTAGAGAGCTTGAGCATGGTGCAGTCTTCGCCCTGTCTTCATGAGAGACAAGCCGCGCGGTGAACAAATGAACACGACGCAACTTTAGAGCCTTAACTCTCACACACGACGAACACGCACACGTTTCCCCTTGAGTGTGTCCTAACAGGAGATACAGTGCCGTCCCGCCATGTTGTGTCCACAAGCGCTCCGGAAAAACGACATCCGGGTTCCTGTCCAATCACACGACGTCTTCCGCGCACGAGCACTTCCGCGTCTGCCCACAGACGGTGCTGAAGTTGCCGGGATACAGTGAGAGCAGATCTGATTAACTTGACATAACTATCGAGACCTATTCATCTACATATACTTTTTGAATATAAAGTGCAGTGCATTTCGTCTGGGAGGACGCTTCGACAGAGACATATGTCTTCCTAAAACTCGTCTGTTACCAGGTTGGCCTCTCCTCATCGCTTTCAAATTGTATTTGTGATCTCAATATGTTGTGATATACTTTTGAAGTGGAAGAAAATAGAAAGGAGGCTCGTATATGATTATACATGTGTATACGTGATGACATTGGAGATTAGTTAATACACACGGTGTAAAACACCGAAGCGACATTACACACTGCTGTAGGCGCGTCTGGTTGCCGTGGTAACCAGTTAACACAGACTGGAGCACTTGCTGCTAAAGCTGTAAGAAGCTGAAAACGAAAATACTCAGCTAAAGTCCGAGGATCTCAGAGCTGCACTGTAACTTATTTAGTTATTGTCCATAACTACAAATACACTGTAATGAATAAATGTACTACATCCAAAAGTGTTGAGTGAAATACCCTTAAATGAGTAACTAAGTAAGAGTAATGGTTCTAAAGTGGAATAGCCTGGGTGATTATTATATATGCCCTTATTTTAATATTGATGCATCAATGTGTAAGATTTCCCTCTGGAACATGGTGGGCTAGAAATACAAAGTAGGATCAAATGGAAATAAGGAAGTAGAATACAGGTACCTCATAACTAAATTCAGGTGGTATGGTACAAGATTAAATGTAATGTTAAAAGTATTGTCAATCATATCTTAAATTAGTTAGTTATTTGTTTTTGTTAATTTACAGGTCAAAACACAGTTTTGACAAACATGTCAAAGCTTGATACCTTGCTGTTAGATGGCCTCAGGTCAGAGTTAGTGCTCAAGCAGCACCTGAAGGACCTGAGGGAGACCCTCAGAAAACAGCTGCAGGAGACAGAGACGAGACAGACAGAGGAGCTGGAGAGGAGGATTCATCAGAACGCCCTCCTGTCAACAGACGAACACCAAGAGTCTGGCCGTGTCAAACATGCAGGAATGAGGAGATCCATCTCTACATCTGCCCTGAACTCTGACAAACACATCTCACATCGCCTTAGACGGGCAGGCAAGCCCAACTCACCTTCTTCCGCCTGGGTATCTTCAACCAACTGGAAGCGCTGCTCAGTCAGGGCGTCCACGCTGGCTCCTGCCAAGACACAACAGTGTGAAAGGGTGGCCTTATCTAAGACAACACGGATGTGCAAAGAGGAGGAGGCCGTGGCTGAATGTCGGAAGAAGTTTTGTGCTCTGCCGGTTCCGGCCCACGTCACCCAGTCCCTCTATCGGGACATGACCGAGCTGAGAGACAAGGAGAGGAGGCAGGCTCGCGAGGAGAGAAAGAGCTTCTTGTTCTCCATTCAAAAACCTTTCAGTTTCCACGAGAGAATCGGGGAGAAAAGGGAGAAACTGATCGCTATGGTAAACCAGGTGTCACAAGACCAAGAAAGCAAGGTCCCCACTATCAGCAAACCCTCTCGCAAATTAGAAAAGGACTCGCTCAATTCTGAGCTGGCAGGTGGGTTGAGTAGTTTTTATCAATAGAAATCTAGATTCATTCATAATAGGTAGCGCTGTGTGATGATCTCAATTCACCGCATTGCTTTGTTCTTCAATATATGCAATACATACTGTAATAATGTAAGTACTTACACCTAATTGATGATGTGCTGCTTTATATTTTATAAAATTCCTTGTATTGATTCTACATAGTAACACGACAGCAGCTTGTATCTTACCTGACTGCATCTCTGTCCAGACAAGGAGGGGGTCTGCAGGACAGCCCGGATTGTGCGACAAGAGAAACCAACTGTGTCCTGCAGCCCCAAACTTCGCACTGCTGAGCGCACCCGGAACGAAAGGCTGGGGTTCCTGGATGAGAAGCCGACCTTTCAGCCAAAAATCATCCAGCAGGTCCCCAACTTCAGCAGGCTGCACAGGCTCTTGCAGACAGAGGCGCTGAGAAAAACACAGGGTAAAGATGTGACCAGGTGTCGGCCTTTCTGCCTGAGGACATCAGCTCTCCCTGAGAGACAGAAAAGGATGAGTCCAGCAAAATCACAGGTAAACCACCTCTGAGCTGTTTCTCTTTTAGTGTGACAATGTGTTAAGAACAGTTGTTTTTGTTATTATTTCAGTTAGTGAATCACAACCCTTCATTTAAGGTTTAGAATGTGCTCAAAAAATGTGTAAGAAGCAGTAATTATTATTATATTATTATTATTATGCAATGTTTGGGGGAATCAAGTGAGGATTTATTACAACATATTACATAAGTAAATGTAAAGGATAATACCAGACTTGAAAAGCGAGCGTCCCCAGAGGAGTTACATAAGAAGGGGACATCCACGACTCCGAAGCAGCAGGCCCAGATGGTTTCATGTTATAGTTTTTTTTTTTTTTCTAAAGTTTCTCACACTCACAGTTCCCTGCTTGATGGATGGCTTCAGACACATCCACCCACCACTTTATCAAGTCAATGCGCTTTTTTTTTTTAAAGGACAGGAAACCACGAGACTTCCTTACCCCCTTTCCCTATACAAAAAGAGCCCAAAAAGGACAGATGTTTACCCTGGAGTTTTTGGTGATTGCATAGTGGTCTGTCATGCTTTCCTATGGTTCCTCATCACTCAAGAATGTTAATTTCATGAAATGCGACAAAGGAATTTTACCAGATCACATTTTCCTCTTTTTTTCCTTCTGTATCCTTGGAAGCCTTTTTGTTTGATAAAAGGAGATTTATCGTTTAGTTTACGTTCTCCTATGTGTTATTTTTGGGGCTTCCAAAATCCATTCCAGAACATCACTTCCTTCGCTGTGGAACTGTAAGGCTTTTTTAACATATGCACACTGGGCCATGCTGAAAGACAGAATATTCTTTGAACCCTTATATTGTTGTTTTTCACAATTTGAAACAACGTTTGATTCAGGCCACACAGTGCTTATAAACTGTACAACCATATACAGTACAAATAACAGAAATGAACAAGCTAGTCTAATTTGAAACCACCAGCCCAGCGTCCCCCTTATTTTGTATTGTGTGACAGAAATGTTGGCATATAGATGTTTGACTTGACACATTTTGTTATCACCTAACAACATTTTTTCACAACTTTTTTTTCTCCTCGCATTGACAGGAACCAACGATAAGTCATCTCAGCAGAAGCAAGTCACTTGGGGCCTTAACGTCACTGTCCACAGACACACTCCCCACATACATTACAGATGCTGTGAGGAAACGCAGCATGGCCATCAGGTGAACTAGAATATTTTGGCATGAATGTTGAACCTTTCCTCTTTATGTATATATTCACACACTCCATGTTGGGATCGACTCGTATACAGAATATTGTTTACCTTTCCCAGAAAATCTCTGGAGATGAAGGATTTCAAGAATCAAGAGAGCGCAGAGTGGTTGAGGAATCACCAAATGAGATCCCAGGCCATGAAGAAGAAGGTTGCCCTCCATGCAAAGTTCCTGGACCCACACAGCAGCTTGAAGGAAGTGTTTGATGAAAAATTACAGCAGCATACGTGAGGGCTAGTCATGTGATACCATTCATTCTGTTAATGTTACAACTTTTGCAACTCGCGTCACAACAACCACTCATGTCGGCTCAAACTATCTCTCTTTTCCCACGTGGAGGTTGGCTGACCAACAAAGGATGAAAGAGTATAAGAAAGAGTTGCAGGACATGAAGGCAAGAGTCAGTGAGCGCCCTTATTTGTTCGAACAGGTGAAACAGGTAGGTGACAAAGCGTCCACGTCGCATCATATCGTAAATTATGGCACATGCATCTACGATGGCATAACTATGAGTTTGTCCCGGCAGAAAAATGCAAAGGCTCTTGCAGAGCGGTCATACAGGAACAAGCTGAAGAACGCCGGGCTCAAGGAGCAATTTGTAGAAGAAAAAGGAGCAGCAATTGAAGGAACATCAGGCTCGTCCGTATCCGCGGACGGCGACGATGTGAACGGCCGCAGCAGTGAGAATGACATTCCCAACAGGTATGTGGAGAGAGAGAATTTTTTTACTTGTTCATCCACTATGTCATCCCACTGTGTCCGGTAAAATCATGAATAGCACTGCTGCTGCAGAGCCAAGGACTTCATGTGGTTCGCTCCTATTATATTACATAATTTTCTGAGCTTGCCCTGCAGTCTCCAGAGAAGAAAAGACCAACACCGAAGCCAAGTAAAAGTTCGATGTAATTACAATATAGCCATTTTCTAACCCAACATGTCTGATTTAGGGACGACGGGGAGAAAATTGAAGATGTGGAAGAGGAGAGCGTGAAGTCCAAAGGGGAAGAAACGCCATGATCAAAAAGGGTCCGGCGGCACAGCGTTTTCTGTGGTCTCTCCGCCACAAAACAACACTGTCCTCAAAAGTGATTCATGTCGAGGCTTACCATCCGCACCAAGCGTTTGATAGTTTGCGACGTGCAAGTAGAAATTATGAAATTACAAAACATTTGAACTTTGACAGTCACAAATGTTAGGGTTTACAGCTGTAAGAAAATATGTTTACGGAATGTTATACTTTTGTAGACGCATAAGTAAGTAATTAATGCGAGTGCCACGCACAGATACATGTTTATTTATGGGAAAACACAAAAAAAACGACACTAAACACTGACATTCAAAGCCATATTAAAATGCTTACACTTGTAGAGTCAGATACTGCCACTTCCCTAAAATGTACTTTACTCAATACAATAAATGTATATTTTTTACTTTGACATGACAGTAAGTGTCCGACTCTGGCCTTTTTCTCCGAAGGGTGAAGATCCTAGGCCCTTGTCCAGCCACACTGCCGCCTAAATAAACGGCACTCACTGTGCATTCACACAGAGTCGCACAGTGGTTTGCTCCAAGCCCGTAGACCCACATCAAATACTCTTGCTCGGTGCTTGTGCTTGGACAGCTGACGACCAGAAATCTAAGTGATCATTTTTGCTCACAAACCACACGGGAATGTCTGGATGTGTGTATAATCATAATCAAATGGTCATCATGTAGACCATTCCATACCATGTGATTACTTTTTGTAGGCTAGTGTGTCATGCATTGAAGCTACCGAAGTCGGGCTTTGCCTAAGCTCAAAGGGTCAAAAAACATTTGAGGTCAAAATAACATTAAAAATGGCCGCGTGATTTGTCTTAAGGTCATACTATTGAAATCTTGGATACGAAATAGAACATGCAGACACAATATTTCTGGAACAATTGTGATGTGATTTTGTGCATCACTGCAGGGAACAACTGAGTGAGGTGACTTTACCGGGGTGTGACTTTCAGGTTAATTAAAATAAGATTATGATCATTCTTTTGTATAATTGCGAAGATAGAGAAAACACATTTCTGGTAGAGCCTTCAGATTTCAAACATCACATGACAGCTTCAAGGGCTCCATCCTGTCAGGTTGTCATGGGAACTGTGTATCCCTCCCCACTCTGTTTTCTACTCCCTCAGGAGAAATCGGTGCACCTCTGATTCCCCCCGCTGCACGGCTGCAAACAAAATCAATCTCCCACAACCTGTTAGGTAATATCCAAGCGCGAACCAACATCCACGAAATTCGTGGGGGAGCAGGCGCCTGTAACAACCCTCGAAACAAACTGCAGTGCCTCAAATGAGCGTGGAGGCTGGGAACCCGAAAAAAAGACCCATCTCATTTAGATTAATGAGAGGCTGTGGCCAACGAATGGTATGCTCACGCTGTTTGAGGAGTGGCTTTTCATACCGGATGAACAATATAATTTCAACCAAGGTGGCGCGCTCAGGTCTCTTATTATTCTAGCCACCGTGCAATATTAAAATTCCCACACATTTGATTCTGCAAATGCACGGTCTGCAAATGTAGGCAGCCGAGGACACACCCTAGAATAGTTGATATAGGCCATAAAGGGACTTCACCTGCCTTCGAATATGTACAATTACACATTATGGGATGCCTATGCTGTGTATTCTGGTTATTTTGTTGATTTTTAATGGCTTGTTGGTTTGAATTCACTTGATCATAAAGCAAAAGTGCAAAGGCCATTTGTGTGTTTGCTTAATTGCAGTTTTATGCTTTGAGTGCCGAGTTGGGCGCGCGATGGTTCGCAGTGTGTTTTAGTCCCCGGTTCACCTGCAGGAGGAGCTGTGGCTCGCTGCAGCCTCTCCCACGAGAGAGATCCCTGTTATTCTCCTTCAGTGGCATGAATAATATCCCCAGTGCTGGAGAGAGAGCACACCAAGAGGCAAACGGGAAGGGGAGAGAGACAGCAGCCAGAGTGGCAGATCAAAGCAGTCTCCCTGACTGCACCGTGGGCCGAGGAACCAGAGAGCAAGTGCACCAGAGTGTCAGGATAGGCTTAACACACACACACACACACACACACACTCACTCTCAGACCCCTCAGCCCGGCTGCACCAGAAGAAGTTCAGAGACAAGACTGATCCAAGGTAGGTACAGTACGTGTGTGTGCATCTCAAGCCTAGGCATCACACCTCCTGCAGCCGTGCACAGCCCCTCCCTCTTTAAATCCGAAACATCATCAGGAAAGCAGCTGTGTGACGCTCACTTGATGCTCCACTTTGTTTTCCAGGTGGGTGGGCGGAAGTTTCGTGCCGTGGATTCACTGGGGTGTTATGGCTTTCCTGGAGCTGAGGCTTCTCGTCCTGTAGAGGAGTTGTGCGTTGCTCCCCGCTCCCGAAGTGCTCGTCTCGTGCCGCCAGCCTGAGGGAGGATGGAGAAGCTGTCAGGGAAGGACAACGAGCTGATACGGGGCAGCTGGGAGAGCCTGGGCAAGAACAAAGTTCCTCACGGTGTCATCATGTTTTCCAGGTAAGGTCCCACATAACATTCAATGTTGTTATTCTCTGCAGTCGCCCTAATCATGGACATGCATTCGAACTTCATTGTATTCCTAATCAAGAAGATGCCGCGGTTTCCTGTGTCGTTTACGCTTTTGATCTGAGGTGCCATGAATATGTAACGCTTATGTGTGCAGAGCACCACGCCAAATCCTCCGCTGCACACTTTCACCATGCAGGCACCGGAGGCTTGACTTGTTGCTTGGCGACAGACTGCAATAGTCCACAATTTACTTTGAGACAGCTGCTGCTAAATCAGACACTAGCAGGGGGCGAGATTTAGTACTGTCATATATATGTTTTTTTTTTTTTAGATGTACGATATAGATTGATTCCGTGCCTGTGTAAATGTGCGGGCAAAACCCATGCCCTCTGTATACACCTATAGAATAGTGTGGTATTTGTCTGTGGTAGACTGTTTGAGCTGGACCCTGGGCTCCTCCACCTTTTCCACTACAACACAAACTGTGGGTCCACACAAGACTGCCTGTCCAGCCCTGAGTTCCTGGAACACGTCACCAAGGTGAGCTCCGTTCACCGCGCCGACCGCCACAAGCAAACAGACACGCGAAGCCACGAGTTTCTTTGGCTGACGCACTTGTGTATGCTTTTGCGTGTCTGTCTCTTACATGTATCCCAGGTGATGCTCGTGATCGATGCGGCCGTCAGCCACCTGGATGACCTCCACACCCTGGAGGAGTTTCTGCTCAACCTGGGGAGGAAGCATCAGGCAGTGGGAGTCAACACGCAATCATTTGCTGTAGGAGATTGCAACTCTTCGAGCTACACTCAAGCGATCTCACAAATGATTGAGCTGCGAGAAAATCAGTTTGTTTTTTGTGTGTGCTTGCTTTGGTTGACCTCTGCAGGTGGTGGGTGAGTCCCTCCTGTACATGCTGCAGTGCAGCCTGGGCCCGGCCTACACGGCACCGCTGCGCCAAGCCTGGCTCAACATGTACAGCATTGTGGTGGCCGCCATGAGCCGAGGGTGGGCCCAGAACGGCGAGGACAAGGCCGACTGAGGCGCACAGCGGGAGCTGCCGCTCTCGAATCACTCAGCATGGTTGCCATGGAATAAGGTTGCGTAACTTGCAGCGTTGTCGCCGCTGTACATTTGCTCTGTGTGTGGGGCTGCAAACGTATGGTGTACGGTTGCACTTTACAATTGTCTCGACCTATTGCAGAGTTTGTTTTCGTGACTATGGATGTTTAGCTACCAGGTGACGCTGCGAGCATCTGAGCCAGCCTGGTTTGGTCCCTCTGAGGTTGGACCCGCAATCTGAGCTCCTCACGCGGAGAAACGGTTCAATCTCTTTGTTTAAAATGGCTTTCATTGATTGATTGATATATATATAGATAGATAGATAGATAGATATCTATCTAAATACAGATATATATATATATATATATATTTATATATATATATACATACATACATACATATATATATATATACTGTATACTCAAATGATGCAAATGACTGCAGTGGTCTTTGTGATGTATCATAAAAGAGTCGCACAGTTGTGAAACCGTAGATGTTATATTTAGGCGTCACACACACACACACACACACACACACACACACACACACACACACACACACACACACACACACACACACACTACTCAAACTGTGATGATTACTGTGGCCAGCACCGGCAGCTCTTTATCCAACTGGTACACAGTGATATTTTTAATATATCAACACTTTTGGGACAAAGCAATGTGATCCTACAGAGGGAAAAACCCTCTCACCATAATCATCTCATTACTGTGTTTTTTAAAGTAATAATGCACATTATTACATTGTTGTCTAACATTTAACCGATTGATAATAAGCAAAGAGACATTTAAACATGACAAGAACTGTTATATTCTAAAAGCTTTCTTCAGTGGTCAATGACTGTTAAGGTGTCCATGTGCACTTCTCTCAACACGGTGTGTGACACTCTCCCCTGTAGAGGTTGTTGAGTATTTCAATAGGCTTCAGCTGACTGTTAAACTCAAACTAATAGACTGTTACGTGACCTTAAGGGGTTTAGAAGTAAACGGCACCGATGAGGAATTATAACATCTTTGTACCTTGGATCTCTGTGTGCAGTCATTGTTAGTGTGAAGTACTTTCGTTGTGCTGTAGCTGTTTCTTTCAGTGATGATTGTTTACTGTGTTGTTGTGGCTACAGATGTAGTATTGCCTCCGCTGTAGAGGCATTTGAGTGTCTCCAACACAGGTTGTCTACATCGACTTGAGATTAACTTGATTTTCTTCTTCATTTATTACCTACTACCGGACACATAACACATGCAGACACTATGCGCTGACACCATCCAATATGTGTGTATTATTATTGCTGCCATAAGACGAAGTGTGCATCATCCTCAGCTGTTACTTACATTCACTGTCATGTTGCCAAGTAACTTAGCAACAGTGCGCCAAGTATTAGATAATAACACCATACAACTGTAAATCCAAGCTGCTGATATGTAGTTATTATCGCTTTAGTCTGAGTTTACATTTAAAAAAGTTTATTTTTATATTCTGAAATGTATGTGTCGTTAAAAATAATTCATTTTCTTTCAAATGTGATGTACATTATATATATACTGTCTCTTATACACANNGGTTAAAAAGCCGATACAAGATAATGAATAAAGCACAATTTGCTATTTCTAAGTAGAATACATTTAATCAATATAATAGAAATATTATCGACAGCTAAATCCAGTTCCTACTAATAATTATAGATAATTTTTTAACCATACTATTTTATCCCTGCACCGTCTGTTTACTCTACTGTACTTTCCAGCCCACAGATATGATGTTTGTCAACCGATTGTGTAGGTGGTGTGTAATTTTTTTTTATATCGATTCTTTTCTTAGCATCAGGACACAGCCCTGTGCAGGTTCTACATGTCTCTGTTTTGAATCTACCTGGCACTCAGGCTGCTTTTTAGCAGGCCTGACTGACAGCTGGCATGTTATCTTGTTAGCATCCAGCTCTGTACATATTGGGTGTGTCACTGTCTACCTCATTATATTCAGCTGCTACTGAACAGCGATGACTTCACCTAGTTATCCTTCAGCCAAAAAAAACAAAAACAAGCGACGCACATTATTAGAGTTCATTCAAGCACGCACTCTTTGTAAACTGGATTCCATCCCAACCTTTACAGGAAAAAAACAAAACAAAAACATGTTGTGTCTTTACTTGAGACTAAATAAAGTGACGTGTGGATGTTGTATTGCTTAACAAGGGCAGTGTGTTTTTTACTCTGGCTCTCAGTATGTTTGTCACTTCCAACACAATGGTCAGCATCAATCACACGCGGCCCGATTTCCTTCCCACTGACCGCCCATCCTCTATTGTTACATAAGATCTGAGCGCCGAGTGGCTCATCGCCCTTGGCTACAGAGACGAGGGCGACTTCAGGCACATCAGCCCACTTACTCATGCAACTGCACATTGTCACATTACGGATGTTTACATCATTTCACGAAACACTCCGGGATTGAAAATGGCGGCCATTTGTGTACATACAATCTAGACTGTTTTGTTTGTATCAAGTGGAAAAAAACTCGCGTGTTTGTGCTCACCTGATCAGTTTGTGCGTGTTCGCCGGAGTACCGAGGGACACGCAGAAGGGGGCTTGGTCAATTCTATGCCACAAATACAATTTGGTTGTATCATTGTAAAAGTCACATCCTTGAGCTGGCTGTCTGTTCAGCTGCAAGAGCAGACGCTGACATGGCCCTAATCTGTCTCTCTGCACAGCCAACAGTATCCTCACTCCCTGTGTCCCATTAAGAGTCTGCTGTATTTCTGTTCCTTCCATGCTCCCTGTCTCGCCTCAGCCTGCAGACCCACACTGAGCACTGAGCTCACAAGTCAGATCTCCTCTCAGATCGCCATGGGGTTGGATTGTAACAATGGCGGCTGTGCTATGAGCCAATTACCTTGTGTTAATTAATAAAAATCGGCCCCCACAGTTCCACAGTCTTACCTCGTAGTGCACGGGGATTTGCTCTGAAGGCGGCCTTCTGCAGAGTCTGCAAGAAAAAAGGGAAAAAAAGACAACACACATTATTTTTAGAACGTCTGCAATGTGTTTTGGAATGAAGGGGTATTCAACGTTGTCATGGCAACTGTTAACTGATGGTCCCGAGTCGTGTGTGTTTGTGCAATTGTCTCTGATGAGGAGGGGGGGAAGCAATCGGTCTATCCTTCACTCATCCTAAATCATCCTGTGGAGAGGCGGTGTGGCGAGTGGAGAGTGACAAAGCATGCAGGCTCGGGTTAATAAGGTTTGCTCTGATAGCACTCCGCGAGCTGCAGCCTTGGGAACCAGCAACAACCCCAACTAAGCATGTTAAATCAGTAATAGCAGGTGTTACTCATATGCATTCTGACTGACGAACAAACCCTGTGAACAGACCAGAAAGGTAGGTACAGCATATTCCTATACTTAAAGTCAGTTTATACTTCACACGATTTATCGTTGGGCTGTGAGCATGCAAAGTCAATTTTGATGAACAGCGACAGTGTTTCCGATTGCGCTGTGCGTTGACACAGACCTGGGCGGTGTAATAAGATTTTTCCGCTAACTCCAAGGTCAAGGATCAACTGCGAATGAGCCCGGATTTCCATACTGAATAGCCTCTACCTTGAGCTTCCATATTATGTAAATACGACAACAACAAAAAACGACCTATGCAGCTCCATACGCGAGTGACAATATAGTTTGCTGCAGGAGGCAGAGACACTTTCTATTCTGGGCACCAGGGCAGGAGATAGGCGAGCAGTGAGCCACGCACCCAGAGGAATTCACCTTTCGCTAAGGAGCCTGCTCTCAGCAGTTGCCACGGGTGACAGGGGGAAATGTCGGGGACTTTTCTTCCTTTTTTTTTTGGTAATGTGATCAAGAAGCAGTGTATATAATGACAGGCAGTGTATATAATGATCCCCCCCCCAACTCCCCCCCCCCCCCCCCCCCAACCCACCACCAACAACTACCTTTTTTCTCTGACATCCTACAGTCTGCAAGAGATGGACCACTTTGCTGGAACAGCATCTTTTCCGCCCTTTACTGTTACTTCCCTTCCATTGTGGCCTGGATAAAAGCAGATACTTTTGCAATTAACTGCACCCTCCACCGTCTGATGCGGTTTCAAGGGCCAATAAGTAGTATGTACAGAGGCTTGTTGACTCAAGGCAGTAGTTTTCTACACACAATGCTTCAGGCACTGTATTCACCTTTGTCCATTGAACGATGTTCCCTATTACTGTATTATGGTAAACAAAACTCCAAACTATTCCTTTAAATAAAACATTTTCATCCAAACAGCACTGTGCACATTTCCTGAAGGCACATTATAGTACCACTTAGCCCATATAAGTCTAAATTACTGCCTCTCTAAGCCCTTTCATCACCGAGCAAATGAGAGCAGAGGATGTGTGGGTTGAGAGGAATTAATTTTAATTTCAGCTCACACAACTTCACGCTCGACAGATCAAGACTTGTTAGCCTGATGGAGATCACTTTCAAACGCAGACTGTCCCTTAACCTCAACCTTCTGGGACAGCCAACAACCCACATTTAGTGCAGGCACAGATTTGAAATGATGTACTTATGAAAGCACACACATACACAATTCATAACCAGCAGAAAAAAAGGAACAGACACATCTGGAAAGCCAATGTCCAAAAAGACCTCAGATGGCCAAGCCGACAGTATATGAGCAGACATGACAGGATACAATAAAACTAGTTCAGCTCGAAATTGAACGACCTCCTTGCATGGACATTAGAGCTAGGAATACCCTAATACGTTTTATTTTGTATTTTTCAAAGGCAAATGCATTTAATGATCTGTGGAACAAGATCAACAAGAGAAACCCACAGGAGATGCTCTTTGATGTCTTTTTCTTCTTCTCCCAAATAGATTTTACTTCATGATTCTCTACACTGACCACTTAAAACCCTCTGTGCTACCAGCCACTAGAATTAGATTTCTTATAAAATGCGGAAAAGATACGTCATTTAATAAAATAATGTGTCAATCAATTTTATGGCTGTACGATTAAAAAAAAGAACATCACAGGCATTTAGATTTTATATGATTAGAGTTATAATAAACCCTCTTAGACGGTAAACCAAAATGAATTTGAATTCCCCGTTACTGACCATCAAGATGTTCTCCATCGGTTTTGATTAAAGGTTTGGTTGAACAGATCCACAACAGGGTCATCACCGTAAGTCAAATGTGTTGAAAGACGTACGACAAAGAACTACCAATCAATACACAATCAAGACTTGTTTTTATCCTCCACAAAGAGGTTGCTCATACATCCTACAATGACATATGGTAAAAAAAAAAAAAAAAAAAAAAAAAAGACAGCTGATCGAAAACAAGCCACCATCAAGGCCACCATACAGAAACATCTTAAAACAGAACGGCTTTGACATAAAAACCGAGATCCACTTACTTGCTTGATCCAGGTCTTCCGACCAATTTGCACGGTCTTCATCGGCAGAGGAAGAAGTTCGAGAGCTTTCTGCAACACCGAGTGAGTGTATCACTGCCTCACACCCTTGCATAACCTTGAGAGTCGTTATTCTTCCTTGAAAGTTTCAGAAAATGCAAGTAAGTGGATCTTGAGGAGACACTTGTTTTGTCAATGTATGTCGGAGCATGAACAAAAGTGCACAGAATAAGGAAAAGTCGGAACATCCACAGTTACATGATTATATAGCAAAAAAATACGAAAAAAGGGGGGACAATGCAGCTCCTGTGTGAAGATAGAGGATCATATTCCACTTACTGATAGTGAGAATGAAAATCAAGACTCTGGGTTGTTGAGTTTTTTGTGTTTTCATGTATTGGTCGCTTCCCCGCTCTTTCGTTTTCAGTCCATGCAGCATATTTCAGGCCATGCTGGATTGTCACACAAAAGGGAGTATCTTTTTTTTCTTCCTCAAGGCACAGCAAGAGATGTGGAAACGAAATGTACATTCAGTTACACGAGAAAAATGTTCATACCATCATGAGGAAATAAAAAATAACCCCAAAATACCTCCAAACGTGTCGGCTGACTACAAATCAAAGCGCTTGGTGTGTTTAAGACCAAGAATGTACATCATTTTTTTTTTTTACAACATAGTTTACATGCAGCAGGGTGTCACACATGGATTAATGCAACTGATGGTGATGTTTTTTTTTTTAGAACAGAAACATTTGAAACATATTAATCAATTTCAGCCATTATGGTAACATCATTATTTTTACAGAGTGAATTGACTTTCAACATTGCACATATTAAGTGAAATTGATACATTTTATAAATGATTAATAATCATTAAGACTTCAATGTCATGGACTTTTGAGGAGAGAAATTAGATTCCATAGCATATTTTTAATCCAGAGTATGCTTCTGATTTTTGAGTGTTACTTTCACTTTCTTACCCCGGTGTTAGATGGAGAGGAGTCTCATATTTGTTTGTTTAAATTTGAACGACCACCATCGGGTACGTCACTCAGTTGAATTTAAACACTGAGTTCCAGAAGTTCCATCCAACTTTCCGCAAGAAACTACAGTAGTTCAGCTCATTTGGCAAAATGTTCATCTAATTAATTATATGAAATAAATGTAAAAAAAAACAACTGCATCACATACACAGTCAAGACAGATTAAATTGTGACAACTCTGCAAATCATTGGCCAATCTCCAGTGGCTGCCACCACAAAAGCCCAACGCACAATATCAACGACACCAAAAATACTGTAGCAAAAATAGCGACCTCAGATTGACAGTAGTTACAACGCGCTTCTGGTGCACTCGGGCAGCCTCTGCCTTTCGAGGAGAGAGTGTCCATTTATTACATTACATCTCTGACTTACTTTGGGGCCCCCTCCGTCTGTCTGCTCTCTCGCTGCAGATGGCTTCACAACTAGCTGCACTCACCCCCGGCCTCCCCGAGCTCTGCCGCCGAGGAAGCACACACCAGCCGTGCCCGGTCTGCCGGGGGCAGGCCCGCTCACACCACCCACTCTGATGGGAGCTTTCACCTCCACCCATGTCCAAGTGCCACAGCATGAACACGGCACCTCTGATCCCAGGCATTTTCCCACCCCAGTCACTTTCGTTACTCTTTAAACCTGCACACGTGATGGAGCGTCCATTAGTTTAACTAAAAGTAATCTGTACAATAGAGTCGGTCTATGAGGATTGAAGAGACTGGTGCCCATTAGACATTATCAGGAGAAGATTTCAGCCAACATTTAGGGTGATATATATGGATTCTGCTCCCGTATTCTCAAGCACTCTCCAGGGCTCTTCATCATTCCTAACAAGCGCAGTCTATTTCTTAGGCTTAGCTAGATTAGTTAGAAGTCTGAGGTCAATGGCAAAAACGCAGCATTTTTTGAATCTGTGTACCCAAGTTTAAGGACACATGGAAATCAGCTTGAGGGATTTGGCATTACTGGTAGCCGACAGGGCTGTCCATGAGCGGACTGGAGCAGTAGCGTTGCGGAGGGTCCTGGAGCTCAGTCTCATGGGTCTGGGCATGGTCTTCCACACCCTCCTCTTCCTCCTCCTGGTTATGGCTCGAACCCTGCGAGTTGGCCATGGCGCCGTAGCTGTGGTGGGCCGGGGAGGGCATCGGAGTCAAAGCCAGCTCTGGCTCCAGTAGCACAGACGCCACAAACAGCTGAGGGAGCCAGATCAACACACAGTTTAGGATTGTGTCACACACTAAATTACGCAATTCAGGGGGTGTCTGCAAGATGGAACATTGTGTTTATTTACCCATCCTACACTTAAGATGTAAATATATCTATATCTCTATATATCTATACAGTCAAGGAGACATGATAATTCTCCACCAAGTATTATAAAGTTAAAGTTTAAAAGACTAAAATCTCTGGCATTTGAAGCTGCAGGATATAAAGTTAAAATACAATAAAAATATTTTTCAGCACTCCTGAAAAGTTTGTATGAGCTCTTTCGTAAATAGAAAATTCACAAAACTATGAAAAGCTCCTATGTTATGCAGTACATATAATGGCAAATAAATAAATAATGAGATACTGTACATTGGACGCAGTGGTGGATGTGACAGTACTCCTGTCTGCATCTGTGAATGTCCCCTCTGCTGGTTGATCACACATCTGAAACAAAGTAAAACAAATATTATTCAATATATATTATAGTAATAATAATATTATTGCTTCTCCAGATTGACTTTATCTCACTGGGTTATAGCAGAGCCGCTGACCTGATAGCTCGATGACTTGTCCGGTCGCTTCCTAAGGCACAAGCGGAAAAGGGAAAAGGCAATGCAGGAGAGCAGGGACACGAAGGTGAAAAGGGTGATGGGATGCACTGCACCTTTAGAAAAAAAAAAAAAGAAAAAAAGGGGATTACAGCAGATTCAAAACTTCACCTGGCTCCGATAATACAACAGTAACATAAACCGTAAGAGGTTAGAAACGGCAGAGACAAAGTACCTAATTTGAGCACAGAAAAAAAGAGCAGCCAGAACATGCACAGGAGAGGAGCCACGGTGACCTGGTTGATGGCTGCCCTGTGGATCCGCTGGCTGAGTTTGGTGGGAACATATGCATAGTAGATGTTGTATCGGTCGACCATGTGCTTCAGGATCAAATAGAGCAGACCTAGAGGGGCACCATAAAACACTCAGTTCAAGATAACCTTTCGAATGCAAACATCAATCAATCAATAGAAATACAGCTGCACAGAGCCTTACCATGTCAATGTATATTGTGCCTTTGTCAAACACGTTTGTCGTATAATTGAAGTAAGTGTGTGTTCTCCACTGAATAGAAAAGGTCATAGTTTGAATAACATTATCTCTGAAAATGTTCCCCCAATTGTGCGCGAATCGTCAAAATACATGCTACACGACTGCGCAACGAGGGAAACACAGACTAATATCTCAAGCATTAGTCGGATGGCTCCTACGGCATGAAAATATGTAGTGAAAACAAATGTAAATAGTTTCTTTTTAAAGCTGATATTTAGCATTTTGGCCAGGAAATGAAAACAAGATTATTTGCCTCTGCCACAGAGCAATGTTTGTAAGACTAAAACATCAACCTGCTGAGTTGCAGGGTTTATGGAGTACCAAAGAGTCTGTTTGGACTGATGATTAGGCTGCAGAAGTAAATAGAAGCTTGGTGAGCTCTGGGCACAGACAGGAGCAGAGTGGGCGTCTGGCTCGCAACTAACTGTGTCTGGGTGTCTGGGACTACAGCAGCAAATTCACACAGTCTGCATCGGACTGGCAGACAGCAGAGGAGAGTGAGGTTATAGTATGTGGAGGGGCAGTGTACATGGATGAGGCAGAGACAGAAAATGGCGAAATACGAGGTTTATGATAAAAGAGTAACTGCATGTTGCTCACCAAAGGGCGTAATGATGGGACATGTGATGCTGTAGGTCATACTGACTGCAAAGATGCACATGGTCCAGGCGTACTCCAAGCCAAACTGGAACTCATAGGCCTGACTCTGCAGGCAAATGCAGAGTGCAGAAAGTTTTTTTTTTATTACTATTATCTTATCATCCTTATATGTCTTACATGAAAAAGATGTGAGCAATAAAGGCACCGCTAACCCGTTTGACATGAATCCTCTCAGCCTGAGACTTCGCAAAGCAGAGGCGAAGGGCGTACACCGTCAGTGCGGGGATGCGAAGCAGCTCCATAGACGTACCAATCAGGCTGGACGTAATCACATAATTCACGAAGAATGCGCCGTTGTCAGGAAGAAACACACACCTGCACCAAGAAAACAATGTTGGTATGCTGACATACTGTAATCCTTTTGAAAATCCATTATCAGACTTTATTTAAAGGAGAAACATAATCAGAAGAATGAGCTCACTGGAATTTGACGTCCTTCTCATCCAGAAAGTGGACATCGAAGAGCCAGGTGAAGAACAGGTCGAGACTGTAGAGCGGATTGAACGTAAAAGACGGAAAATAACTTCACAAAGTAGTGTAGAATTCAAAACGGGGGCGAAATCGGTAGAACACCCCAGGAACAAGAAGTATGAGATGTCTGAAAGTGTACCTGGATAGACCAAGGGAGGGCAGTATGATGACCATGAAGACCAGCAGTAAAAAGCACTTGTGCATCGTTACTTGGTTCTCACCAGATCTGAAACATCAAATATGAGACGAGGGATCATTAGAACATCATTGGACAATGCATAATATAGCCATTTTTCCTTTCAACACAACAAAAACCTAATGTCTTATTTCCGCGGACTTTACATTGACACAACTGATGGGTTCATGAGCACGAAAAACACGTTTCACTCCAGTTAACGCTTGATGTGCACTCGCACATCACGCCCGCACAACACGTTTGTGGGGGGGGGGGGGGTGCTTATGTAAAGAAAGGGAGCTCGTAGGTGCTGCATGAGGTCGTCTCCTAATGCACAGCTGTTCCGCTCCTCCTCCTACTAGTCACCATGTGCTGCTCCTATGCACATGGCGACTACAGCGCATATCATTATCCTCACATGGAGATCTCTATGACAACCTGCCCAGAATAACAGTGCAGGGAAAGTGACAGCGAGAAGGAGAGAGGGAGAGGGAGACGGAGAGAGAGGGAGAGAGGGAGACAGAGAGAGAAAGAGAGAGAGAGAGCAAAAAAAGCAAGAGGGTGAAAGAGAACAAATGAAAAAATAATGTTGGGAGTTGAGAGATAGACAGTTTGCGAACCCATAAAGAGACCATTTGAAGGTAGGAGAATAGCGGTAAATGGCTAGTGAGTACCTGGTCCAGTGGGACTCAAAGAAGGCAGAGTAGTAGACGATGAAGGGCAGGAGCACTGAAAACGCCCACAGCAGGAGGGTGGGGAAGAACTGGGTAATGACAGGGCTCTGTATTGGTGAGTAGAATGGTTAATTAATGACACCGAAGAGGTTCCAAATGAGGCACCGAGGTCACCGAGTTAAAATCAATCTGAGACGCCGACCTGCAGACTCTCCACGGGTTTTGTGACGTTGAACTTGTCCATGGTGTTGACAATGATGGCCGGAGTGGTGAGGAAGAACAGCAGCAGGAAGAGGAGGATGTTGAGGAGGACACAGCGGAGCCACCAGCGAGATCCACACACCGACAGGTTCTCCCTGGTGGTGGGAGGGGAAAAAATTACTGAGCCTCGATTCACCATCAGCCGAGAGGACACAGAGGACGGCTGAAACATTTTTGTGCCACTGCTGCGTGTATTGAGGAAAAAAGGCAGAAATGGCCAGCACAGTCAATTCTCCTGTGTGATTTCTGTCAGTGTTTCAAATGCACTGGATTGGAGGACAGGTTGGGAGCAGCACACATCAACGCACATTTTTACATAAAGGAACAAAAGTCCCCGCTCGACCCCGCAGCCTTCCATCGCTCCAGTGGTCTACTTAGCGCAAACGCATACAAACGCACTGCAGCCAATCAGGCGTGAAGCGCAAACACTGAGCGCTACCATCTCCTTGGTTAATCTCCCCTACATAGGCATCACTTATTTGTTACATAATGTCACAGAGTGTGCTCCATTTGCCATCGTGGCCATGGAATGAGTTTTAAAACAGAATGCAACAACATAGGGACTTGTCTGAAACGGAACTGTTTGTTGAGTTTCTTAAAAGAACAAAAGAATGTTGAAAATAGTCATTATCTCTGGGTTTTCAAATACCCAGCATGTCAAGCTCATTCACAGGGTAAGACAAAAACAGATAACACAGTCAAAATCTTCGCATCTGTGTGTTTCTGCCGGGTGCTCTGGTTTCCTGCCACAGTCCAAAGATATGCCAGTTTGGAAACTGTGGTTGTTGTTGAATGCGAGAGGATACCTCAGTGAATACCTCACTGTGACTGTGCAAAGAATAGGTTGGTAGAGTTAATAGACAGATAAAGTATCTAGACGTCGTAGTAAATCAAAAGAGAATATTGGGGCCAATGAGGTTAGAAAAACACCCAAGAATAAATTGGGATTTTTATTAACGGTGGTACTGACCAGATGATGTCACTGGGAGCGGGAGCATAACTGACCCCCCATTTTTGAGACTGCACCACAGTGGTGATGCTGGACTGCTGGGGTCTGCGGCGGCAGTGTACCCGACTGTGGTCCTTCACAATCCTGGAGAGGAGGAAAGATGTGTTGCCAAAACTTGCATCAGCACAGAGTCTCAGGCCTTATTTTGTGCCTCTCTATGAAGTTTATGGTCGCTGCCTACTGTGACAGGGTTTATGTGGCAAGAGGCCCTGACAGACTTCAACCGCAATGTCATGCTGTTGTTTACTCACACAGCGGTCATCCTCTCATCTCGAAAAGTCACAAAGGCAATGCCAAGCCTCTTCAAGGAGATGCGATTCTTCTCGGCATTGAACTCATCAGTCCGCTTTTCTTCCAGTTCCCCGTAGTACTGCTCTGCATCAACCTGCACAAAAAAAGAGGAGAAAAAGTTAGAGCACATATTACTCACTGCATTCTTTACTCTCGGAGATCCCCAGACATGCAACTGCAAAATATGGTGGCGCTATATTTGGACTGCAGTGCCATCATGTGGCAATGTCCTTTACGCGCAGAAGAACTTCACATAAAGGAGGTCACATGCGAATCCCAGTGGCGCTGATGAAATGTACCTTTTCGAAGCCACAGATGTCGCAGCAGAATATCTGAGCACACGGATGAGTCTTGATCATAACCTTGCCTTCCTTCTGGGATTTTGTGGCAAAATACAGTCGGCCTTTCATCGCTTTGCGCCTGCAAAAAAAAAAACAACCCCCTTCAGACGCGAGTGATCACAAACGTGACACGTCGTTGCTGTCGCAACTCTTAGCAATTTTTGTACCTCTCCAGGTCCAGCCGCATCAGCTTGTGGACATCAAAGCAGAGGCGGATGTCAGTGACAGTACAGCTGGGGTAGGCCTCACTAGTGCATTGAGTAGATCAAGTTCAAAGAATGCACTGAGATTGGGTATGTAAGAAACGTAATCGCAGGGTTAAAAGATATATATATACATAGAAAAGTAGAGAAAGAGAGAAATAAACGTGTGTACTGTAAATGTTTGGTGATGAGTCCTGGGTCAGAGATCTCTCTGGGTATGGAGGTAATCATCAGCGTCCTGGCCACCTGCAACACATACTGTACTGTAAACACCATAAATATCTTATGTTGTAATGATCTGCTTCACCGCCTCATGTTATCATGAATCCTGGGTAGGTAAGTTATTGTTATGAGCTATTTCAAGTGTTAATGTGTTTCGATAATTATTTCTATATGGTTTTGGAAAAGATATTTGGATTTGCTAAATAGATTTTTGCGGTGAAGGAACAAGGTCTTGATATTACAACAGTACCATGTGAGGTTGACAGACCTTCTCATCTTCTCTGTACTCCAGCCTTATCGAATGGTGGGCCATGCACAGCGATGTGATGATGAAGTAAAGCAGAGCGAAGATGCTGTGGAGCCACAGAAAGCTGTCCCTGTCCGCCACAAAAAAAAAACACTGCCGTAATTCACCGTCAATGCATTAAGACAAAACAGTATTTTTCTTTTAACGGATCTGTGATATTTCTTCAGATTTGATCTAATTCGTGCTCACTTTGGGCTCAGATTGGCCAGAGTTGTTCTTCCAAAGTTTTCGGGACTGTCTCCTGTAGGAATAATGAAAGATGACATAGAGTAAAAATGACATGTTTTAATGAGCTGAGAGAAACCCCTCCTTTTTTGTCTGGAGTGTGAGTCAACTATGAGGCAATGTTACTATTTGAGAGAGAGAGAGAGAAAACATTTTCCTCACAGTTTTCACCCAAGCGAAATTTCACACAAAATTTAAACGTCTCACTCATGCCTTATCCGGCTGCTCTATTCCGGCCACTCTTTGTTTGTTGTTGCTGTGGCAACCAGTCACATATGTTGGCTTATTCAATGACAGGGGTTACACACTGCTCCATGAGATTACGCACGACTGCAATAAAACGTTTCTGTGGAAGCCCCAGCTCCTCATAGAGCCTATAATGTCTGCTACCTTAGTCCCGTTGTGGAAATACTTACTCAACACTTCCTACGAAATAAGCACACAACTGCCAAGAGGCGTTTCAGCTGCTGTAGAGCAGTGGTTTGTGCGCCATCCCACTGACTGCGCCCTGACACCTACATGGGCATGTTGAGAGGTAATTGAGCACTTTCTATTTCTACTGTCTAGCTTGGATCATCACTTGATGAATTGCCACTGGTATGCTAGAAACTCCCATCGGATGAAGTCTATGTGTATGTGTTTATGGAGGAAATAAGTTATCTTGCTCTATAGTATCATTTCATAAGTCAGGGTAAAATTCGCCTTCTAGCTGATTTAAGTTTTGATCTTATTTTACACACTTTAGTTTGTTTGGCACCTCAGAGACGATTTTAGGCTCAATTCTGCCCATTCAACCAGTTACTTGTTTGGTGGGTACACGTGTGTTATCATCGCTGTGTGGCCTGGCCTCTCTCCCTGTGAGGTGCCCTATATCTCTCCTGCGGTTAGGGATATCCCTGGCTTTTCTAAACAGCAGGCGAGCTGGACCAGCGTGTGAGGACCAAAATACCCAGGAGGTTCCCGGAAAAGTTGACCGGCAGGATTACGGCCAAAGACAGCAGGCAAATGACAGTCATGAGCAGGATGATGTGGCGCTGGAAGGACAGGTATGTGACCGCATCAATTCCACATTTGCTGCGGATTTCCTCATCCCTGTAGAAAAGGAAGCGAAAAAGGAAAATGGTCACAGTCTTTGATGTATCTGGTCCACCTAACACTCAACACAATATTACCAAAAAAAGATGTTGCAAATTATTCTTGAGGAGGTAGTGATGAAATGTCCACTTGAACAGATGTAATGGTCGAAAGAAGTGGTGCAACCTCAGCCAAGCATTTGCATGCAGTGCAGTCCAGGACAAAAGGGCCTACAGCTTATACCTCATCATGACTAAAACGGTGGCACCACTGTTTGATGCCAGAGGCTGTGGTTGCAAGGCGGGAGCTTCTGAAAAGCCAGTGACATAAAATAGAACAAAAAAATAAGGGAAGAAAAAAAAAAATTGAAAAATTGAAAAAAAGAAGAAAGGAGGTGAACACTGGTCTCATGGAAGCCCACACATTGAGAACTCGCAGGGTGGGTTGATACTTTCCCAGGGATCCCAGGGTGAGGCCACTGGCATGAGAGCTAAAAAGAGAGGCACGCAAAACTCCACCATAATACTACGGAAAACCATGGACACCATGGAAATCGCTTTTTTACAGGCTTAAATCCGTTGTGTGCCGTCAGACTGGGGCAGAGTGCAAATACTGAATTGGAAACCCTTGGCACCAGTGGTCACATCAGGCTTGACCCGTTTGTTTTTGCTGCTGCTAAATGAGAAACAACACGAGACCTCACATTTGACAGTGACTTCATCTCTGAACAGAGAGGGCCAATAAAAGGATGGGAGCTTAGATGAGAGCAGGGGTAAATAAATTACAAGAAAAGAATTACGGGAGGCAAACTGCCTTGTTTACTTACTTCATATGGTAAAGAGATGAGAGCCACGAACAGAAGCCCTGGAAAGAGAGGAGAATCATAAAACATCCAATGGATTGGTTATTAAAGATGACAACAAAAAAAACATATGAACGCAGGTCGGTGCACACCACATCTGGCTACTAGCATGCATCTACTATTTGCATACAATAATAAGGCCTGCAAAGTGACACGGGGATAAAGGCTTTAATAGGTCTGGAGTGGTAACCACTTTACTGCAGCCTCAGCTTTTGTGTAGGCACGGGGCGATGACTCCAGTCTGACTCTTTGTCTTACGCTGGCGTAAACATGCCAGGGGTGACCTCAAGTCTGTCACACAGGTGTCATGGTGTCACACACAGTGCAGCCAAGTCAAACTTTCCTCCAACAACAGCTGACGCGGTCAAGTGGACTTTATTATAAAAGTGCATGGAGCAGCATTTTGAAGCACCACCTACAAATTAACTGCAACACCTTTGTTATAATTACGGTAAACAAATGAGCACATGACACGGGGGAAGGCTGGTAGACTGTCCAACGTTAGTGGTATCTCTGATTATAGCATTCTTAGCATTCTCAGACATGTTTTTATGTTTCCCATAATGTTTTCTCCGACATATTTTGCATTGTGCATCTCCATAAACACCATGCTTCTTTACCCTAATTACACCGCTTCAGTGATTCAAGGTAACATGTGTCATTTTTAAACATGAGAGCAGTGTCAGGATGAGCAGATTAATGTACGTGTTGTCCCGCCGTGTGCATCGGAACATATCGCACTAAGCTTGTGGGTGCCACTACACGGCAACTTAGTCTTTTTTGCATGATTTCAGAGACGCAGAATTAACTTTAAAGGCTTTCTTGCCTTGGTTCTGTGATAAAATATCAGTAGACACTGCTCTTCCCGGCTTAATTTGCCGTGCACATCCTGATTCATGATCACACTGTGCTCTAAGCTGCACTGGTCGGCAGGAAAGATAGACAGTGGAATATTTTCCACCCTGTGGTGTGGAGTCGTTTGGGTAATCTCGGGTAATCTGCACCGCAGCCAAGGGTGGCAGCGAGACGGAGTGGAAAATGTGAAATGTCTAAATATTAGTACGGCTGTTCTTAGCAAGACAAATCTAAAGATAGAGAAGATGACGTGCCAATGAAACAAGGTAGCATTGTGTTTATGTAGCGTGTCTAGCCCACATTTACTAAGCTTTTCTTAAAGATGCAATAATTGAGTGTATGGCCATATAATGAAATATGTGAATATAACCCTGGAAGACCAATTTAAAATAATATATTTTGTTTGTTTACGTTGTGAATTTATAAGGACCTTTTTTCCCCTAAGAAAGGAGTTTAAGCGGCACAATTATCTTTGGATTTGTCACTAAATGTCACAACTCTTTCTCTCTTACAAAAAGTTACACAAAACATTGTTGATAAAGTATTAATTATTGTTAATCAAAGATTTGTGCATCTTTAAATGGGTTAAAAAGGACTTTAGGGACAGGGATTTGCATTTTGTTTAAATATAACTTTAAGTTGATTTCTTCACATTTAATTGATCTGTGTATGCAAAAGGTACTTCTGTGATTTAGAGAACTGATGGAAACGCTAAAAAAATCTCACCATATCCTTGGTCTCGGAGTCAGAGGGGCTGGATTCTGACGGAGACTTCTCTTTCTCACTAGGCTCTCCATAAAATAGGGATGTGAGACTGAAAGAAAATACACGCAGGGAAACAGCGGGGGTCATCACACTGACTGTGGCCTGAAATCAAAGTATCAGCATTAAAACACTGATCACAGCCCAGACTTACAGGCATGTACTGGCACTGCTGCAGACAGTTCAGCAGCATGTCAAATTAAGCAGCATGATTGAATTAGCATGAGAGAGGAGCGCTGGGCCAAACACACAGATGCTGCTTGCCCTCAGGTGCTGTGAAGCAGCCGTTGGTCAGGCACAAGTGAGTCAGGTCAAGCAGAAGAGAACCGATGGGTGAACCCTGACTCATTCATCACCTTCATGGTGTGCAAAATAACAAATGATTAACAAGAAAATCACAGCAGCTAAATAAATGTTGAATAAGTAAGACTGATCCTATTTTTTATTTTGATTTATTTATCATTAATTCCCGACTGTCAAGAAATCACGTTAAAATGCTTCAATCTCAATTTATTTATATAATAAAGTACTTTGTTCTGGTAGCTTGAAACACTATCCTCAAATGAAACTATTTCATAATAAAGGCTTTCATTCGCTGTACGGCATTGGCATTCAATCAGAATATGGGCTCCCAGCTCCACTGTGAACAGATCAAGTTCACTCAAACGCCAGCAGGTGATCACAGCGGAGGCTGTTGTGTGCTTTGTAATGCAGTACCATGTACACTCAGCAGAGGGAAGTGGAGGCTGCAGCATCAGGACTCAGGACCGATCCACTGAGATTTCTTACTCCATCTTATATGTTGACATGACTCTCAGGCGAGCGAGTGCCTCCGATTTCCCAGTAATAAAACGAGTGAGGGATTTACCTGTCATTCTCCATTAGCAGAGCCAGGCGGCCGTAGTCCCATGCAGCCTTCCTCAGACAGGAGAAGATGAGCAACAGGAACTGGAAAACAAAACGAAAACATGACTGCAGAGCTCCAGGGAGTCCGATGCACACGTCTAAAATCCTCCACATCATCGCTTTATCGCTTGATTTGAAAGCTGAGGCCCTTCTACAGCAATAATAGATATGTTGAAATTGCTGCAGCAATAATGAGCCATTTTCTGTCTTCGGAGTAGTGCATGGTTGTCTTGGAAACTACCGGAGAGAGGTCAGCATGCTCTCACACTGATGATCAATGAGTGCGGTCAACAGCAAGAGTATTTTCAGACAACCTCCATTCTATCGCAAGTGGGGAACACATCGAAATTCAATATAATTCACAGTTAGGTTATTCCAATCACTCGCATATAATAGTGGATTCAAGCTGAAAAGTCCTGATTGAATATCTAAGAGCTTAACTAGAACGTGACGGTTGAATGTCAATGAATTCAAATGGCGTTAAAGTGCTGATGAATGTTTGATGTTCATAAGGACATTTGATTATTAATGCATTGGAGTAGTGGGCAGGGATGGGCCACGTTCATAGAAGGAAGGCTCCCATAAAGGATTCATTCTTCAGTGATCTTAAGCCATGCATAGACAATCAGGGAGACCTTGACTCTCCAGGCTTGTGGGTGAATAATGGGTGTGTGTTCAGACAGGGTATAAACTCCGTTTTCTACTCTTATAACCCCCACAAATGTGGAATTAGGGTTAGAACCCCTGTAAGGTCAGGGTTTGGATCAAGGGTTGCTGCTGGAGAGATGGGAGTAGGTCTAGGGAGGTTTTCAGGGATGACAAACGCACTGGTCTTGGTCCTGTGTCGCTCGACCCTTCTCTAAAACGGTAAACCAAATTCCATTACCCATTATCTTACTGTTCCTCAATGTAAATCTCCTCCCTTTATTTTAATTAAATGTTGTCCTGATGCGTGGGCATGCCCTACCGGTGTCCCACAAATGATAGAATTGATGATGAGGCGTAATCCCATCACCTGGGGGGAGACATGTTCTGACTGTTGCTTGTCATGAAGAGACAGCCCTCTGCCCTCTGTGTTGTCTTGACGACCAGGCAGCGATAAGATAGACCAATTAAAACACAACGGGGCAGATTGAGAGCGATATCTGTGCAGAGATCAAGCTTGACAAGGCATGGCAGTGGAACTGACGGAGCTGACAACTTTAAGTGGAAGCCTACTATTATCTCGAGACAGGAGGAGAGTCATTAAAGCTATGTCTGTAAACAGTTCATACTCTGCGTTCAACAATCTGAAAGAAAATGTTGCTTTTGTGAGTATAAATAATAGCACAGATGAGGATCGTAGGGGCCAAATAAAAGGCTGTACCGGCATGACATGTTTCCAACACACAGCATGATAGAATTCAATGTCACACATTACTAACACGCTCGATGCTGCTGCTGTACTTCATTATTGTCAAAGCAGAGTTGCAACAGAGGGATTGTGTACCACAACTCGCTGTCTGTTTATATCAGAAATCTTCATCTCAACAGGGTGTTGGCAGGTTGGATATATTCAGAAACCTTATATAGAACTGCAGAGGCATACAACAATACATCAAATGAAATGGCTAAATGATGAACTGATATTTAGAATAAATTTTTTTTATGCTGTTTTGTTTTGTTTTGCAGGAGTCAGTTATTTTTACTAAAAACGGCAAGGGACGGCAATACATAAAATGTTAAAATTTTCCAGTTTAAAGTGATTATTCTCAGATTTGGCTCTAAATTATACAAAATAAGACATGTTATCACACCACCATGAGCTCTGATTATTACACAATAAGACCAAACAATGAATCATAAAAATATTGAAAATATTGTTTCTTAACCAATATTATAGATGGTGGAAGGCAGAAAGACATTTCGAGAGCCATTTCAATTCAAAACCTGGAGTCATATACCCTGTGTGCATTGTTGTTCTTTGTGTGTATACGTGTGTGTGTGTGTGCGCGCGTACCATCCACAGCACCGCGTTGATGGCGAGGACCGTGGGCACCCCTCCAAATGGCAAGCCCTGCA
The DNA here is from genome assembly GCA_016785305.1 of Colistium nudipinnis. Lineage (NCBI taxonomy): Eukaryota > Metazoa > Chordata > Actinopteri > Pleuronectiformes > Rhombosoleidae > Colistium > Colistium nudipinnis. The sequence goes on from JAFBJU010000834.1 coordinate 65,710, forward strand.
GGACGCTGCTGCGGGAGTGGGAGCGGTAGCATTTCTCTGCTGTGCTGTTCTCTTCCCCAAAGGACTCCAGGAAGCCGAGAACGCTGAGCTCCACAGCACTCCCCTCCGCGGGGGGCGCTCCGGTCACAAACAGCTCAGAGTGCGCCATCAGCACGGGACCATACCTGAAGACAAAGAGAGGATAAACGTTTTCTGCACCGAAGGTTCACAGGCCCCAGTAGTAGCCTTGAGATTGACACAATGGTTGTCGTGGTGGGCTGGAAAACAAGTGACAATTTTGAAATGGTTCCAACTTTTATTCCCTAAAAAAAAAAAAGCATATTAAATGCAGCCAAACTATAAAGATGGGGTGAAGACGATGACCATTGAAACTGAAAGACAATGGACTCAGTAACATTGTTGTGACTCATTCTTTTTTCAGTCCAGTTTCTGTCACTCACTCTGAGTGCAATTATTACAGCTTTTATAGTGATCAGTTAATTGACCACCACTGCCCATTAGCACATATTGATCTGTGTTTCTTGATCCGACGAGTGGAAGTGGAGACGTCACATGAGAGCACCCAAAGTGACTGGATGCCAGCTTTACTTTAGACACTTTAAATGGCTTTAATGTGTAACAGGAAGAAGATAACAAGTCCATTTAAGCGTGCAGAAAATAACATAGTCCTGTTGTGAGAATGGAGAGTTGACAACAGTGCGAGAAGAAAAGATTCAACTGTGTTTGACCAGCTGGCCAAGGATTAGTTGGGACCGTGCTCTGTGAATTTCTGTGAAGCGTGCAAAGGATGTTATCTTTCACAGTGACATGACCAGCAGCACACACACTCCCTGCTTATGATCAATACAGCCCCGACTCCCAGCTGCTCAGCTTGTGTACACTGCCCGCTGAATAAACAGTTCAACAAAATGGAGCAACATCAGTGGAGTGCTGACAAAGCTCTGCATCAATACTGAGAAGTCTCCTGAGTGAAAGACATCAATCATCAGATCCCCCCATGCTTTCTGAGATGCCGAATCTGTGACGGGCTCGGTAGTAAACACAGTGTTGGGTCTGCAGCAGTACATATCAGCCAAGATCACAGTCCTCAGGTGTCCAACAACCGAGTTAGGTGAGGTAACTTGAGAATTGAACAAGGGAAAAAAGGAGGGGGAAGTTGAAATGGGCTCCAGACTGGCTTAAAAATGACTAAATCAAACCTTGGTGGCATTTTTTACTGCGACAACAAATTCCCTTCCGGAATAGCTCCCTCGCAGTTTTTTTACAAAGCTTTTACCAAATGGTAGTTGTTGTGCAGCAGAAGCCACAGAAGGGTGTTTAGTGGGGGAGACAAGCTGATCAATGACGGACGGCTGTACATCACACTTTCAGAGAGGTCTGTTGAAGCACCAGCACATTATTTTGCAGCTCTTTCTGCAACAACCCACTTTCTTTGTTCATGTTGTGAGACAGAAACCTCACAGTCCATATTCACACACTGGGTCAGATACATAGCATCCGAGCCTCCCTATGGAGACGACTGCGGAGGTAGGATCACATAATCCATACACACACGCACGCACGCACGCACGCACGCACGCACGCACGCACGCACGCACACACACACACACACACACACACACACACTACAGAGGCTGGTGTATCATCCTCAGGTTTTCCCTCTGCTGGGAACGAATGAAGACATCAATGTGGGCAAAAAGGATTATCTTACGACTAAAAATAGATAATTAACTTCAAAGCTTTACAGCACATTAGACGGTTCTCTTGAGATATAATTTGATTAGGGAAGATCGGTGCCTTAAATTCTCATTTTGGAAGCGCATCTTAAGACAAACTAACGGACAAACAAAAATCTTACTTACAAGAAAAACGTTTTAAAGTTGTTCGCTCAACAGACAAACAAATAAACTATAACCCCCAGGCCACATCGTTTTTAGAAAATGTAATGGTTTGCTCGTGTAGTCTAACTGTTGTGTTTGCCCGTTTTAATTAATTCACATATGAGCAAATATATATACAGGTGGTTGCAGTACAAGGGGATGAGCTTGTAGTAGCAAACAAATCAAGGAGCAGCTTTTTCGAACTATGCAACAGGAGCTAAGTCAAACAGCTATTATACAGATAATTTACCCTGTTATGAAATAAAAGCTAAACTGACCGTAAAGTGGTAAACACACTGTCAAAATCTGACATGCAGACGCTTATAACAGACCTTTATCGGCTCATTGAGCTGGTTTTCTTCTCGCATCAGATGAGTCATTCACTTTGAAAGCGGCTGGCTGCTAATGCCAACCGTGCAACTCTTCCTTTCCACCAGCAGAACAGAGCAGGATGCTGAAGGATTGTGGTGTGGTGTGGTTTCACACAACAACTGGACCAAAACGTCACCACATGACTCAGCAGTTTAACCATGGGTTTTTCTCTGTCTGTTTCATCCCCTCAGGTATAAACAGGCTCACACGCAGTTACTGGTATCCGTTTCTTCTCCAGCATATTCACACGGAAATCTGGCTAATCCTCCGCTCTTTTCCTCTCCTCCTCATCCCCGAATCACACTGCAAGGCCAACGCAGCAGATTACAAACTGGCGTTTGGCTTTGGGGAGCAGAGTTGTGCCTCCCGCTGGCAGCACGGGTGAAATCTCTCCTCCGTGCTCAGTCACACTGTTATGATCACAGACGTGGAAGTCAGTGCAGGAGGCTCGAGCTGGTGATGAGAAACCCTTCAGTGCGAGTCAGATGAAGCGGAAAAATGGTAAAAGCTGATGTAGTGCAGGTGCGATAATCTGCTCACTGCGCCAGACAAAAAAGCTGAGATATTTTTATGTGTGTGAGAGAGAGAGAGAGGCTATCATTCCTGAGACTATACCGACAATATCATTTAATTGTAAAGCAGGACCTGTGAATCTGTCCAGATATCTGTCATCACTCATTTGCAATATTTTAAATTCACTTAACTCCTGCAACATGGACTGTTTCACAGTGCTACTTTTTTTTTGTTTTTTTTGTTTTTCTTAAGTGGTGTTTCGGCTTAATCTACAGCCATTAAATTCAGCAGATACAATGTTTAGTAGCCATTCCTTCTCCTGTAAGTTGAGACATTTTACAGTATAAGCAGAAAGCTCCCTGCCTGCCGAAAAGTCAGTGAATCACCAACGTTAAATAATAAGATATAAAACATCGCATAGTTGACATCCATAGAGTTTTCTATAGCTAAATACACTTGGAAGAGATATGACATGATAGACAAGGCGTTATCATCCACTACTCCCTTTTACCATCCTTTAAATCACTGAAGAGGTATCATGCCGACTCAGGAAACTGTATCTATGTCATCATAAAAAAAACTGTGACTGAAAAAAGCTTTACAATTAAACATGTTTGAAATGGGCTGCACCCTAATTTCCAGCAGTACCAAAGTGTAATCAACACCATAAAGCATCCGATGGAGGCACCTCTCCTCCCATCGTCAAACTTTCAGCTGGCTCAAGACAAACTGCATAACTGGCCTGAGGGAATGGGAGAGACATGGCCCTGCTTTGCTCGAGAAATGAAGCATAAATAAAAACGTGAACCTGCATCGACCTCCAAGCCTCGGCACCTAATCAACTGCCACACACTGTGAGACAGAAAGCCCACCAGCATGGGCAACTTGGAATTACCATAAATAAAGGAATAGCGGTTTCAGAGCGGCTGTTGTCTCATAGACTGCAGCCTTGTCAAGCACGCAGTTCTCCCCTGCCAGTGTTTGAGTTGGTAAAAGCGGTTCTCCCCGTGTGAGACAGTGATAACCACATGGAAAGCAAGGGTTTGACATTTCAATTTCTGCTGGCTTCATCTCAAAGGCTCCGAGCTGGTAGAATATGTATGAGTTTTATTTAGCTGTGCTCTACGCATCGATCAAAAACGAAACCACTATGATACTATACTACACATATACATTGTATCAACTTTAATTATTTGAATATTGATTAGTGCCATTTGTAGTGTGGTGATGCCACATTGAAACGGAAAAGAAAAAACATATATAAATATCATGATATTGCATTACAACTGCTACAGTTACTTTCTGGGTTAAAAAAACAACCATTAAAAAAAAAAAAAAAAAAAAAAAACATTGAACACAATGTATTTCTATTTTAAACAAATTTGGAACCTCAGTAAAAATCCACAATAGTGCACACAGACACATTGGAGAGGGTGAATAAGGTGTCGAATGCACAAAACGGGGGAACTCAAACAGGAGTCTCGACGTGATGCCAGCTAAATTTCTCTGTCAAGTAACACTAGGGGGAAACTAGCTTATGTTAGCTTGTTAGTTAGCCATGATATCAGCCTCGGTAACAAGCTTATAGTGTTTATTTCACCAATGCTGGACATGCTAACGCTAGTTAGCTTGTCGCTAACGTTCATTTCGAGGAAGCGTTGGCTTAAATTGGGCAAACAGTGAGGGCATGAGCGTGTTTGAGTTGTTACCTCTTTTTGTTACATGAACCTTTCTCCTCGGAGCCTCGGCAGTCTGTGTTTACGGGACGAGAAAGTTGCCATACAGCGACTTGATGTGTTTGTACGGGGGTTACAGTTTTGAGGGGCTCGCCTTCTCGTTCGTCACAGACATGCGCGCGCGCGCTCACTGAACGACTGAATTACACACCAACCGGAGGAGGTGTTACTTTACCTAAACTCCACCTGACCACCTCTCATAAAACAGCTGGATTGTATTTTACTGTAAATTAGCAGTGTCGAAATGTTTAGGTTTCATACCATGGTATAAATTGACCAACGTGCCTAATTTACTGCAAAGCTGGAGGCACAATGCAGTCCAACATTGCATTGTGGTTTAAAAAAAATATTAAAATCTGCCAGAATTAGTGGAAAGGAGTGTCTTAAATACTTTCGAATGCATAAAAAATATATATATAAAAAAAAACAGCTACACATTGTGTAGCTGGTTGATATTTAAAGGTTGATGCCATGTGAGTGTGAATGCATCTTATCCTCACCTCTCCAGGAGCTACAGGCCTCCGCTGTGAGGGTTATGGTGGGAGGCTGCTGTTGGGGGGGGGGGGGGGGTCGTGGGGGGGGGGGCGTTGTGAAGAGGGACACCCAGCCTGAGGGGGCAGAGACAGAGGGGCGGAGGTTTTTTATTCAGCACAATCTGTTCACCACCTGCTCAGTGGTGAAGAAAGGAGGGGAGCTTCGCTCTTTTCACGACCCACTCTCCCTCCATCACACGACACACAAACACAGGTTACTGGCGTGTGCCTCTGCTCGGAGGGCAGCATCCGCTAAGACATGCCCTGCCCCTGAAAGCTGAATAAGCCGTGACAAGTGATGGAGGAGAGGCGACTGTATGCATGTGCCCGGCGCTCCACAAACACAACACCTGCTTGCTGCCCATGCTCGGTAGACCCCCAGGGGAGCAGGGTGTGTGCGTCTGCCGTAGACTGGGCCCGATGCTCATTAGGACCCATCTGGCCTCAGTGAGGACGCGAGTCTAACGAGTATGCTGAAACCAGAACCTGTCAGATGGGAGTTTTCCCTGCATCCCTCAGTACGTGGGCGCGGATCCTATAAATGAGCCTGTGAGGGAAGCTCAGAGACAAAATTATCTTCACCTCCACATCAACCACAAAGTGGAAACACGACAACAGCTTCTTTCAGATGGGCATCTTCTCTCTGTAGGAATCTCGATCATATTCTAAAATAAAATGCAATCAAAGAGCGTCAATCAAGCAATCCCCTTTCAATCACTAAAAGGGAGCCTTGTAGATTAGTTATAGTCGACAGAATCAATTTCTCTATAGGCATTTGTGTAGTGTGAGGTATTCTTTTTAACTAAAGAATGGTGTATACATGTATATTGCTTTACAACTGGGTCGCAGTTAGTTTACTTCGTAATAAAGAAAGCTCCAAAGAAGAGATGTGCTAAAGTGTCAGTTGTGGAGCAGCAGTGTTTATAATGCAGGACATGAACAAAGTCTATTTTGCTCATGTGTGTTTCTTGGGTTCTTTGTTTTTTGAAGAAAACACAGCTTGTCAGTATAAAGACTTTCTGAATATGTATTAGGTTTCATACTGAAATAATGTATTTGTCTTCTTAATGTAATGACTAATTTGTATAATCTGTAATTATGTTCTCAATTAATCGACTGTGATTTAAGCTATAAAATGTTTCATAGTAGTGAAAAATGTTTGTCAGCATTTACAGCCACGTATATCAGCCCAAAGCGCACATTTAAAAATTCCCAGTCAGAATAAAATGTGAGAGGATAAGGTCGTCTGACATCTGTACATGTCTGCAAACATCAAATGCTGCTTCCAAGCGTCATAGTGAGCTTGTGGCAGCCTAAGCTTTGTTAGATGAAAATGTGTGTACAATACATCAGTGGCAATGTGGCGTGCATCCCTATCACTGTGACGGAGCCCTGTGGGACAGGAGGGAAAGTTAACAGGAGGAATATCAAGTAGCAAGGAGCCATCTCTCCACCAAAGACAAAAAAAGAACAAAGGCGAGCCTATGGTACATAACTGCTGTGGCAGATGGAAAAGAAATGGAGCTTTCACAGTCAACCATGTTACCATCGGCAGCTGTGTAGTTTAGAGTTTATTTTTCTGACATTTTTAGACCTTTGAAGCCTTCAGGAGACGTTGTGAGTGACTTTTAAGCATTCACACTCTTTCTGTAAGTACAGATGTCCATTAAAATCCTTGCATGTTTTTGATAGCCTAATGTCTCTTTTTATGGATCATTCATACATGGGAGGCAAACAGGATAGCGTTCCAGTCAAATTAATGAAGAACACTAATTACCATCATCTTGGTGGTGGGCCATGTGTGCATGGGCCTCCGGTGACACATCAGTCTGATGACTCTCTGCATCCTCATTAAAATTCGTTTAAATACCCATCTCAACTTTCCTGCCACGTGAATGCAATGAACGGTGCAACGTCACCCACTAAAATGTCAAATTTAAATGCCACTTCCATTTATGCTATTCAGGTGCAAATGGCAAGAGATGAAAATGTCATTTATACTGACCATACTATAAAGAAGTGCATATTCACCCAGTAGCCCACAGCTATGACCTGAGTTTACCTCATCTATAAAGGCAGTGTTGATACGGTGCACTGTGAGATATTTCTGCATTTAAAACCGACAATCAGCCCCAATTCAACAGGTCAACCTACGTGACCAGTGCAGTCTTTGTGTCTGCATGAACAGAGGAGACATCAAAAAAGCAGAATAAAGCCAGAATGGTCACACAGCATGAATGGAAGATCCTCAAAGGTTCCCAATTTGTAAATAAATAAAAACAAATATATATATATATGGGTATTCGCATTTTATAGTTATTATTGAGCATTAAAGCCCTTCTGACTACATGGGGGAACAATATATGGTGTAATGAGAAGAGGGTCTGTATCTGATTTAACTGTAAAGGTCTGACACGTTGGCATAAACATCATCCTCCTCCTCCCCAACCAACGACAACAACACAATCACGCCACAATACTGGGACCACTAGAAAGACAGTATTTGACACAAACTTTACCATATTAACGTTTGTAATGCGTGTAATTGTGCTTCCCTCTCCAATCGGGGGATTTTTCTTTTTTTTTTTTTTGCGAATCTGTCTTTACTGCAGAATGCACAACAGTCCGCACACCCGCCTTCCTCAACCTCTGTAACTTGATGGCCACGATTGCGCCACGATTCGCGCCACTAAGCATCACCAGTCATCATTAAAAGCAATAAATGGAGCCCTGCGAATGTGAATAAAGCGCACATGGCTCACCTCAGACAGCGTCCTGACCGCGGGCGACAGCTGATGATGGAGATGCTGTTGTGTTTTTCCTCAATCCAACCAAGAAACAAGAGAAACTCCCACCGTCACAGGGACCGTCTGACAATGAAACACCTGCCAAGGGAGCGTTAAGCAGTATATTTAGACTTTCCATTGTATTCAACACATGAATTAGATCAGACAGATACGCCATTGTCATCAGTTATCATCGCGTATTTACCTAAATGTGTAGAACATTCGCAGAGTATATTTCAGGTGCTTTATGGTTAAGGCGAGGTGGACAGCACTAGGTGTGTGCGGACAAGCACATAAAACATCCATATCACCGGCGTGACAGCATTCGCGCATGAGAGGTGGAATGCCTGGGGATGCATTGCCACCTACAGGAAAACGGTCCTCCTTGCAAATCATCGGAGGACTGGGCAGACGGAACAAATCTGACTCTTTACGCAGAACCCACTATTTGGCAGCTGCCAGCACATTAAAAGAGAAAGAAAGGAGAGCGTGTAAAAATAAGAACAGTAATACATTGATTTATTCGTAAAATAAAATATGATATACACGTTAAATGGAATTGAAACTATGTGTTGTTCCTTCTGCAAAACGTGTCCAGTCTGGTAGTGCTACGTACATATGTAAATAACCTGGCTTGCTCTCCTGTCAATATCAACATGAAGACGTGAAATCGCAAAAGGTAAACAAAAAATCATATGCTGTGACGCAATAATAACTAACTAAATTAGCGTCAAACCCTTTGACGCATTCTTTCTCCTCCTGTGTGAGTGTGTGATCTTAAGCCATGTGTGGGTGTAGTTTGCATTAATAATATGAAATGTGGTTAATAATATCGAAAAATGCGTGAACTGTAATGAAAACGTAAAAAATGAAAAAGGGGGAAGAACGCATCCAGGCCAACAGGCGGCGGTAGACAAAGGATCTGACAGCTTTAATGATATAAAGACGTCCGTGTGGCGAGACAGCAGCTTGTTCTGTGCGTGTGCGTGAACGTGCTGCGGCTCCCTGGTGCTGAAAGGACAGCTCCTCCGCTCTCGGACACGTGCAGGTAGGCAGTGACCTCCACCCCCATTTCATAGATAACTGCTTCCATTCAGTGGTCATGTTATTGGAATAATTGAAGCCTTCTCTGGCACTGGTTGATTTGTTTTTCCCCTTGGAGAAAAAACAAAAAACAACAAAAAAACAACAACCTTGCTTGTTCATGTTTTCTTTCATGTAGAGAATGAAGTTGGCAGCTTTGCGGTGATTTCATGTGGAAACCCCAGAGGGAGGGCTTAAAGAGTCTGTTTTTTAAGGTTCCCCTCATGCGATTGTGGTTTGTCTGTCAGCAGTGAAGGTTATTGGACCACATGTGAAAAGGCTGAGGTATTTTTGGTATTCTCCGTGTCCCCCGGGAATGTCAAGACCCACATTTGCTCAGAAATTAGTTTTTCCTCGGTGCCGACTTATCATAACAGTCAGATCACATTGTATGTATGATCTGACCGTCCTGAAAGAATAGGTATGAGTATCGGTCAGATTGCTTTATGTAAATGATCCTGAACCCGATTATAAAAGGTATTCCATCTGAACTTTTAAAGAATAAAATAAACCAAGGAAAGCACTGAGGACACAATATTTTGTGATTTGACAATAATAAACGTAGCCTTTGGAAAACTGACAGTAAAATATGCAATAAAAACATTATTCTCACTGCGCCTTCTTCACTGTCACACAGATATGTTCACCAGGATGTTGAAACTGAGACTCCTTAACGCCGTGGCACCTGCATACTTCTTCACGGCAACAGCGGTCACCTTCATCTTGCACTTCTGCTTCTTCGTCCCGACAATATTCCCCAACTCGGAGACGTCCCTCAGGGGTTCCACGACTCTTCACACGGTGGTGTTCCTTTTCCTGATGCTCAACGCACTGGGGAATTACACAATGACGATCAAATATCCCGCCGAGAGTGCCAACGAGACCGGGGTTCCGGTGTGCTCGCCCCACTGCTCAGACAAGGTGGACGCTCACTACCTCCTGAACGGCCGTCACTTCTGCAAACTGTGCAAGAAAGTGATCCTCAAGAGGGACCACCACTGCTTTTTCACCGGCAACTGCATCGGCAACAAAAACATGCGCTACTTCGTCATGTTCTGCATCTACACATCGTGCACGTGTTTGTACTCCTTGGTTCTCGGCGTGGCCTTCCTCACTGTGGAGTACTCCATCTCCTTTGAGAACCCGCTGACCTTCCTGACTCTCCTACCCCTATCCACGGGCTATTTCTTCACCGGTGAGTTCCCGTGCATTTCCAGTCAAAGCTTATCATTTAAGATGTATTACCTGCCGACGGATCAATGTCTCCCTCCATTCAAATTCTCCCCCACAGGAACCATCTCAGGCTTGCAGCTGTTCGTGGTGCTCATGCTCTACGTGTGGCTGGGCATCGGCCTGGTCTGCGCAGGGTTCTGCTGCCAGCAGGTCCTGCTGGTGGCCCGGGGTCAGACCTGGTGTCAGATGAAGAGAGGGCAGCTCGTGGAGAACCTCAGCCCCTGGAGGAGCAACCTGAAGGACGTCTTTGGTACCCGCTGGATCCTCGGCCTTATCCTGCCCGTGCAGACAGTGGAGACGTGCTCGGACGACACGGACGCCCGCAAACAAGAGTGATTACCACATCCCATCAACAGGTCACACAATGAGCCCTCACAAGCAACGCAAGTTGTAGAAAAAAATAATACTTCAAAATAAATTGATGCTTTATGACTATGGAGGTGGTCCCTGAAATAGTCTGCTCATAGTATACATTCCTTTAAGGACAGGAGCCATATAAGCAGTTTGAAACCGCATAGTGTAGATGTTTCCTTTAAATAGCTTTTTACAAGTCAATATTAAGAAACGTGAATTGGTTGTTTTCACATTTTACATGTACTTCCAAATGCTCAGATGGAAATATAAAGATGGTTCTAAGGGCACCAATTCACAGCTTTGCAAATGTGTAGTCTGCCGCACAGCAGTGCTCTGAGATTCTCTGTCAAAGTGTATTGCACTCCCGCACTCCCTTGTTGGATGCCACAATGTGGGCAACGCACAGTTTTTAGGACAATAATTCACTTTGACGTTAAGGGCTAGCAGACAGAGACAAATACAGTATTTATGGCAGTCACTGCTAGGCTTGACACCACTGTTTTGACAAACTGTTCCATGTTGAGTGTTGGTGTTTTCTACTCATGGGAATGTGACTCACACCGTTTGATGGAACAGTGACGTGCGCCTTTACAAGAGTGCTGGGGGGAAATGTGAAGACGATTACCATATTATTATCCAGGGTATTATTCACAATGTGCCATAAAAATAACGTCTTACATGCTTGCCAATGACCCCAAAGATTAGTTATTCAATAAACTGCTGATAATGGGGCCCTCTGTATGACAAGAGGACACTTTACTGTTACTATATACTGTGGCTACAGCTATGGACCACATATTCAACATTGTGTCAAAGATGCTTTGGATTTAAATAAGAATGCCTTCTAGGGCTATTTTGTCTATTCTTGTTATACCAATAAACATATAAAAAAAACAACAAAGTACATTGCTCTTTTGTTGTAGAACGACATATTCTGAACTAACTGCAATAGAGCACATGAGATTAAATGGTCTTCAAACATACTTTTAGGAAAGTTCATTGTTAATCAAATTGACTTTTACTAAAGACACAGAAAGCACATTTCACAAGAACAGGAAAAAGCTTTTGTCAAGCTATTTGACAAACATTTAAATATTGAACCCTCCTTTTGCCCTTTTGAAACACATCTATCAATTATTAGAAAATAAAGCAACAGATGTGTTAAATAAATAATGCAACAGTTAAACTGAACAGAACATTTTCTTACATATTTTCTTATTTATGATTATCTTTCCACTCTACATCTGAATACATTAGCTATGATTAGCGGAGCGATGGTTTGTTTTATGAGAACTTTAACTCTTTGGAGACCTTAAAGTACATTCAACATTCTTCTACATGAAGCTCACAGAGAAAACACAAATCTGAGCTGCCCAAGCACTAAAATGAAGGACAAACAAGGCACGAGCACCCAGTTAAACATTTATATCCACATTGATTATTTAACAGGGAATGCTCATTTCGAGAAATAAGTCTCGACATTTGTCTAACAACACTGTCAGCAATCTTGTACCTAAAGTGCAAATAATGAAAATATTGAGCTGTCATATCTTGAAGAGTCAGCTATACATTATATTAAACTTTACCTAGCTTGAAGCATGGGAGCAACATATACAAAAGGCATTTACTGTATATGGCTACACTACTTCTCTTGCTACCGTAAGGTTCTGGCAAATTTCCACATTGCCACATATTTGAAGATATTCAGACAGGTCCCTCTTAAAGGAAGGCTCTGAATGTCATTTGTGCTCATACATCTAATAGCAGTAACAGAATATCTGGGCTTCTTGTCATCCGTGCATGAGCTCCATAAAAAAAGGTTCTGAAAAACCCAGGGACTTCACAATTGAACTCAGGGAACTTAAAACGTATGTGGGCAACTTTATAATCCTCAACACAGTGTTATAGGGAGAAAAAGCCTGCCCGATATAAACCCGAGTTGGGTTTTGTTGTTGGACTTTGGTGGTGCCAATGATTGGCCACAATAAACACTATGTTCAAATATAGGGTGGTTCCTAAGGGCACTTGGTACCAGTACGCCTTCTTCAAAAGATCAATAAACTTGAGGTCACGTCATGTGATCTGCGAAGGTTGCTAAAAACCAAATGTGTAGCGAGGGTGAACTGGGAATGTGTACCCTGTGGGTACGGCCTGTAACTCATGGGGCACGGAATCTGGATGGGCCACGGTCAAAGCCTCCATTGTGGTTGCGATGCTACCGAGTTGACGAATAAGGTCATTCGGGGCCAGGCAGTCCCTGGGGTCTCTTGAAGCAGTATACAGGCTGCACCAGGCCTGCAGTGGTCATATAAAATAACAATTTAAATAAATAACAGTATGGGCGGAGTCTCTGAGGTACTTTGGAAGCCTCTCAGTGGAAAGGTGCAAGGATTGGACAAGATCTGCCCTGAGACGCTGAGAAGGCTCTGGACATTGTTGAGCTGTCTTCATTGTTGATATGGACGTTATGCACAATGCCATTGGATGCCTTGGTTCAGTTTTTCGTATGTTCGTTTTCAGCTAGATGCCGTTTTAATCATTCTACGATGCAATGCTTTTCTTTTGTGCTTTTTTTCCCCCCGCATTCGGTGAACGTCTTCTGTCAGGGACTGCTGGTGACGTGCATTGCTACCTTATGCCATGAGTCTCCGAGATTTAGCTCCCAAATGTTCCTTGTCCACGTCCTGCAGAGAGAGCTCGAGTTTAGACCAGAGCTGTGGGTCTCTGCCGCTCAGAGCCTCCATCAGCAGAGTCGTCTGCTCCTGAAGCTGCTGCAGCTCGCTCTGGGTGCGTTTATTCTCCTTGATCAGCTGCTTCGTGCGCATGGTGATCCCCAGCAGGCCAGATTTGTTGAGGATATTGTAGGTGTTGCTGAAACGTTTCCGTTTCTCGCCGTCCACCGAGAGGGCGCCCTGGTATTTTTCAGCACGCATCCCTCCAGCGTCCACCTCCGTCCTGAAATCATCTGTGCAGGGGGACGGAGATCTGTCACCGAGCTGCTCCTGGCTCTCGGCTGCCGGTGCCAGGTGGTTTCCTGTTTCAGAGTCGGAGATGGGTTTGACTGGAGCCTGCAGCGGTGGCTGTGGGCTGGGGGAGGTGTAGGGCCTGTGTCTGTGATGGCGCTTCCTCTGTCGCTGGTCATATCCTGACGTTGAGCGCCCCCTCATCCTGGAGGATCCCACCCTTTTAGTGGGCATGTCTGCGGGGTGAGGGGCGATTCTAGGGTATGACTTGACAGCAGCCGTGGGACCCTTTGACTGTCGGGTATTTTCAGAGCAGGTCTTGGAGGAGCTGCTGTTGCCATTGGAAACCATGGGTTGGAGAAGAACCATCTGCGATTGAGGCATCAGGTCCATGGGGGAAGGAAAGCCCCACTGTTTTTCTGCTGAAGCCATCAGGGAAGGCTAGAGAGGAAAAGTAGCTTTAATATATTATGACAGAATTCAGTAGCCGTTTTGCTTTAAACTATAGTGTAAATACTAAGCATTAAAATGATCAAATGTGTCGTTTTAATCTTAAATTAATTTAACCTTGCAATTAAATGTAATTATTGGAATACTATAATTGTAAACAAATTATAACCACATGACAGAAGGGCCTTAACTAAAATACTAAGACAAGTCAACATTAACAGAGAATAAAAAAAAGTCTACACAGGGTTAATAATTTACCAGAACAGACTTTACAATATTTTGATAAAATTCAATTAAGTTAAATTCTGATAGGAACCCAACCACTAACAGTCAGAGTGAACTAGAGGCTAAACAAGCCTGAAGTCTGTAAAATCGTCCATGACTAATGGAATAAAAAGAGCAAAGTGTAGGCATTGCTGCATTTTACCAGATTTTGGACAAAGTGGTTCATGACGATCATAGGAGACAGTCCAGCATATGATCCTCCCATCACAGCCACCTGTGGACCAGCTGGGTCCTGGCCAAACACGGACACGGTCCTTCCATTACCTTCACAGTCAGTCAGATCGACTGTACTGAGGTACTCAGAGCTAGCATCTGAGGATGGGAAGACAAGCATATAGGTCTCACCATGTAAAAAAAAAAAAAAGATTTCACCCCTTGTGTACAGCAGCTGAGACGGAACATTAATACTATGACAACAGTGGCAGATGTAGATAAGCACCTGTAAAATGACCTGAAAAAGATACCATCGACTTGAGGAGGTGGATTAATACAAATCCAGGCCAGCCTCCACAGCGGAGATAAAAGTCATCAGTAACACTGGCCCAACAGAGGATAGCCTACATAGATAATGTGAACTAGATCCCCTGATTTGATTAAGGTGACCTTGTTTTGGTCTGAACTGTTATGCCTGAACTTATGTCTTTCTCTCAATATGGGAAATGTTAACTTCATACATTTAAAGCTAAATTATAAGATGAAGCGGTTTAATAGACTCAAACCTGAGAAGCCAGAATCTCTTTCCAGGTCAGGCTTTGATGTCCCGAGGTGCGTTGCCCTGGTGAATCCAGGTGTCCCATGTCTGTTGGGTCTACTAGAGCTGCTCATGTCTGCGTCTTCTAGAAAAACAAGAGAGCGGAGAGCGGAAAGTTGACCAACGAGATCCAAACAGTAACCGTAGATTTGGGGACAAAACTTTGATGGGGTTCAGTTTGCATTTACCTCGTGTTTAAGGCAGGCTACGGCAGAGACTTGTTAAAGCCCAGCACTGTGTTAACAGATGTTCTAATTAATGTGTTGTTTACACTAATTATCTACAAGTAGTTTGGTGCTGATGAAGCAGTAGATCAGTGCCACCTCCCTAACCAGAATTCATTAGTAACAGTAGTTTTACATGAAGCAAGACAGGACAATAACAGTGCTATTATTACACTGTTTCCTTCCTTAAAATACTTGAAACTTCATCTATAAACTTTTCATATGTTAACCAGACTGCAAAGGACGTTTTAACCGCAATGTTTGGGAACAGGAAAATACTGAAATAAAATCAACACTCTAATCATATAGCACATCATTTTGACTTTGACCATTCAATGACCTACGGATGGCGTTACAAGGCCTGACACTGAATGTGTCTGCTTACATGGGGATGTGAGAAACACTTTTTCGCACACCAGCGTTAGCTAACCGTTAACAACTTACTGGCGACTAGGGACTACTGGCACACGTTGACTGGACAGGGCCACTGTGCTCCGGTAAAACAATGTCGGCATGAGCAATGGAGCATTCACCACATTGACACTGGCTGCTGAGAGTCTCAATGAGTCTTGTTTCCCCGTTACCTGCGCTGCTCCGCCTGCGCCGTTTGCTCTGCTAGCTCGGTTAACGCTAGCTGGCGATCATTAAATCACTTTCGCAGACACATTCGGTCTACTGGTATTATTGAAACCACCCTTACCAATACACCTTTGGCTTGCGAACTTTACACTGGCATCCGAGATGATGGTTTCACCGTCGATATGCTCTTGTTTGGCTAGCGTTAGCTGCGCCTTGTTGATATGCTTCGCGTCCCTCAACTCCCTCGCCGATGTCTTGCAGGCAAACGCAGAGTTCCCTTCGCTCTTCGCTGTGGCTCAGTTTTGGCACCGAGGCTTTGATTGATTTGTCTGCAGGAAACTCATTGCGTACTGCGTCCCTCTATATTATTCGGAGGTATGGTGTGTGTTTATTGAAAATCAGTAGCGCGTTTGTCTGTTTGTTGTGGGACCTTTAAGACAACACCGAGGAGCCACGTTTTCGGCTCATGTGACGCACCACCACGGACGTTGCCAGGTAAACTAGTTAGCGATGCAGCGACGCTGGGGTAACGGGACAGTTTTTTTTATGTGTGTGCGGCCCCTGCAGGTTTACGTCTCTAACATTAAATTGTATTTTATTCTGCTTTGTATAGTATGACACTTTATTTTTTTTTGATCAAAACAGACAAGATGGTAGAGGGCTATTGTTGGTGAGCAACTCATTGAACATACAATAATTGTACTTATTAGTAGTCTGTCGGTGAAATAAATCGCAGATGACAAGCTGACAGCCATAAGAATTTAATTACAAAATAAATATTTAAATGAAATCAAATGCTCAAACAGTTGAAATGTAACGTTTTGCACTTTCTTTCTTTCTTTATGTAGCACTTTTTTATATAAAGGACACACTTCAGTTGATCCCTTCCAGAGCAAGACACCTAAGCCGTGGGTTCAGGTGAGTCTCATGTCACTGAGGACCACACAGACATGCTATATTATATTTATAATTAACGCTGTATTATATATATATATAATAAATGATATATTATATGTATAATAAAGCATGTTTGTGACATATATAGATATACCCGAAAAAGTGAAAGTTGGATTGTTACTTTATAGTAGTTAGATGCCAATTGGCTGATGACCTTGTCCTCTTTGCTCTTTTACTTGCATATTTTACTCAAAAATACTTTCATATTTAGCCGTTTAAAACACTTCCACTTTCCATCAACACTAGAGGGAGACATTTCATTATAACGTGTACAAAGCAGCTGCACACTGAGTCTTGGATAATATTTGAACAAAGACTGACACACTTTTAACACGTCGCTGGTCCAAATATATTCAGCTGTATCAATAAATACAGATTTCTTTTTTCAAAACATACCACAATTAAATACCGACGCAATTGACAAATTACAATAACTGATACAGTAACAACTGGTATAAAAGAGAAGGCATCAGTCTGTTTGATTCTACATTGCACTGGCTCCCAGGGATATATCCGTTTGTGTCCGGTGATGAACAGCAGTGTTTCCAACCACGAAAACACACTTGCTATTGAACCTTGTCGTGACAATCCCTCTGCCCATAATCAGAAGGGCAAGTCAGCGAAACAACCCCGTTTTGTGAGTCTCAGGCGGCCGCAGTATTGATAGATGAGGGTAGGAGACTTCTGATGGCGTCACTAGGCTGGAAATAAATAATGAGCCACACTGCAACAGGGGGTTGGGTCACCACTGCAGTTACCTTCGAGGGTTCTGGCACCTTAAGGACAAAAGCAGAAGAATCATTCCTTTTTTACTGCTTTTAATTGATTGATAGTGGGGAGGGGATTTGAAATACCTATTTCGCCATTACCTGTCACATTCTTTTACTTTTGGTCGCTCCTTTCTCTTCCTTCCCCTCCCTCTTTGCCTTTTCCTACAACAAGATCAGAATCATAAAGCCTCCGCTGACAGAGGTGAAAGAGTTTCCTCAAAACGGATACAACTCATATTCATGTTCTTACCTTTCAACCATCACTACAGGTTTCCTTACTCTGTGGAACAAATGTTTCAATAAATTAGCATAGTATTTGAAGGAGAATATTATTTAACAGTCTAATAATTTGCCAACCCCGTCCCCTAAATTACAATTTTCTAATAATCCAACATTTTAAAACCAAATCAAATCAATTACAGTAACATCCCTATTTTATTCATAAAATAATATTGTGTATTAGTTGCAATGAGAACACATTTAAGGGAGAAAGTGTTGGTAGATAAAAAGCATGTGCATTTGGCAACTTTGCAGATACACAAGAGAAGCTTATCCTCAATATGTTGATATGAAATATAATGGGATTACTTTGTGGCCTTACAATGTTGATTTCTAGCCTGGGATTTACATCCCTGTGAATATTTCATGTCAAAAATTATTACTTGTTTTCTTACCTACATTCACATGTCCGATGCTCCACAAAGGTCATCTCAACATATTCCTGACCGGGCTCTGAAGGCCTGATTTTCAACAGCTGAGGGATAAGGTGAGGTAAGTTCACGGATCACACGTACTTGAACATGAGCAGTTAAGGTGAGCCGGGCTATTTTCTCACCTCCATGGTGACGTTGGTGGTGTGGGTTGGATGACACTCCAGGTTCTCGTCCCCGCAACATCCTGCACACCTCACCAGCGGCACACAGGAGGGGCTGTAGATGTGCTCCACCTCCGTCGGGTACTCATGCACCACCTCCACGAGCTTCTCAATGGTCCGGCAAAAGCTACGACGCCACACTTCTTGGAACATCAACACTGTGGATGACGAACAGAGAGTTGGGCCCAATTTGGAATCACAACACCTATAGCTGCTGTTTCCTGCAAGCACTATTGGTTTCAGAGAGCCGTTTCTGAGAGTTTGTGTTTGTCATGGTATCTATGAAGTTTGAAACTGCAGAACCACTTGAAACAAACTACGCTCTCGTGATAGCCACTGTCGTACACGGTGTCAGAAGCCACCTGAATAATCCAACTGAGGCGGACTCATACCATGTGCAGGGAAACCTAAAACCAGTCGCAATACGCCAGTGTGTATCCTGTTTTCATTTTGAAGTAAAAATGTTTGTATAATGTACAGTATGCCTTCCTGTGGGAGTATATGTGTGAAAGTGCCCCAGTTGCACGGTGTGTGTGGGAGGAACAGGGCCCGACTACAGCCGAGCAAACAGAGAAGGAAGAGAAAACAAACATTGGAAACATGGCCACGAACAGAACTCTGCTGGAGCTGGAGCTAACCACCCCCCCCCCCCCCCCCCCCCCCCCCCCCGCGGCTGCCCCGGACTGCACTGACCCCCGGGGTCACCGAATGGAGCCTGACACCACAACAGCTGTTTATAAGAGCAGACAGGCTGGGAGGAGCATCGACGGTGGGGAGATGAGGCCATGAACCGTAATGTTGTACAGCGCTGAGGGGCCAGTTCACTGGCGAGTCGCTGCTGCTTCGGCGCTGCTGTATATCCTCTTAATCCTCTCTGGCTGCAAGTCCTACACATCTTTACCATTAAATGATTTCTCCCTTTGCAGCCTTACTTTATGTTGGTGTTAGGGAGGCTGAGTATACGAGAGGGAAAAGGTAAGCGGTTGAGCAATCGTTGCTTGCCCCGACGTGTCCTGCTATTCTCTCGAGCCACACTGTTTTCATTGATGAAATGCACGCGCGCGATTCAGGAGCTTACCGCTATTAATCAACGGTGCATGACAGACACAATAGAGAATGAATGCATCTCTTTGTGCAAAATGGCGCCCACCAGACTCATTTGGAGCCCGCGTTTTGCGCAGCAGTTTGGGCAACATTTCCAAAGTTAGCCTCTCTTAACCGACATTTCAAAGTGACACCCGTTTCTGAAATGGGACCAGCAGAGATTCCTACCTTCAGTTGTACCGTTTGCGCCTGCCAAAGGTAGACTCTGAAAAAGAAAAAAACAAAAGCGGGGGAATGAAATGATTCATTGGTGATTCAGGTTTGGTGTGAGTACAGATTATAACGTAGAGTTTACATTTAACTATTTAGCTCAATATGCACATTAAATAGAGAAGGAGACAGACGTAGCAGCAAACGTATACAAACTAAGGCATAGACAAGTTTAATTGTCATAGCCCCTCCGTTCAAATTCACACACTGAATATATCCAAATATCCTGTATATTACGAGTTCATCGGCCCGCAATCAAATACGTAATATAGAGATACGTAATGTGTCATTGTCGTCTGGTGGTGATCGCAGGAGCTGCAGTAAAGCAAAGCGGGCGATCGCCCTCTCCTTCACCCTGCGGCGGAAACGTTTTACCGACGGGCAGAAGATTCCGTCCCGCCACACATATACATATCACATTTGTCTGTGTGCGCCCGTGTTTGGGTTCAGAACCTGTTTCCTGTGCCGTAAGATGCAGCTGTCTATTTATTTTCCCATTGATGGTTTCCTCCTCTGTCCTGATTTTTTCCCATCGTCCCACGATAAACAGAGTGCATTTCTCATTCGCCTGGGAAACCACAGAACCCCTAGCTGACTCCGTCTCAGGGCGGGCGGCAGACGACCTGCTTCCACGATGTCCCGCCGTCGCTGGTGTTCAAAGTCACCGGTTATGTGTCACAGTCCTGAGGACACTTCGCTACGCAAGTGTTGGGACACAATGTGTTGTAAAAAAAGGAAAACAGAACACAGAAGGACTTTCCCAGATGAGGGAAGTTAGGCTTTTTACACCATCTGTCCGTTGCTAAATTGCATCCACTTCCTGTTATGAACCAAAATGAGGGTGAGGATAGTATCTGTCAGTGCGGTGCTACACTCAGTGCTGGAACCCCCCCCCGACACACACACACACAAACAGTGCAATTAAAGAGGAATGTCCTGCTTTGATGATGATGATGCATTCACACTCGCACAAACATTTCCGAGGTTCTTGTAAAACTGTCACCGGGACGAGCGCCGGGCAGGCCCGTGTGTCCGGGAGCCATCCGTCTTCACTGCAGCAGAGCGGCAGGACAGACTTTGCGTCCGCGGACACACGAGCCACTTAGGTCCAGTCCTCCCCGTGCGAGGCCTCTCCCTCCTTTTCAAAGCGCCAAAATGTACAGCTGTTCCTCCGACAGAAGCAGAGTTGTCCTATTGAGTGGCAATCACCGAACTGCGCTGGTTTTACAACCGCAGCACCGCGGGACATGAGCTCCACTTGCGGAATATCCTCTAAGCACAGCATGGGGAAAGTCACAGATCAGTTATTGTTAAAAGTCACTTCCGCTTGCCGAGGCATTGTTTTTTTTTTCTTCCCCCCAATTGTTTTCATCCACTGCAGCAACGCCAGGCTGATTGAAAGAAATCCTTTTCTAGTGTTAATTGGCATTGGATCGTCGCTCTCTCTCTCTTCACGCCGACGGGTGTTTATGAGACCGCTCGGCATCACGAGGGCTCTTTGGCTCCGGCCTCGGTTGCCCTTGAGAATGTGGAGAGGTAGGGAGGATTTTCTGACCTCGCTCGTGGGTTGGGCCTTGACACGGTGAGGGGAGCATCCTTGGCGCCTCCTGCGGCTGAGAACAGAGGAGGAGGCTGGCCAGATTAGAACAGGCTGCATGAAGATCCTCACGTAGTCAATCCTTGTTCCCTTCCTACACTCCCCTGTGCACTTACTTTAATGACGGTGTGATTTATGTTCACTGGGAGGTAATTCAGCTCTGGCCAAAAGGGAGAAGCACTTTACATCAATATGTGTATAAACTTGTCTAATAAACCTGAGCGACAGGATCACTTTCTGCTTAGTGATCTTAAGGTTTTAGCTTATGACCCTTCTCAAGGGCGGTTTTCCTTGTTTGCAGGCTCTAACCATTGCTATATGTCACTATGACCTCAGAGGCTCTGATTAAGGGCTATATGCAAATATTCTGGACTTCATTTGACCCGACTATAAAAAATCCTAGTTTTTATCTAATTAAATACCTAATTAAATACCTCCACAGTGTGCCCTCTACACGATAAGTATTGGCGGGGGGGGGGTGGCCTCATTTAGGGCCTCCTTTTGCTCCCAAAAACACTTTCAGTTCTCTGTGGCATGGAATCTGTAATCATCGAAAATATTCACATCTGCTGTAGCATTAAAAATAATGATTGGTTGGCCTCCCCAACGTTTGCTGTTCATTTCTCAGAAGCTTTTTCATCTCACCAGTAGGCGTTTCCATCCTCAGAGGATGCTGCTCACTGGATTTGATTGTTTTCGCTTTCTTTCTTTTACGGCTTTTTTGGTTGTCACGGCATTCTGAGTAAAATCTCCAGCGTTAGCTCAGTTTTTTTTTTTTTTTATATATTCCAAGAAATCATCAGTTTTCGAAATTCTCTACCTAGATGGAATCTCACCACCATGTCACAAGCAAAGTGATTGATATCACCCTATCCTCACCCTTTTATTTGATGTGAACATTAACCCAAGCCTCTAAAGTACTTGATGAGGTGTCAAATTTCGTCGTGCTTCAGAATCAAAAGCCTGTAACTAATAGTTACTTTAAGTCTCATAACCTGTACTGGGTATGCATTTCAAATATTTTTTTTAAATGCCTTCCTGAGTTCCTGAAGTTGGTACTGTACCATTAACAATGCTGCTTTCTTTCAGAAGCGTTACTGTAATTAGCACTTTGCAATCATTCGACAAATTGCTAAAACAAGAAATCACTTAGCGAGATCGTTACAAATTATTTGTCAAATCCTATTTTACCCCTACTTTTGGACGAGAGGATTCTTGGCTAAACGCCAAATGTATTTATTTGTTGGATACGTTATGAGGGTCATGGTCCATAAGGAATCTCTGGTCACTGTCCCATAGTTGCCCCTCCCAAGTTCTTTTCATGTTAAGACAGCTGGTTCTCAGAGAGACCTTTTTTCCTCGTCGACCAGATCGGTTTGCATATTCAGAGGCAGTTGGTTGGAGCAAGGGAGGTCAGATTAAAACATCTAGAAGAGTTTGGAGAGCAAATGTTGCATCAATGGTTCTCATGCTTGACTGCAAAGCTGCTTTGAAAAAACGAGCCTTTATGGTGCGCGTAGAGACGTCAGCAAATCAGTAAGCTGCTGGGGTTTGCGCCGTCCTCTGGGTCAGATCTGAGGACCTGTTGCGTCCCTGGGCTCCTGCTGTCAGGCCACAGAGGCCCCGGGCCTCGTTACCCTCCACTCCCACACAGCTGCACTGCGTCATCTTTAACCTCCTTGCTTAACTCCATCTGTCAGAGCAAGGGGTAGTGTGCAAAAATAAAACATGAGGGAGACTGACCATAATGGTCATAAAAGTGTTTTCGTTTTTTTTCTGAGACTCAGTCAGGGTAAGGGAGGGGGTCGACGGGCAATTCAGCAGCAGGTACCACGGTGGGTTGCCAAAAGGTTCTGGACCCCAGCCAGCCTGCAAATAATGCACCGTAAAGTACTGCAAATCAGACGCAGAGAGGCTTCTTTGTGAGTGAAGCGTAAACAGATAGAACTCCTTGTCCTGGGTGAGCGGACTTGAAACTGAGGTTAATGAGACACGAGGGAATGCATGTCTGTCTGTTTCCAACTAATTTATGAAACTTAAAGTAGCCGGCTAATCACTATAGACACCTTTCCTTTCAATCTGTGTGAGAAAAATCGGCCTAAATATGAATTAATAAAACCTGAATTTCATTCATTTATTCTTGAAACATCCATAGTGATGAGTATCGACAACAAAAAAAAAAAAAAAAAAAAACTTTTCATCTTGCATACGTTGGTCCTGTTACTTCATGTGCTCTGATGTGGACGCGCGTGTGGCAGGTTTATTCCGTTCAAACCAGAGTCGACTAACACTGAATGATATGAGTATCGCAGTGTGCTTGTATTTTATACGTTTAGGTTGATACGGTACCCTGCCGTTTCAAGTGAACACACTCGCACACGGAACTGTGAAAAATTGGGAATCATCAGAACCGTCATGTATGTGTATTTTAGTCCCCTAAACACACTAATCGCCTCAGTCACATGTTCCTACTTGCCTCAGATTTGCCAAGTGTTTGTGAGGCAAACACTTCCAGCAGACCCACTTGTACCAGTACCAGGAAACTAACTATATTTAGTAGATACGTCAACATGGAGCAAGTG
Organism: Colistium nudipinnis; assembly: GCA_016785305.1. Lineage (NCBI taxonomy): Eukaryota > Metazoa > Chordata > Actinopteri > Pleuronectiformes > Rhombosoleidae > Colistium > Colistium nudipinnis. The sequence goes on from JAFBJU010000834.1 coordinate 89,546, forward strand.
GACCGGCTGAGATTTGGAAAAACCTCCTTTTTCAATTTCTCTCGACTCTGGCAAACACCGACGCCAGATATTGGGCGCCATTCCATCGTTTACAAAGCGTCGCAGAAAGAAAACGTTCTAATCTAACCTCATTCAGCGAGGGTTGTGGCGTGGATAAACAGTCCATGGATGAGATGCAAGCCTGGGGCTGCCGAGCTGACTTTGGGGGTCGAGTCCACACATTGTGGAGAGCAGACAGAGAGGACTGTGTGCTGGTTTCGATCTGGCTAAAACTCGACTCAACATCAGCCCACACAGGCCCGAGAGCACGGGAGCGGAAAGAGCGAATACAAACACAGAGGCAGCGTGAGGAGTGAGAACCAGAGCCGCCGCCCCCCCCCCCCACCCCCACCTCACCGATCTCCCCCGTCCGTCCTTTATGGAGAACCTGGTTCCGCATCATCAACGCCATGACCGCGGCATTAATTCTCAGGCCTCTCGGGGAGGGGGGGGGGTCCACAGGTCACTGTATCTATTCTCCGGCACTACAAAAGAAAGCCAGGTTCTGTTTTGTATACACGAGGAGGGGGCGAGACTGCAATGGTGGTGCCATTACGGCTCTGACGGTATCCAGCTGGGTCTCTAGGGTGGTCAGGTCAGGGCCTGTGATCGCGGAGCGCTGCCAAAACACCAACACATTTCAGCAGAGCATGTGACACAACAATTTCTCAAGTAATCTGGCTGAATGGAGCCTCTGAATAGGCCAGTGACGGGTACGCAGCCCACTGTCTTGGCGGGTTGCAGTTATTTCCTGGAGTCTACGCTGGTCTCCTGACCTCATGGTGACAACATGACTCCAGGAAATGACTGGGCCTGGATCAAAACGAGTTAAGCAACGAACGGGCTGTAAAATAAAAACTTGTTTCGAGATTACAGTGCGACTAATCACCACCAGAAAAAAAACAGCAAGTCCTGCCTTTATCCCAATATATGTCACCGCGTGATACCAACTCCAACTCCTAGTTCTACACACGACATCATGCCATGGCCGAGTACCAAAACCTAAATACAGAACTATTACCTTCAGAATAATTTCTTAAATTAAATATAATTCCATTCTCTACCATGACTATTTAGTCTTTGGAATTGAGTTCTGAAACAAACTATTAGGTTGTCTTGCAATAGAAAAACATGAAAAGGGGACAGGGGGAGAGGTACATAAATCTCGATTTAGATAAACACCATTTCCTCAGTATAATTCAATTAATGCATGCACAAATGTCCCCCCAAAGACACTAATACAACACAAACCGTCCGTATCAACACAAATACAAACTGTGCACTGTATCCACACAAGCGCACACACAAAAGCATGCACACAAGCACACACACACACACACACACACACACAACCACACACACACACACAGACACACACAACCACACACACGACACAGGTCTTGAGATAAGGCTGACCGGTGGTAATTGTGGTCTCTATTACAGTAAACGCTGTTCTCCCTGTGTAAACCACAGTAAATTACATCCAGATGTGAGATTAAAGCTCAGACGGCTGCCCCGAGGAGCGACGCTGCTCCTCCTCCTCCTCCTCCTCCTCCTCCTTCGCAGGAGGAAGGAGAAATCCATATTTCCTGATTGCGATTTAGACTCTCCCCTGGGCCGGGACATTACAACTAGAGAGAAATACCACAGCGATGCAAACGAAAGCCCTTATAGTCAGCAGGTCAGCGGCGCTGCATGTCCTCACATACGGACACGAGGGTCTACAAAGATGTTCAAATGTACGAGGGGGCCGAGGGCGGGAAGGGGCGAGGGGGGGCTGACCTCTTCACGTTTGATTGTTGAAAACTGAACTGCATCCTCACAGAAACTAAAAACGACACCTGATGTTTGTTTTTAGGAAAGAGAAAAACTGTGTAGTGCCCTGGAAAAGTGACCCGCTACACAAGAACCAGAGAAACACCATGACCCAGACACACGCGTGCGTTTGCGCAGATGGTCGGACTCGAGTCTTGTGTTGCTGCTGGGGACCTTTTAAAGGAAACACCTGCCACAGGTCATGCTGTCGCAAACACTGACACAAAGGCACTGGCTGAGTCCTCTTCCTTCTTTATCTGCCGTCTGACAGAGTTACACGAGTTGGGTGAGACGTGTTTCCCATAGCTAATTTATTATGTGGCTGGAAAATACCAAAGAGGCTTATCATTCTTAGCCTTCACTGGTTTTCTTGTTCAGCTGAATGCCGATTTGCGCAGCCGACCCCTCCATCTCCGGCTCTGCAGCATTTCTCCTCGGAAACAATGATTAATGTCGGTCAGGTTTGGTTGTGTTGATGCAAGATTTCACTTGCACTTTCATACACACAACTGCTATTGCAGCAAACAGGTGAGGTGCTGTGTGTGCATTCCAGTGGTTTCCCTGTAAGGTGGGGAAGGTTCTGAAATGGGGCAGGAGGCAACAGGTAACCCAGTTACTTCCAACGTCATCCAAATCTGCACACAAACACGCGCACGCACGCACGCACGCACGCACACACACACACACCATACATGCCGCATTCAGTAGGGTTCGTACGCACAGGATGTGCCAGGTGGAGGGCTGGTTACATCATATGCTTCATCAGTTAGCTCTGGTGATAGGGTGACCAAGAGGACACCATTGTTCAGAAAGGAAATCCAGGTGCTTCCACCACCAGAAAAAAGAGCACAGGTCGGAATCATAAGTGTACATATTAATAACAACAATTGTGTGTGTGTGTGTGTGTGTGTGTGTGTGTGTGTGTATATATATACACAAGAATACAAGCTTTGTCTAACACATCACAAGCACAAAAAGATAGGTATGATTACAGTCAATTATTACAACGACCCAAGTGAGTATGAAGACGTCGCGACAAATGCAATACACATGGCCTAGAGTTAACACCTGCTTTGTTTTGTCGTTTCGTTTAAATGACAGTTGAAATCTGTTGATAATAAATGTGACTAATTGTGTGTCTTTAACACACACACACACACACAAAAACACTGAGCAACGCTGTAAAACCCTGGTTCGTAAAGCAGAATGGCGGTTAACCCCGCCCTCTCTTGGCCACTCCACATTTAATAGCATGAATGGATGAATGAATCCGTGTTCAGTTCAAGCTATGACAGTAACGAATGAAGAGAAATGGTGATTGGTGGTAATTGGACCTTCAGAAATAACATGTTTGGACCGTTAAAGATGTCCGACAGAGTGGACACTGGACCTCTTAAATGAACCGTTTATATTTGCTGTCTGTCTCCGTGGCAGTGGGGGGCTATTTGGCCCGCTACATGTTGAGGGCCCTGGAGTTTGTCACTCCTGTTTTGACTAAGCACGCCATGAGCTGATTATGAGGATTAGTGGAGATGTGGTGATCCCATGCCTCACCCTCAACTCAGCAACAGCTGCAAAGTCTCTGGTTAGGGAATCTGGTGGACACCGAGCTTTTCCCCTCCTCTAAAGCCTGAGCGAGTGTGTGTGTGTGTGTGTGTGTGTGTGTGATAGTTTTGTGTAAGGAGTATGGAGTGTTACGGTAACAGCGAGCGGATGCAGGGCCTGGCTAGGTATTAAACATGAGAAGCGCCAGAGTCAGCTGCCAACCCTCAGTCACCTTAGGGGGGGGGAAATCAGAGACTGAATGGGTTCAAGAGCCCGAGTGTTGGCACGAGGCCCGCTGTGCGAGGCACATTATCCGACAAGTGTTTCGACGGCGTGACACATGAGTCCTCCCTCCGGTTTCAGCTTTGTCCTGTTCTGGCACATTTTTGTAAAAAAAAAACAAAAAAAAAAGTGTGCAAAGGCACAGCCAGGACACAGAGAACAGAACAGCTCTGTACTAACTCACGGTGTCGTCTGATAGTGACATGACTAGCCTGAAATTAAGTTTCAATCGTTTTTTTTTTTTACACACACACGCGCGCGGGCACGCCAACACACACGCACACACACACACACACACACACACACACACAGGCTCATCTTCGTAGTGAACATTCAAGACAGGAAGGAATAACAGCTGGGGCACCAGAGAGAACACACACACACACACACACACCAATTGTTGCCACACAGACTATACATGTATATGTATATACGTACACATCGTATAACTATATACCGTTAGTTCATTCGTTCGGCAGAAATCAAGGGCACGTTCCTGACGGAAATGTACACTGAGCAAATGAAGCCCTCGTCATGCACACAGGATCGAACCGGCCTGCAGGGTGAGATGCGGCTGTAATTATACGCTTAGTGCGTCTCGCCAAATCCAACAGTGAGTCACGTCGCATCATGTGTTCCACAGGGAGAGGGATGCAGTTTGTCACGTTCCATCCTATGAATGAAGTCGGCGGGATGGCGCTCGTGCAGAACGGCGCATCACCACTGCACAGCTGACGGTGCAACCTTTTCTTATTTTTGTGTTTACTTTTAACGGTGGACACCGCAGAATGTCACCGGCGTTGACACGTTTATGCACCCCCCCCACCCCACCCCGGAAAGCTGAGCAGCAGGATGTTTACGTTTGACTCCTACCTGTGCAGGTGAGAGCAGCAGATAAAGCGCCACCGCAGCCTCCATAACAAACCCGAGTTTCATCTCAGCCCAGTCTGCGGGAGGGGACAGGAGATGTGGCTCCCGGCGTGTGTGTGCGCGCACAGTGAGAAGAAATCCAACAGGAGTCCGCCAAAAAAGAAAACTCTCGGGAACGAAACAAGAGGAAAACGAAGAAGGTGCCTCAAAAAAAAAAAAAGGAGAAGCTTCAAGTCATCTGCTCCCTGGTCGCTAAATGCTGGGGACGAGCGGATAGTCCCGCAGCTCCGCTGCCGCGTGTAACCCGGTGAAGTGGATTGCGCTTACTGATGAATAAGGCCCCCCAGGCGAAGAGGATGTGCTGGGGGCAAAATTCAATAATGTTAAAAAAAAAAGAAAAACAAAAAACTTTTCAAAAGAAGTATTAAAAAAAAAAGTCAAGCCACAAAGTAAAACAATAAATAAAAAAACGCAACTAATAGCAGCAGTCCGTTTGGGTTTTTTTTCGGGCAACCAAAGCTTCTTCAAAAGTCCAAAATCTTCAAGTGTGGCTCCGCCACTGAAAGCGCGCGCACACACACACACACGCGCGCGCACACACACACGATCACTCACTCACTCACACTCCCCACACGCCGACACAGGCATGCGTGCGTAAAGTTGCACCGACAGTTTCGGTTTTCACTCCAGCTCTGAGCTCCACTCGGCTCCAAACACACACTTGCCTCTAATTGCCCCCACACTACCTTTTCACAAGCATGGCCATTTAAATCTCCTCCCCTTCTCCGTCCTGCTGCATCCCACACCGCAGGACATAAGGCCTTTTTTCATTTTTTGCCCCCCCCCTCCCCTCCTCATTTGCCCCTTCCAGAGTGTTATGGTGATTCCCCTGATGCTCTAAATAATTGTCACAGAGCATATTTGACATGGCTACTGCTGCTTTTATTTCTGATCTCTCCACACCACAGGTGATTCACACCACATCGTAGCCTACACACAGACTCGGGAGAGCCCCCGCGGGCACCATTCAGGCAAGGTAAACATCTTTTCTTTTTTTTTGTACTCATGGAGACGCACAGATTTTTCCTCTGAGGCTTCAGAATTGTGTCAAGTTTGCAGAGACAGAGGGGAAGATTCCATTACTGTTGACACACAGAGTTAATCTTCAGTGTGGGACTTCTGTGTTTGCAGAAAGCCTGGAACGAAAGGATTCCTTGTGGGCTTCCACACATTCCTCCCGCCGTGCTGAATGGCCCCGTCGCCTGCTGCCATTGTGCAGACCACACTCACGAGCGGGGTGTTCCTAAACATCTCCCGACACCTCGGCCGGGAGTGAGCCATCTTCTCCATTACCATTCAGCCGCCCCGGGCCAAAGCGTCAATAAGCGCGGACAGTCAGGGGCGATGAAAGACATTTCCTCTAATTAAACTGGGCAGTATCACGGTGATTTGTCTGTTGAATGGCATCTCTACACTACAGTGACGGAGGCTGAGGGCCGAGTGGAAGTAAATCAAAGTGGTCTTCGGGGAATTGGACACCGCAATTATTTTTGTTATGGCCCCCCCGCTTGTGAAACAGCCATAACAGAGTATGTCACTCGTCTGACTTCACTCTTTTTTTAATACTGCAAAGTTGCCGATTTCTTCCCTTTCAAGCAGTGTGATTAATACGCCCATTAAGGTTACGTAAGACTATAATGATGTAGCAGGAGTCCTTTTTTTTTCTGTTTGGTTTCAGGGATTCGCAGCCAAAGATCCCTGCTTCTCCTCCCTGCTCCAGCAGCCACACAGACGTGTGTTTGTTTGCTCAGAGGACAGAACCAGATTCTTAACACCATCTCGCCATCTGCTCGCCGATCTCTCTCAGCGTTTCCAGAGGTGCACCGGCAGATAGGGCCTGGTATGGTTTGCACTATAAATACAAGCTGACAGGACAAATAAAGATGGCCAGAGTGATATCACACGCCAGGGCAGAGGGATCTCTCCCCGCTGCAGGTTTGTGAAACAACCTTGAGGCCCTCGCTGCTTTCACTCAAATACGCACGTATGTACGTATCTTGTCCCGTTCTGGGTTAAACAGTGAGTTAGAAGAAGGAAAAGGATCATTCTGAATGAGATTATACTGCATCTTCACAATGTCGACTCTATAGGAGACACCATCTCATGAATCAGAGAAAGGAAGATGGCGGCTGCTTTGCGCAGATTGACGGGCGCACTATAACAAGGGATGACGGAGGAGGGGACCAAAACGTCGACTGAAGCTCTTCGGTGATTGGGTTTCACGATAAGGCCTCGTGAAAGAAGCGAGGCCCTCTGAACGTGTGCCTCTCGATGTGTGGAAAGCACGGGTGGCTCTCAGAAACCGGAGTGCCAAAGTAAGCACATTTCCCTTTTGGCGTTGACCCCTCATTTTCCCAGATTGCCGAGAAAAAGGTAAACAGATGAACAACATTAATGATGTCCATTCATCATGGTCGGGGCGGCATTGGTTTCCTCCACTCTGGGGCCTTCAAGGGGAAGGTAGACAGCCAGAGAGCCCCCTCACTTTGAAGGATCTCATTAACAATAGTTAAAGCCCTTCAGGGAGACCAAAGACACATGTTAATCACTGTAATTCCTATAGATTCATTCACTGTCATATACATCATCATTTTATGGGGTGGTCCAAAACTCTGCATATTGCTAAATACACAGAGAACGCACGAATACAAGGAGGGAAACACTTAACAGGGGGATTCTGAGGGATGGGGTAATATGATTTTGCTCACGTCGAAGCACCTGGACAGCAGACCCAAACAGGATATGGCAACATTTAACACCCAGACCCTCTTTTCCTGCCATTAATTAGCTGCGACAAACCATGAATCCTTTCCTCCCACACAAACTGTATTATTGTGAGGAAATCTACAACCTATTTAAAAGAAAACTGGAAGTGAAATAGGAAGTGCTCCAGCCATGAGAAAAAAAAGCAGCTTACTGTTACCTAAGGTATTTAGCGTTATATCACAACAAGGCCTTTCATTTAAAAAACATGTCAAATCCTGTTTACAAATACGTGCCGCACTGACATATTTTTGTCTCCCGACTTATTTTCCCAAGGTTGTCAGGTGTCATCCTGTTTTCAGGCTCATTGTTTTGTGTCGTAGGAATCCAGTCAACATGCAAACAGACAATTGGAAGTTATTTTGGCCTGAAGGTATCATGAATTAGTCACTGCAGAAATCTCCAGATAGTATTTTACCTAACGCAGCTGCGTCTCGGACATCACAATGACAGATGGCTGCAGGGCTAAATTAGCTTTTAATTCTTTGCGTCACAAGAAAAAAATTACCGGAATTTATTTTCTTGAATACAAAGACAAATTGCAGCATTCAATTGGTGTTTTAGCGCTCAGTGGGAACCATGTGATCAGAAAATACAAATGTTGGCATTTCGGAAAGGACACTAATTCCTTTCCCACCCTAGATTTATATACACCACTTATCATCTGAAGAGCCACTGAAAGAGCTAGGAGGTGGTTACATAAGAAAACTGAACACAACAAAAACCTGTCTCTGTCTGAAGTTAAAAACATACTCTTACTAAAGCGCCACTAAAGCTCAGAACATTTTGTATTTGGTTAGTTTAAACACAAATGTGAAATTGACCATTTTTGTAGTTTTGCCTTTAACAGTTGAGGTGCTGGAGCTATTTTGGTGGAAAAAAAGGAGATGGTTAGATGTTGCAGCTCTTAACTTTCCATGCAACCCCTAACTGCGCTTTTCATTTTTGTTTGTGTGCAGATTAAACGCAAGTAACTGTTAAATGGTGAGCTTTAAAGACGTGAGTTGGAGGAATTGGAAAGAGCAGAGTCTTTCAGCTCACTCTCTGCAGAAAAAAAGTGAATATTTCCCATGATGTTAAACCTCAGCTGAATTTAAGACCAGCCACACTGCGCACAAAATGTTGTACCATTAAATCACTTTCACAAAAAGTATATTAACCCGGTGCACACCAGCCCACGGAAAGGAAGCGGATTGTTTGTGTAAAACGTCATCACCTCCGCAAGCTGTGAGGACGCCGTCCTGCAGTTGGTTTACGTAGAAAAAGTAAAAAAAAAAAAAAAAAGAATGGATAAAGAGTGAGTTATTACGGCTCATGTCACCTAGAGTTATAAAAGCTGTTAGCTTTATAAATGAAGAACGAGCGGGGCAAACTGTGCGGAAGTGATCCAGCGGTCAGAGAGCAGGTTGTAACTCAGGCCTGTAGTAATACTCCAAGCTCCATTAAGAGCTCCCGCATGTGGTGCACATTCACAAGTTCATGGGGTGACACCGTGATACAGCCTGGGCCACCAAACAGATCAATTCGACGTTTTTAACATCGCTCCAATGTTTAAACATTGCCTTCAAATAATAACCCCAAAATGATATTTAACGTAAATATAATGACAGAGCCAGCAGGTGTGCTCCGATTACTGTGTAAACAAGCTTCCTCGTAAACGAGCAGGATTTTTCCAGCCCTCTGACATGTCATTAAATGGGATAAAAGAGGCTGCGGTTAATGGAGTGTCCATTGCAATAGTAAATGTTGCCCTGGGATCGATTGGCACAGAGATGAGATTTATCCCTAGAAGACGGAGGCCCTTGAGTAAACACAAATTCAATCAGGCGGTCAGATTTACTGGACCGCGATTGCATTTGAATGCTGCAGCTTGTTCAGTCTACAGGGTTTTTTTGTTTTTTTTTTAAATCTCAATTTACTTTATCCTCTCTCAGGGGCTTCGCTGTGAGATTTTATTTCAAGATTTCCTCCGAAATAAGAGCTGCCACATTTGCAAATCGACAGTGGCTATGTAAAATGAGCAATTGACGTAAAGAAGGCATTAAAGTTAAGCTCGACTAAATGTTTCTATTGCTGTACACAACCATGATACAATGGTTGACCCTAACCCCTTTACAAAATAATATTCAGATTTTTTCCACTCTTATTGCTTTACTTAGTCCTTAGTAGATGGACTTTATATATATATATATTTGTCTGTTTATATATATAATATATGAGTATATATATATATATATATATTTGTCTGTTTATATATATAATATATGAGTATATATATATACACTCATGATTCTCAAACAATTCAAATTAACCCTTAGAGACAGATATCAAAAGCCAGCGAAATGACCACACCACTGTCAGGAGAGGCGCCCTTCGAGAAAAATGATGAAAGTAGGCCATGGCCTGAGCAAGTGCTATACTAAGTTCATCTGTGCTGAAATTGCGGCCAAGCGAAACTGTGGGCCAAGATTTATTTTTTGTGTAGAGAAATACATTTACTGAAGTAGCTGCAGCTTGTCGAACAAGGGACAGGGAAATGGGAGCAGAGCAAAGAGCGGATCGGCAGAGGTCAAAGAGCTAGGGAACGACGATAACTTGAAATAATAAATAACGCCGCGGACTGATGGGAATTTGGCTCCAATGCCATTTATTATCATCAGTAGATTCCCCCTGGTTGAAACAGGACTAAATGCTCCGCGGCTACTGTGCACTTGCCTGGACAGGGAGATTTCCCCCACTCAGGACAATGGGAATGTTTGTTGTTTTACTCCTGCGATTAAGTGTCTGGTTCTGGTCTTGAAGTGTTGCTGCCAGGGAGATGTTGGAGACAACCAATCCCAGATGGCGCTCTGCCCTGAGGGGAGAGAGAAATGAGGACCACCAGAGTGGTTAAAACACCCAGACAGTGACACTGGGTCTTCTGGATGAACGTGCATTACAGGAACTAAGTTGAAGCAAATGCCGTGGAGAAAAAAGAGGTTTCCGACCATCTTGAATGCATCTCCAATATTACCACTGCATTCAGTCAAATGAGCCTCAGATTTCTGTGACAAATTGGCCTGTTTTTTTTTTGTTTTTTTTTAAAGGAAACACTTTCAATGACACTGGCCAAAGTTAAATTTTCCATTACCCTCCAAAAGTAAATAAGCAAGTAAATACACAAGCTCCAGGATGGTGAGGTTGGGGTTGTGAGAAAGGGGGAGCCTACGTCTGCCCTGCAATAAGACGTAGCCCAACTCTTTTCTTTCCCTTGTAGTTTCTTGTTTCTAATCCACTGCGCAGTCAGTTAAATTGGATACAGTTGGAAACCATCAGCTGATCCACACCCTTTCCCTGAGAAACGTGGAAACGAGCAAATGAGATAATAACGAGAAACTGGACATCAAATGTTGGGTCCTTAGTGATTCTGTTGGTTTTATTGGCGTCGACTAAAAGCCGACTAAAACACTAAAAATGATGCTGATCCGAAAGTCCTTCACAGCTGTCAGACCCTTCTTTTTTGTTATTACATTTGCGGAGATTTCCGTAAACCACTGTGCTTAGCTGTGGGATCAGAGCCCAGATACTTCAAAAAAAAACATCTTTCCAAAACTCATCTCTAATGTCGATCAGAACATGCAGTCTCTCGGTAAGACTGGGAAACCTCAGAAATATCAAGTGTGATGTGTGGCATGATTGCTTTCAGACTACACAAAAACTGGGTTTCCAATGGCAAATGCCTATTATGTCACTGAGCGATCGGCTTGGGAAAAATGACCGTAAACTGCTGTTTGACAATCTCAGCGGCAAGGTCAACAAAGATCACAACGTGGGTTTCGTCTGGGTGCTCGGGAACGGATCTTAAAAAAAGAAATTCGTTGTGGGAGGGGTTGAAGGTGCCTTGATGATAAGCTTTAAACCCGTGGAAGGAGCGGTGTTGAATGAACACAGACCACTCACTCGCCCCACACCCCCAAAAGCGTGAACGAGTGAAAATGTGCAGTGCTAATCAGGAGAAAATAAACAGAGCACCACCCCCTGGTATCAGAGGAACTGAGAAGAGGAATGACTGCAGGGCGGTGAAGAATTACAAGAATATAAACCACCAAAATGGGATGCAGGAACAAAAACCGTCTTGTGTCATTTACTGTATGTCTTTTTTGAACGCACCACCGGCTTGCTGTGTTGTGTCGGCGGTGGGTGTGTCACTACGATACGAGCAGAGGTTCACTCGCTCCAATGGGCCACTCTGGACTGAAGCCAACGAGGCCTGGGGGAGCCTGCTCACAAATGGTGAGCCTCGGAGGAGCCAGCGTGCTCTGTCTGGGGGACTCCATCCTAATCTCAAGGATCAGGGGAATTTTCCCATCCAGATGAGAAGCAGATGTCTCTCTTTTTTCCTGTCTCGCTGTCGCACAGCACTCCGTTTCTGCGTCGTACCCCGGTGGAGGCAAACCTGGACCCTCGGTCTCCCCCGGGGACCGGGGCCGGGGGGAGCACGAGGACCATGGGAAGGGTGGCCGTCCCTGAGCTCGATCACGTGACGACGAGGCACTGCCTTGAGGTACAGAGCTGTGAGCGCATTGGAGCCGCTCCAAGTGCTCCCAACTTTCTCATGGAGAAAACACAAACAAAGGCGATTTGATAAAAACAACATGTTCTGGCGATTCCCACTCAAGACGCACAAACGCCGGTCAGCTGGCTTTTTCTAGGTGGGCTAGAGCTTTACTGTTTCGCTCTCAGCGCTGATCTTTTTTTTTTTTTCCTTTTAACCCTGACTGCTGGCAGGAAGAAGAAACACGGAGACGTGACCTCCTCCCATCATGCCTCGGGAGTTGGCCCATAAATCCTCTCCGGCTCCGACTCGTGCACCTGCAGCTCCCCCCGGGCCCCGCTCCGACTCCCCCTAGAGTCCGAGCCCTTGGCTCCCGTGGCCCAGTTCTGACGTGCACACTGCGGCTCGCAGCGTAAACACGCAGAGGCAAACTTTGGGCCAGTCGGCGGGTGTTTGGTTGCCGTCTGTAAACACATCAGCATGAGGAGGAACAGGGGCTCCGGCTGGAGGCGAGACCGACTGACCGTTCTCAGGCACGAGAGCAAACAGGGACGAGATACAGGGAGCACGTGGACGCCTGGCAAATGTCTGTGTTCCCCTCGCCATCATGCGAGATAAGGTGTTTTGGCCATGAGCTTGTTGGAGCCGCTATGATTGCAGGGTGGCCTACAGTGGCAACAAGGATCACACCCCAACCAATTAACGAACCAAGGCTGAAGCCCCCGATTAAGCGAAAACATTCCAAAGCGTAAGTGTCCCTGAGCGAGACACATTATCCTCGGAAGCCTCTCTGCTGCTGCTGCTGCTGCTCGGTAGCTGAGCCTGACTTTTTGGAGAGCAGGCAAAAGAGAGAAATACCTTAGGGATAAATAACTATCTTGCTGAAAGGGAGCCCCGGTAATAGCCACAATGATGTAACTCAACGGACTACGCGAGTTTGACTTTACGCGGAATATTTGAAAGTGTTGCACGAAAGCAAGATACATCAATATGCATTAGAGCTACCCCCTCATCAGAGGGACTTAGTTACGTGCAACGTGTTTGTTGATACACCGTAACAGTCTATTATCACTGAAGTTAATTACATCCAAATCAAAAAATACTACACAATATCCTTTGATGACGTTTTTATCGGAAAGTCGCGTGACAAAAGAATGGAGATCAGGTCGAAAGAGCAAACAACCCAGCTGGGAAAAATCATGACCATGACTGTGAACATTGCTAGGTTACAATGAGCAAACACAATGCACATATGAAGCTGAAGCCAGATTCATGGCTTCAAGTTTACTGAGGAAGATTACTGGCAGTCTGGCAGTGTTAATAAGGCTGTGTTTACTTTCTGCGGCTCACTGTTTGAGCAGACCTGAATGACCTGGGATTAAAAGGAGACTACTGGTGGCTTAATGGCAGACACCCCTATCCACACACACGCCCACACACACACCCAGGCCAACCCACGCACGCACCCACACAGATGACAAAGCTGTGTCCAGGAGGTGTCCTGTGTTTCTTATCAGAAGGAATAGTTAGCGGTATGCGTGTTCCCGTCAGCCACATAACTGCTTCCTTATCAATGCGATTGATTGTTTGGTTAACCCCAAAGCACACAAACAGGCCAGTAGTATTGCACAGGGCTATTAAAAAAAACAAATCCGCAAACTCAATTGATCTTTTTTTTTGCTCTTTAACCATGCATTTGCATAGACGACCAGCTAAATCGCATGCATGTTTCGCATGTATAGCTTCAATTTTTTAAGGCCAGGCCCAAACCCAAATGGTTGCAGGTTTACGTAATGAAAATTAAATGTATAAAAAAAACAAACAAGTATGCCTGCAATCTTAGTATACAGGGACATTACTGTACATTCGCACTGCAACACAAAGGGGTTTGGTCATTCAATTTACTTGTTTGGGTTTGACCCCAGTACTTAAGAAGGTAACGCAGGAAAGAAATGACAGTGGTTTACAGATAGCTTTGTAGATGAGACGGCATCTCAAGACAGGTGGCATTGATCGTTGACTTAATGATGGGACCTAATGATTGGTCTGTGACATCTGATTCAAGTAACAGCTAATAATGTCACTTTATTTTGAAAATCTGATGTAAAAAGAGCTGAACAGTCATCAGCTTCCTTTGTGTCGGTGATCAGAGAAGAATCACGCCTGATTCGGTATTCTCCCGACGTACAAAAGCAAGCACTTACTATTGAACCCATCTATCATCTTGTCATATTTTGAAACTGAACAATTGCCACTCCGCTCCATCTAACCACGAGGTGTCTCTGCATTCGCACTCCACTACACCTGGCTGTAAAGAAACACCAGCCCACAGGCACCTGTGCAGCCAGCACGCTGCAGATGGAGAGATTAATGACACAGGCGATGGCACGATGCTGGTGATTTATGGGGAACCGTGACGGTGTGGTCATAACATGCAGAAATGTATATGCGGGATGGCCTGCAGACTAAATGGGCCATTATTTGGAATTCAATGCGACGACTCAAACCAAAGGGGGGGGGGGCCTCCCCTGTCTCATAACCAAGGGGAACTGACGGGAAGGAGCAGTCCCACATCTGCCGCCTTTGATGGTGCAGTCACGAGTGATTCCACCCTCCCCCTCATCGTCTTCTTATTATTCCTGCCTCTTCCTGGGAGGACATATTCCCACACTGCGACCAGTGAGAATCCGGGGCCTTTCTGTTGTGACTCTGTCCACTTGCACCGCAGAGCTACCCAGCAGCTTTATGGCTCTGCCGGGGGCGTGGTCAGAATTGGTAAGGGGTTTGCCATCCCCAGGGACACCCCTACCCCCATCTCTGACCCTCGCTCCTCCAACCTCTGGTCCAGCTCTCTACAGCCCGCCAAGTAAGAGATAAACTCTGACAAATGGGCTCAGGCAAAAGTGGATTTTTACACACTCGCGTGATACCAGCCTGTACGCCGGTGCCCCCTCCCCTCTCCGTCCTGCGTCCCCGGAGAGGACGCTTATCAATGTGACATAGTCACTGACGGAAATGCCAACCTAACTGGAGGAGCCTGCACACCGCTGTTCATCTTCTGTCCACAGTGACAAGGGATTTGCAGCGGCGAGTGGGGGGCCGGCCTGTCTCGTAACTATTAAGACAGGGTGCCTTGTGGCGCTCCGGACGGAGTGGGCCCAGGATCAGATTACAGGCCTTGGAGAAAGGGAGCGGTGCAGAGCCACGGAGAATGGAAGCAGCGGGATCAGGCTGAGCACGCAAGCATGGGAACCGTGCTCATGAATCGACAGACCTTCTTACTCTGGGCAGGAAACGCAAATCTGCAGATGTTGAACATCTGGGAGACATCAGAAAAACTACAGCATGGGAAATAAGTGGAATGAAATACAACATACAGTTCACACCGCAGAGGTTTTACATCTAATAGCCCTTGAGGTAGAGTGCTACTGTGCGAATTGTCCAACTGAAATGAACAAATTGGATTCCTGAATGGAGGGGGCAGAGGGGAATTGATCTTCACTATGCCCGTTTCTGAGAAAGTCCGTTGTTTTCCCATCAGTGCACAATGTAGGGAAAAAAAAGGTACAAATTGTAGTCAAGCGCTGCATTTTTATCTGTGGAAAGTGTCGGGAGGTGAGAAAAGTGGAATAATGAGCTCAGTGTCCAGTCAGAGCGGATGACATGATAGATTCAAAACGAGAGGGTATCTATTGAGATGACGAAAGAAGTGGGAAAACCTCAAATCGACAAGTAATGGTCCGATCCATGATATGTCCCCACAGAAGACAATATATTATGTAATTTGGCCCTTGCTACCCGAGGAGAACTCTACCTCTAACGAGAAGCAGAATATGGAAACACTGTAAACTGTAAGGACCTGTGTCAGAAACATCTGCTGCATCGCACTAGCAGCTGTCCAGAACTATTTTGACTTGAGCATCAGCACAAACTGACGACAGTATTTCTTGGAAAAAGTTTTTAACACAAGAGATTGCAAAAAAAAAAGAAAAAAAAAAAAGAAGAGAAACATGGAGATATGACTTAAGGTAAGGTGGGTCAAAGTGCTTAAATGGCCCATTTATAATTCTCATAAATGTCTGCCCACAGATGCTTGTATTCTTTAACAAGCATCTGTCCGATGTACATAAACTGTGTGACCTCAATGGTACACTGAATTGGACAGCTTCAAAGCCTTTGAAAGGCCGGCAGCTGTGAACATAGGAATGAGCCATCAGGAACAACAAATCCCGACGCGAGAGAGCACCAAAATCAAGAGGGAGTAGAATAAAATGCATGCGAGTCCAATGACTGATTAAATATATCCCTAATGTCTTCATGATATAGGTTATTGGATCGGCTATATGTCACTATGAATTTGACAGTTCAAATGCGTCACACTTGCGTCACCATAAATCACATTGCGTCACCTAAACAGGATTCGAGAAGTCGTGCAATCATAGATACTCACAGCTTCAATCTATTTCAAAGGACACTTTATACACTTTCACAACCTCAGCTATGTTCAGTCTGTCAGAAGCAATATTGATCCTTACGGAACGATCATTCTGTGTCTATAAGTTGGCATGCGGTATGGACAGATTCTATCTCACAGACTGACTATATTAACTGGGGTCTTGACCCCAGTTCTGCTCTGGGAGACCTGGCAACCGTGAAAACATCTGAAATTACTCCTAATCTCAGTTCCCAGAAAGTTGTTGGGAAACGCCGTATTGCTGTGCAGTTGGAGCACCATGACTCCTTCACGCAGTAAATTATGTTTTTTTAATGCCAGTGCGATAACTTTTGGCATGCATTGGGAAGTCTGGTTAAACCACAGCGAACACTGAAACTGCAGGCTGAGGAGGGAGAAGCATCACTTTCTGCCTGCATTCTTAGACTGAATCACGAGACCGCTGTATGTTGGAAATAATGTCAAAGGGTTCATAGCCTAGTTAATTGGATTTAACTGAAATATCAGCAGGGGAATAGTAGCAAATATTCGAGGAGAAAAAAGAATGTAATGGAGTCTCTTGAAAGATTTTATCTCCAATAAAATATTTAATGCTATGTTATAAATGTCATTTGACTCTGTCTTCAAAAATCATCTCTGAATATAGTTTATGAAATAGTAAAGTAAAGCTTTAAATCTAAATCCCCCAAGTGAGGTATAAATGGCCATGTTCTTTCCAGAAACTGTCTTCTCTGCCTTATAGTGTGTCTGCCATCGTGAAGTTGTTTCAAAAGAATCCTGCACTCTTGAAATTTTACCGTAGCATTATAAAAGTGACACAATAACATATTACAATAACAACGCACAAGTTTATACTGGGCATTTGTCCCTTGCGACAGGACTGTAAGGCAGCTGCCTTTTATAGTCAGTCATATGCAGTTTTGCACAGGGTTCCATATGCATGCTGTCACAATAACTTCATAGCATTTTATAAGAATCAAATGTATCTGCAGTATGACCATGCCAATTTATTTAGGTGTGAATCTACCGGGAATACATTTGTTAATTATAACATCAGTGCAATATCAAAGAAATGGAGAATTGTGTGCAAATCTCAACATTTGCATTATAGATTAACAAAGGATAAGAGAAACACTAAAACAGTGCAAGCCGATGTAATAGTTGTACACCAGATGTGTGCAACACAATTTTTGATTCATTCAATGTAAAAAAGTCCTGAAATCCGTTGGCGAATTCTGTTGAGAGCAAGCACCAGTTTAATTTGAGGGATTATGTGACTCGTGTGTCCCTCTAGTGGCTGGATTTACAACAAACATATGTTTAATATTAATTAAATGTAACCAGCAACGAGACAAACACATTGAAATCTCCTCCAATAAAGCATGTTCTTTGCTTGGAATATTGCATTAGGTAAGTCGCGTGATTAAAGTTCCAACCATCTATAAAGAGTGCAGATGAATGCGGTCCGTGATTAGCAGGCTGACCATTGGGTGGCACTCTGGTGACAGCTGTGAAATGATGCTCAGAAACACAATTAGTTGTAGTAGCAAGGAAGAATAAAAATAGCACCAAGAATATTTGCGCCTTGTGCAAGCAGGATGTGTTTAAGAAACGGGTTTCGAGAGCAGAGGAAACACATCTATCTAATTTAACAGGCAAGCTGTACATGTCACATAAATGTTGAAACCAGACCTCGAACAAACACTGTAAGCAGTATGAAGAGTTAGAAATTTGAGAAAAGAGATGAAGAGTTTAAACCGTACTGGTAGGAGTGCATTGAATAAAATACAGGTAACTTAATTAAAGTTGAGCTTGCGCAGTCATGTCCACAACCTGCATATTTAACCATCTATCTACCTTTGTGCCATGTAAAAAAAACAAACATTTACACCTCTGAAGAAAAAAAATCCCCCACTGCAAGTAATTCATGTGTTGACTGCAGAGGCGGTGCTTGGGATCGTTTCTTGCTCAAGGAAACTCCTTGGGTGCTATCAGCAAGCATTGATCCTCTGCAAACTCCTCTCTGAAACAGATAGGCTGAACGCGACCCTGCACCAATGACACCGCCGCGAACCAAGAGGTTTAATAAAACTCGCCTTTTTACTGATAAATTGGCGGGAGCCCGAAAACATTCAAAGATGCACCACTGTGTCTCACCTGCCAGTCATAAAAATAGCTGCTCATCAGGCATTGGGAAAACATCTAATCGGGCTCAATCCACAGGTATCAAATCAAATCCACCCATGCAAGCTCACAAATGAGACGTTTACGACCAAAATTTGAGGTATTCATTTAACTAGTTTTGTGTTAATACGACAAAACAGCGAGATCTTCCATCTCCATTGAAAAGTGTGGTGGGAAAACAAGAGTATAAACTAACGGCTCTGTTTCTGTCCATCCTTGTTTGCTGCTAGAATGATGTTTTGTTACAGTGTGCGGGTATTGTGCGCAGGCCAGCGCTTCCGGACATCACAACTGCCTCGGTCCGTGGTTCTGTCGGTGTATCTACAAAGAACTGGAGTTTAATAAAGGAAAGTGGACAAAGCGTAGCGGCTGGTGTTGCTGGGAGAAGCAACGCGGATTCTGAGCCACCGGCCTGTGAGCTCTGCCGCACAACTGAACGACCTCGCAGGCGCAGGAGACAACTGCCCCACTCCTCATTTATGGACAAATGAAACATGGACAAACAGCTGGTAAACCAGAGGACATATATTATATAGAAATATTTTTCAAAAATTATAAAAAAGTATATACAATTTATACAGTATATAATATAAAAGTATATACAATATATATATATATATATATATATTTATATTTATATATATATATATAGTGGGCCTGCTTTTTATGTCAGCGTTCATCAAGTTTAACCCTCCTGACTGCTATTCAGTATTCAGATTGTACTTAAAGAGCTGTCAGGGGAGTAGCTTTAGTGCTGACAGTTCGAAGGGACAATTAATCTGCCTGACAGAGAGGCATTTTTACCATCAGTGGTAAACTGAATCGACCTAGTGCACAGGGAGGATACAGCATCAGCATCACAAAGTCCGTCCGACACATTTTTGGTGATAACGTTTTCCTCTATTGTCACAGGGCATTTCACTTTGTCCAGCTCTTATTCATGAAAAAAGCAAAACCGATAACATCTTCACCAGTCTACGTTCTGTCCAAATTTCACTGCCTTTGCGGTTTCTTTATTGTTGCCAGGACTAACCTGACCATGAATGAATCGACCAGTTATATATGATAGCAGTCAGTCCCTGTCTTTCACTTTTGCCAGAGCTCAGCGTCAAGTTACTACTTCCCCTTACGTGAGCAGTAAGAAAGTCACCAAAGGTAGTCGTTTTGACATTTAAAAAAGTAAAACTCAAAAAGGTAGCAGCATTTCAATAAGTTGATCAGTCAGAGACCGGCTTTCAAGTTAAATGGGCGGCCCCCGCTGTACCAAATAGCTGTAATTCCCATCACGAAGGCTTTACGAGAAAGTGGTGGCAGATTGCTTACTATTGTATCCTCAAATCAGGTTAGAATATTGGCTATGTGCTATTGTGTACGGTCCCGTTTCGCCCAGAATCCCAAGGGCAGAATGGAAAAGGAGATACCTGTAGATGCAATTTCCTTGACAGATTCTGTTATAATACACACCCTGACGTGATCTGAATTCAGAGCAGGTGAGAGGGTGACAGTCCCTCAGCTAATATCGCATCCGATCGATCCGTCTAAATGTTTTGTCCCCGCTTATGTCGTCCAGACTTTGCCCCCAGCAGCCTAATCAATCATTCTGACGGTGGCAGGGAGGGGTGGAGAATGCAAAAAAAAAAAGAAAAAAAGCTATGCAGAGGGATATAACTTTCTTACCTTCAGAGACCATCAGTCTTCAGCCTTTTCATCCCAGGTTCTGTTTGAGATCGAGCGTCCCGCAGGGGAATCCATACTTTGTCCGTCTTTTATTAAAAGAGAAGAGAAAAACCCTGCGTCATGGTAGTACGCTCAAACACGTCACATAATAAAACAAATCTATCTTTTTTCATGGACTGATGCACATGCACATCAAAAGCTATTACTTCTGAGGTTTGTGTCGTTTTCTACGTACTTCTGGGGTTTGCGAAATCACAAAGACAAGCAAAGGCCAGTAAGAGATACGAGATGAGCAAACATATAATGGTATCAGGGTATTGCAATTACAGCTACGACAGTTCGTTTCAGAAGGAAAAAGAAGCCCGTCTGTTTTATTTTCAAGCATTTGGGACATTAGTAAACATGCACAGTGAAGCACTAACACACATACGTTTTAAGAGGGAGAGAGAGAGAGCATGAGCATGTTGATACGTGTGTTTATATACATGGGCACACACGTTCTCCGTAAAACAAAAACAGTCACAAAAACAATTGCGGTGATTTCTTAACGGGTGCATTCTTAACGGGTGCACGATGGTGAAACTTAAACAGCAGCCTAGACAAGATACCCACTAGGTTGAATTATAGTACTAAAGTAAATGTGACGTGACACGAGGGGGGGGGGCTCGCTGTTAGCTAGTTAATTAGCCACGTTAGCTGCCTGTAGTGGGTTTAATTTCACCAATGCTGGACACGCTAACTGTCGTTAGCTGGTTGGCAGCGGGGTTCCCAGGCAGCGTTAGCTTGAACATGGCAGAGAGTGAGATTAGGAGCGTGTTTGAGTTTTTACCTCTTTAACATGTTGGGGGAACCTTCCTCCGCCGAGCCTTTATCCAGCGTTAGGTCCATCACACAAACAAACACACCCACGCGCACACAAACACACGCACAGTCAAACACTGCCTGACACACTAACCGGAGGAAAAGGAGGAGGTGTTGCTTTACCTGCACCCCACCTGAGAGGTTCTTGCTCTTGGTGTCTTTGACCAGTCATAACAGCAGCTGTTACCATAGCAACGGAATGTCGGAAAAGAAGTGTTGCTTTGAAACCTGGAAGTTTTCGTTGTATAACTTGCCATAAACTATATCATCCAAGGGTAAGATATACATCCGATCAACATGCTCCTTTCAGCCAAACCATTGACTGCATACATAGAATACACATATATAAACATATGTCAAATCGTATAAGATACGTTGCAATTTAATAACCTAAAAAGCAAACACAGTATTCCGTATGCACGTGGCTTACTGAAGCATTCACGCTCATTTGGGTTTCTATATTAGCTGAGCTATAAAAAAAATACTTTCCAAGGTCAAATGCTCGGAGTCTGACTCGTTTCAAACCATATGCTTGAGAGTACATATATTTTCCGTACCATTTCTGTTCAGCGACGTGCTTCCAGTGTCACCTGCCAGGCAACAATAATGCATGTGCTACATGCTTAACAATCAATGGCCACACATGGAGCTGTTGACCTTCAGAAAAGTGGATACCCGGACAGCTACGAATAACATGTTTATGCATTTAAAACAATTCTGTTTTGATGTAGCATGTATTTGATATTGAAACAAACTCTCAGCGGCATCTCACACACAGTACTTCAGACAGTGGTGACCTGGGGCCACTTCTGTGAACTACAACTGGCAGTGTGTACTGTGCATAGAGTATTTAACTGTGTTCATGTAAGAGCATGCTCAAACACACATGAAACATGCAGGCAGGCAGGCAGGCAGTGAATGGGGACAATGGAGAGGCTAAGCTCTCTAGATTGTCTATTTTTAAAAATGCAGTGTGGTCAGTGTATACTTTATTCATAGATGGACCGGCATCCTTAAAAGAGAGCAAGCAAACTCAGTCGCCACACGCTCCTCGAGCAAATTAACCTCAGCTGCTGAAGCGAGAGGACGAGGAGGCAATCGTAATTCAGAATTGGGAATTCAGTTAATCTGTGAGACTTCGCAAGCAGGTGACTTTTTTTTTCTTTTTCTTTGCATGGAGATAACACAGACAGGCTTCAGAGGAGACTGCGATATAGTAACACCTTAAAAACCAACAATTTCATGTTCTGAAAGACAAATGCCTCTGCTGAAATACTAACAATTTGCCATTTTTCCTGGCACACATTTATTCCATAAAATGTTGGTTTTCCATACTGTACATCAGCTCCAAGAGGGTCATTTATTTGTCACTGTGCTCACAATTCCTTTTCTCTTTAATTGAATCCATACATTGCCTCGGAGACTCAGTGATCAAAGTTATAAAATATTTACCAGGCTTTCAAACGTGACCTTTACAAGCCAACAAGCCATGCAGACACATCTAGCTCACTGTATTCAAATGACAACCCTTCTTCTGTCGAACGGCCCTCTCTCTCTCGCCCCGCCGCATGAAACAGGTTATCTTTAGTGCACATTGAATATTTATACATCAGGTGGCCAGGGAGTCGGGTCACTGATCTCTAAGGTGACTTTATGAGCCTCCGTGGGGGGTGCTGGTGTGCTGGGGTTGGCCTGGGACGAAGTCACATGGGACATATTGTCTCCTCAGTGTGTCCTTCTATTCCACTTAGACAAAGGATTGTGTCTGATGGCTGAATGCCTTCTACGAGATATCAAAGCAAGGCAGTTATGGTCAAAACCGTTGAATGATTCTCCATAAATACAGTCTCCACACACAACTGCACGGAAAAAGCACAGCTGAATAGTCGGTACACAAACAAAAAAGTATAAACAAATGTTCAGGGATGTAATTAGGGATGATTAAAGTGTGAAGCCCAGGCCCTTTGAATTGTTCTCCTTGAAAAAAAAAAAAAAAAAAGAGTAGACAAAGATTAGACAACATACACGGAGGAGTTCAGTCTGGGGATTCTCTGAATGCTAATTATGGTATCTGAGATTGAAGTCAGCCTCATTTTATCCTCAATGCTTGGGGACAATTATAGAAGATATTAAAGATGACAGGGTCTAGCTTTAAACCATAATGCTCCAAGGAATGAAATATTTCTATAGAGATCATCTGGCAATGACACAAGCAGTTATTGTGTCGCAATGATATACACAGAACAATATACAGTGTGCACCTTACACTGACACTGCTCATGCATAAATTGCTTCCCAATGTGGGGGTTGGCTATAGAGACATTTAATGAGCCCACCGCTGTCAGAGAGCATTTTTCGTTCTAAGCTGAATTCCCTTTTCGATGCATTAGCATCTGATAGAAAATTGATATCAGAGAAGCGTTGGACTTAAAAGAGAGCAGTCACCGCATCCGTGGCTGTTGACGCTTTGTAACGCATAAACGATACAAAATTATAGCCAACCCCACCAACAAAAGGAGATTGAAGAAAAACTTTTTTTTTTTTTTTTTTTTTTTTTTGGACTGTAGCAGCATAGACTTGTAAGAAAGTGTCCAATAATAAATGAACAATCCCCAGAAGGCGTGGAGAAACTTTCTGGGCATTGGCATTTTATTGTTGTAGCCACAAAGCTGTCCCTGAACTGAATGTGTGAGATAAGTGCTTTGGAGCACAAACAAACTGAAACAAAAGAACATGAGGTGGAGATTGGTTTAGTAAGTAAGAGAGGGGGAGGAAGCACTTCTGGCATCCAAGGGCATCATAAACCCCCGGCATGTGTCTGCGCAACAATGCCAACAGGGGCGCAAATTCTCCACACACTGGGAATCGATTTAACACAGAGAGTGGAAGAGTTGGAAAGAGGCGTATCGTGGAGACACTGAAATACTGCATCTTGTGTTATTGGATTTGGAGGCCAGTATTCTGAATTTCTGTTTTTTGCACGGCGTCTGCAGGCTGGGGGATCCAGTCAAGTGGAGCTTCCCCGAGCCAGCGCGAGAACCTGTGGCCAGCTGAGGAAAAGAGATTGTTCTGGGGTTTACCTTAGAATAAAACTCATGTCATAATAAGCGCTTGAAAATAATATGAGAGAACTTTATTTGGTACGGCACACCATTATGTGCACAAACTTCTTAATCTTTAAGTTACTGTTCTTAAAGGGAAAAGTGTTGAAAACAGAAATGGCATTTGGGGCCAACTTTTAAGTGTAGAGGGGACTCAGGAGCTGTGAGCCAGCCACATTAGTTTCTACAAAGCGCACACATATTTATTATTGTGAAGCAACACACTGAAACATCACTGGCGGCTGCAGGTCAAAGAGGAGTTCATGACTGTTAGCTGTATTCAAGTTGTATTCAATATGTCTATTTCTCACAATAGCCAAATACTGTATATTTGCAGTTGTTGACTGATTCGCTTTCATTGATTGCAGAAAAAAACAACAAAAGTAGGCTATACCTGACTACAATTTAATCAATGAAGCTCCACTTTAAATATTTCAGGGGAATACCACAGGGTCAGAGGTCCAAAAATCAACGGTAACTTTCCAGAACAAATTCAATTCTTAACTCATTTGACTTAACGAAAGCCAAAGAAGCAATATTTCGCCGTTCACCATATTTTTAGGAGCGTATCACACGACGACGACGACGACGACGCGGAGGATGATGTTGACTGATGATGTGTTTAGGGGACTTTTGTGTTTTAGCAGGCCACGGTCAGTGTTGGATTCTAGCCATTCTTTTTTTTTTTTTTACGTTGAATGACATGCAGGTACAGGGGAGGTGTGACAGTGGCGTCACGCCCCCTAGTGTCCCGTGCCTGCCAGGCGCCAGGAGTTTGATAACCTTGCCCGCGCGTCCGGGAGCATCACTGGAGGAATGTGAATGTCCTCCTCCTCCTCCTGCCGCCGCTGCCGCTGCTGCCGCCGCCGCTGCTGCGCAGCATGTTGAGCAGGGCTCTTCTCCTCTCTGCTCCCGCTCGGACCTGAGGACACGATGAGCACCTCTGAGAGCGTTTGCGAGGGCGGAGAGCAGCCGTGCATCCGGCCGGATCCCCCGGCGGGCACGCACTTGCCGGGCAAGGAAGGGACGCCGAGCGGGGGCAGCAGCTGCGCCGTCGTCATGGACAGCTCCGGCCCCAAAGTGACCGCCAACGGGGTGCCCGACATCGAGGACCGGATCCTGAGGATCACCGGCTACTACGGCTACAACCCGGGATACTCCAGCCACAGAAGTGAGTACAATTAAAAAAAAAAAAAAAAGTGGACGCAACAATGTCCATGTCCCCGCAAGGTGTGAGCTCTCGAGAATTAAAGATATCACCATTTTATTAGATGATGTTTTGTACAAAAAAAAATGTGTGTATAGGCTATTAAGGGATTTCTTTTTGAACTGATAAAGAACACAAATGATCTTAATGCATGCTGTGCCAGTGGTGCTTGCAAATGTGCAAATTAGCTGTCATTCTCATTAAGCTTCTGCAAAATCCTCCACTGCAAACTCAGCTGACCGGGTTTTAATTATGGCCATTAGGCGCAGAATGAATGCTACTATTTGCTGGAGGCTGAGCTATGCACTGGCCTATCCATCACTGAGGCACGAACACAAACGCACTCACAAATACGCACGCAGGCAGGCACGCACGCACGCACACACTCAAACAAACACCGAGTAGTAAACCAAATTGAACACTGTCAGACAATGTAATTACACAGCAGTGTGCCAATGTGTCATGCACAAATAACGTT
The DNA here is from genome assembly GCA_016785305.1 of Colistium nudipinnis. Lineage (NCBI taxonomy): Eukaryota > Metazoa > Chordata > Actinopteri > Pleuronectiformes > Rhombosoleidae > Colistium > Colistium nudipinnis. The sequence continues at coordinate 115,415 of JAFBJU010000834.1, forward strand.
GCCAATTCAAATTAAACTAATGATTTAAACTGAGGCCTAATGGAGCCGATCAAACAGGGGTGTGGGTGAAACTCTGCAAACAGCCATTCACATGGCGGCCTCATCTTGAATTCCAATTGTGTAAATTAAGCAATCAATAACCCAGATGACAAATACTGCAGCTCTTCCTCTGATGCATTTGAATGCTGCCAGCTGTTTCCTGACATTCCTGAGATACTGCTGTGCGCTTCACTACGTTAAGCCTCTCTATAATTTTCATTTGACAACGCGGCCTTGATTGGCGGCGAAATCCTCCGAATTTTGCTGACACAAGGACTGTGGGCCTGGGATTGGAGAATAGAGCTGATGATGCACTTTGTTCAGGGTTGATCTTTAAAATCTTGCCCTACAATTCTGTTACAGTGCGGCCAGTGCCGGAAGGATTATGAAAAAGAGCAACCATTGCAATGCTCTGTGCACAGAGACAATCATTCTTGGCTTTATGGTAATGAAGAAAGGTGTGCAGTGCAGGGTTGTTAAAGTGTTTGGGCATTAGGAAGTGCGTTAGCCAGAGAAAATCACCCTTGTCCTCTACTGTTGGCCTATTCGTTATACTTTTTCACTATTCTTCATAATACAAAGGAATGAACCTGCCCTTGTTTTGGATAAATCATCATCATCAGTCATCTTTATGTGGCCTCATGCGTTTCAGATGCTGATAGATACTTCACCACATAGGAATTGGAGCAATCATGCAAACTCCCTAATGTCTCCCCCTGGCAGTAAGATAAAAGCTTAACTTCAAGTTCATGATTTAGAAAATATACGTGGCAGAGAGAGAGAGAGAGAGAGAGAGAGAGAGAGAGAGAGAGAGAGAGAGGTTGTTTTTTGAGTGTTGGGATGTTTTCTCCCAGAATCCACCACCTCGGCACTCAGTGACACGATGCATTAATCTGACAAACATGTTTCAAATCTCAATGGAATGTGAGAATGCAAATGCAGACTCATCAGATCAAGGACTGTTTCAGCAGAGGCTTATTTGGACGAGCTGAGAACACCTCGATTTTTAGATAGAGGCTGAGGAAAAAGGAAATGAGTACTCATTAACGTCTGCCTCTTAGGGGTGACAGTCACAGCAGATTAACCATGAACGCACTCACACACTTTCAATGAATTGACAAGAGGTGCCCAAAACTTGAAATGAAAAACACATTCAACAGTTCAGCGGTCCAAGGACCTCTGACACAAAGACAACACTATGTAACCAAGGTGAAGTAAAAATTACATAAAATAAGCTCTCTACTGAGCCTAACCTGGACATTTAGCTAATTATATGAAATATAAAATTCACAACAAAGATTTGACATATCGGTCCTTCCTATTTAGTATTTTAAAACTTGACGTCTTAATTGTTTTTTTTGTTTTTTGTAATGCATGGATTGCAGGACACAGTATGCTAATATCAACATGGCCTTAAACTAATGGTGGATAAGAGAAAAATGTTGTCACTAGAGCTGTAAGGGTGATTCAACTCACCATGTAAAATAGTGAATAAAAAAGAAATATATATATAGATTTGATCATTTTCAAATCTTTTTGGTTTATGTAGCAAAAATCCACTTTAAATTTCAATTTCAATTTCTCAAATGTACTTTTTTCCCCTATTGCACAGTAAACCATGAGTCTGTTGTATAATGATGAGGAGCCAAAACCAGACTCATAGAGCTTTCATTGAGCTGTGGAGAATTATGACAGGGATTATTTATAATATTTCATAGATTGGTAATCTATAAAAATAATTGCTGGCTAATGTAAACGAAAATAATCGTTATTCGCAGCTCAGGTTCCCCATATACAGGCCTATGTGTGTCCCAATCTCGATGCCAGCTGTGTGGTGTGGGAGAAGACAATGAAAAAAATGTGGTCCCATCTGTGATTTCATTTTAGGTATAAGGAGCAGGCGTGGATTGTAATAGCACACATACCCAGCGTATAAACACCATCTGCAAGTGAAGGGTTATTCAATTTAAGAGATTACCCAATTCGCTGATAAAACATGCCATCTGTAGCCCTGCGCTTCTCCCTCTATCCATCAACTGCCTTTTGAGAGTCAACAGAGGGAAGCAGTCACAATGTCAAACATTGACGTCAGTTTGAAGGCATCGGACCAAACCGCTCAAGCCCAAGCCCATCTTTTACGCAGTTGTGATTTATAACTGTGGAAAAGAAATCCTATTGTTGACTACCTCTTGCTGCCTAAAACCATGGCATTTTCTTTGTTTTGTTTACACAATTGTGAACTTGTGAGCTGAGTATCACATGTCCCTCCAGCTGGTGAGAATTATTTTCCATAAAGGCTGACAAAGACAATTGTGCACTTAAATAGAAAAGTAGGCCCGTCCTGCCAAGCCTTATGGGGCAATGGTATATTTAGTAAGATCCTGTTGCCAGTTTGTTATTATTGCCACTTGCCATCTGTGTTGAATGAGATGCCCCCGAGGCAGACTGTGGACTACATTTGGTGAGATGTAATTCATACTGTGGGTACGATATGATAACGTATGCTGCAAAACAAGCAACGTGCAATATTGCACTGATTTACATAGAAAGTGATGTGTGCACAATGGGGAAAGTTGAAATGAAACTGACTTTAAACCAGGGGAAAAAAAATATGACAGCGTATTGCAGGAGCAATGCATGGCTCCACGTAGAGCCGACAACTATTGTGTGTGTGCTGTAAATGCTTCCTCAGCATCTCCTGGGAAGCCATTACAATAATTTGCTGCGTATTATGCTGAAGAGACAATAGCTGTCTTTTATGCTGGCACATTCCCAAATAGGCGAATGTGTACAATGCATGAGCTATGACAGGTGCTTGTAGTGGCAGTTCCACCCAGCACTTTGTCAAGACATGCAAGGCAGCCGCTTCGCACAATGCAATGTGTTTCGCTGCCACTCGGCTCCAAAGGAAATGTGTCAGACGCAAGATGTGCATGCTGTTGCCTGGAGTGATTAGTACTTCACTTTGTGATATTGGAATCATTAATGGCCCGTGTTCAAGCAGGTGGCTCTCCACCCTCCTTCCCTCAAACACGGCCTCAGGCATTGTCTACAGTATATGCGTGCATATATTTTGGCCTGTCCCGTTCCCATGCCTGCTCACTCTGTGCTATTTATAACCAGCCCAGCGTCGAATGGGACATGAGCTTTGCCTGGAACAGACGGCTGAAGTGCTGTTAGGCTCACGTTCTCCTGGGAATCAGCAGAACCACCCCGCAAGTAATGGGGAGTTTTTAGAAGTGCTGACCAGCATTCACGCCACAGTGCTACTGGTCATGTGTTGTCGTACTGGAAGTTAGGTGACTAAATATTTTTGGCTGGCCCCAGCAGTTTGCTTCACGGTTGGAATATTATCATGTTTTTCCTGTAACAAATGCTTTGTAGTCCAAAAGTATTATTACATAATACAAAAAAGACAACATGTGTGTGGTTTGCAATGGCCCTTCAATCATGCCGAGTACACCGAGCATTCTGTCTGCGGCCCAACACTGCCCTCCTGTGGTCGCTTAATGCTACAACAGCATTAAAGTGACCTTCAATGTCATCCAGAAAGGAAACATCAGTATTTAATTAGTCAAATTACTTCAACCATGTGTAAATCATCATGCAGACTCAGCGTGTCCAAAGTGAAACATTTTCAGTTCAGAACATTGAAAAATGCTCATGTGAAGAGTTTTTCATCAGGACAACAATAAGCAAACGAAAACAGTCGGCAGCAATAATTGTGAAATATCCGACATTGTTCCTACCCATGTCTGTGGAGTAACACAAATGCACATTTTCAAAGTTTTCAGACTGACATTTTTCAGCAGTAGACAGCCATCATCATAGACCACCAGGTGTCGTCATCTGCCGATGTACAAACCGCCCCACATTGAGTCGACCATACAGAGCTGAAAACGCATCAGAAATTCATCCAGAGGTAGTTCTGTACACCTTTCCGCTAAAACCCACATCCACCGCTGAACAAACAGAGAGGTGCTGGAGACAAAGAGGCTCATAAACCGAGGAGTGTCAGTAGATCTGAATGACAAAAGAGCCTGAATTAGTTGAGTGCATCAGTGTGCACAGACAGAGACTCTGTTGCTATGGAGGTAAAGAGAGAGGATGCTGTATTATCATGTTTTTGTGCTTTGATCTGTGATGCAAACATTATCCTTGTGTTATATACACTTGTCTACTTTACTAGGTAGAACCAGCCAGGTTATACTGGGTCACGATATCTGGGTTTTTTGTTCAAGCTGTTATGAAGAGGTGTTGATTTAACTTTATTGGGTTTTTTTTGAAGCTGTAGTTTGTTGTGCTCTCGAATTTGGCCGTAGGCTGAGTTGAAAATGTATTGATGCATGTTGGATTTAATGCTGCGGGAAGGGGAAGTTATTAAAATGCAGAAAAAGATTTAATTCACGATGAGAAGGGAATACTCTCCGCCTTTTTCGGCGTGCGGAAAGAAAGTAAACATGCAAGGGAATATGTGAGCTTGTTAAACTAAAGTTAAATAGATAAAATGTAAAAAGATGTGTGAGAGAGTTTAACATTCTCATTAAAAATAGTATTTAGGGTTGAAATGTGGCCTTCTGCAGCCCGCATGCTTCAGGTACATTTAATCTGATAGCGATTAGCATCCTGCTGACTAAATTGTTTCTCTGTCCCCTCCCCTGTCTTTCTGTTGGCTCCACTCATCAGCCGGGCTATTTTTAAGTTTAACCCTCCTTGTCTCAGCGGATCCGTACCCCCCCGGCTCATCCCCTGCTTACACCCCACCCAACATCGCTGTCAGCCATGCTTGCATCACACACACACACACACACACACACACTTGGCGCCCCAAAACATCGCCAGCAAGTCTCATCCTCACGACGGCGGGCATTTGCGTTGCCCTCGTTCATTCACACTGAGTGACCGTGGGAAATAAATGTGCTCCGGCGTTGTCCTAGAAAACACGTTTTCAGAAGCATCTTGCCAATATTTTATTCGGCTTTGAAACAAATAAATCGCCAAAGTCTTCCAGGAAACGGGGCCCTGCATCCCCCCCCCCACCCCACAGTAACAAATAGCCCAACAATAACTGCTGTTTTTTTTGTTTTTTTTGCCCGCTCTCTCTCTCTCAGTCATTTCTCTCTGTCTAAGTGCCAGAACTTTGGAGATTAGGAACAGGCGAGATGAGAGGTATGCAGGATGATGCAGACATTATGACTGAGGTCCTGAGATTGCGGAAATAAATGTGCCGGTATAGTAATACTCATTTACATTTCTTAACCAACCATTTCAGATGATGGATAATTGCACCCACCGTAATGCATGATTACTTTTGAGTGCTTTCTCTCTCTCAGGTCATAGCACTGCTGTTCCCGACTTAGCCGGTATCGATTTTACCCGAGGGTGAACACTGAATGGCATAGGTTATATTGAGATTATATTACAGGCTGCAAGGCCTCGTGTGTCTAACCGCATACGGCAGACACTGATATATCATCGGTGTAAAGGCCCGCGCATTATTGTTTAGCTCCATTAAAGCTGCTGGTAGAAAAACCACAGATACAGATAGAATGGCAGCGGGGTGCTTTCCTTGAGATGGAAACTCCTGACCGCAGCCCCGACGCTGACTCACCCGGGCCGGACTGTGTCCTCACATTAGCTGCTAGTGGAAGGGTTTCCTCTGACTTCGCAGGAAAAAAATAATATATATCACTTGATTTAAGCCGCAGTCTCACAGTTGAAATATTTAACGGGAAACGGAAAATGAACGGTGCATTTCTTGCCCAGAATGTTACACTTCAATATTAGTAGTGCGGGAAGCACCAGAATAAAAAGTGCTCACAGATGGTACACTGTGTTAGGAGTAATGGAGCATAGCATTCCGGTGTTCCGGCAGATGTTGTGTAATCGTCTGCTTCTGTTGTCATACACGATCACTGGCTCCTCCAGAGCTGTGTGGCTATCAGCTAACTATATATCTGTTCAATCTAAATACCCTCGGCAGGTAGACAGCGGAGCCACCGCAATCTCACAAGCTCTGCAAAAGAATACAATCACACTCTCCTACATGCCATATATTTAGAATACGGATTGGATTATGGACGGCGTCGAGTGGACGTGTAAAAGTGGCGTGAGGATAACGTGAGTCGAGGGCTTCGTATCCTCCTGAATCCTGAGAGCACCAGAAAGGACTTCTGGTATGCCACAATTAACATCTGTGGAATTGTCGCGTATTCATCAGTCGTGTGGGCATGAGGATTTTTGTCTAGACCTCGGCTACAGCGGCGAAGGCCACGGAAGAGAGCTTTACTCATAATCCAAACTCTCGAGTAGTGAAGAGCCAACGAGAGAGCGAGAGCGAGAGAGAGAGAGAGAGGGGAGAGCCATTGCGAGGAGAGCCTGGTCAGGGAGAAAAAGGGAGGAGGACACAGGACGGAGGACGGAGGGGGCAGCAGCCAATGCAGCATAATTAGCCGGGGCTGCTTGGTTACCTTCCAAACAAAGCCGCTGATTTGTGGAGCAGAGGAAGAGGAGGGGAAAAGCAAGTGAGATAGTCAGAAGAGAGGAGGGGGGAGGATGGAGAGATAGAGAGAGAGAGAGAGAGAGAGAGAGATGAGGGGAGTGATTGCGCCGTGCCACACACTTGAAGCTCAGTCTCCCTTGGAGACGGTGGCAGCGTCGGATCATGGCATGACAGTGAAACAGTAGAGTCTTCACCTCAGTGCACTTTCACTGAGCCGTTTCCCTCATCCGTCCAGACAGACAGAGGGGGAGAGGGAGAGAGACAGAGAGAGAGACAGAGAGAGAGAGACAGAGAGAGCAGAGTGCTGGGCTTGAGGAAGACAGAAGAGTGGACCGAGATTTAGGGGGAAGAAGGGGGAGGGGGGTCCAATCAAGAGCGCCAGAAGTCAGGAGTCTGAGGATGCACGGAGCGAACAGGAGGAGCTGCTGACAAACACACACGCACAAACACACACACACACACACACACACACACACACACACACAGGGAAGGACCGTGTGTTGTGCCCCCAGCGGAGGATGAAGAAGCACTCAGCCCGAGTGGCTCCTCTCAGCTCGTACAGCACTCAGGTCCTGACCTGTCCCATCTCTGAAGGTAAACCCGAAAGAACCACAGGCCCAGGACGGCATCGTGTGTTTGTGTGCGTGCGTGCGTGCGTGCGTGCGTGCGTGCGTGCGTGCGTGCGTGTTAGCGCGAACTTCGTCGGAGTCAGACCAGATAGGCTGCCTAATGATCAATCGTCTTTTTGCCAGCATTTCTAAGTGACAACATTGTTCCTGCGTTAGGGTTTTGGCAGAGACGCGGGTGTTTACTTCTTAAACCTGTGCTCCGGCCGCATGTGTGACAGTGTGTGTGTAGTTGCAGCAGCAGCGTGCATTTGGTCGTTCCCGCCTGCCCCTGCTCCCCCCCTTCCTTGACTTGGCACGCCGACTCTCTACCTTTCTAGCACCCTCGTCCCCGACAGCCCGGACACCTCGACGAAATCACCCCCCCCCCCCCCGGAACAGAGATTAGAGATGGATACGGCTAATCACCTTTTCGTCAGTATCGTCGCAACCACCGTTGTCTGACCCAATTCGGATAAAGACTTAATGCCGTTTGACCCCGGAGCAGGCCCGCCTCGCGCTGCTGCGGGCGCGACCGCGAGCTTCACATTGGATTCAGCGGGGCTCCATCCATCAATGTCACGGGCGTGCGGCGTCAGTCTCCAGGATAAAACAGCGAATGGATGGAAAAGGTTTGAGCGGCATAGTGCGTCACGCAGGGAGGACGAGCGCCGCCAACGGGTGCCAGTGGCCGAGGGCACGTCGTGATTTAACTCACCGCCAAATCAATGACCGGGGATATTTTTCCTCATCCCCGAGAGTGATGTATTGGTCGGTGTATGCAGATTTGTTTACGCCGGTGTCGTGGGGGTGGATCGTTTGACAAAAGTGAAAGAGGCGCTTTTTGTTTTTGGTATTTTCGAATTCCAGCGATAGGTACCTGCCGCGGGCGGATATCACGACTACATTTCGCCGTGTTGGTGGAGTTTAGACACGTTTAGAAATTCCTTCGTGATTTTACGCCATGGCATTTGAACTCTAACATAAACCTTTAGAATCTGAAGGATACCCAACTAAAAATGAACAATTTCAGGTAAAAAAAAAAAACAACCAAAACAACACATCCCCGGGCTCTGCTTTGTAACTTTTATCAACACTACTACTCGGCAGTAACACGGTGTGCTATGAGAATACAAATTTGGCTGTTTTCCCGTGGCAGGGGAATAGAAGAGTCATATTATTATTGCATCTTGGCACCAGATCAGCGTGTGCCTGGCCATGAAAGCGCCCGTACACTTGAAGCTCTAGATTTTGTCGGCGCTTAAAAAAAAAAAAAAAAACAAAAAACACACAAACCGGCTTGCTCGGTGCGGATGAGGACGAGCAGACAATAAGAATAAAAGAGCGGCTTCTCTCCCGCAGCGATATCAGATCGCAGTTTTCCACTGTGCCGCCACCGGGCTCATTAGGTTGATTGAGATTCTTCGCGGTGACTGAATGCAATTAGACCAAATCCCTGGATAATCCCGTGGAAACAAATCTGTATCGGTGTTGTGGCGTTTCGCTTTCACTCCGTACCGTAGAACCTGTTCCCAGCTGGGATATCCTGCCATTATGAAACGCTGTCTCAGAGGGGATTTTATCCGAGATAGATCTTGGAGGAGGACGGGAAGTCCCAAATGAACTGAGCTCCGAATAAAAACAAATAAATAAAGGGTCAGATTTGATCCACGGCAGTCGTCTTTACTTTTAATATTTCTGGATGCGAAAGGTTCTATTGGCGCCTATAGTTTGTTGGTTCCCTTGCCTCACTATGATACTCTTAGCGGGTGCCGGCACTCATCTTATGCATTCAGGCTTACAGAATAAGTTTGCCAAGACAGCTGCGAGTTGTTTACTTGATAGAAATGAAACGACGGCCCCGCCCTGGAGAAGAGACACTTTATGATTCTACTGGGCACGTCAGCGGTGGCCCTCGTACTCCGTCGGCCTGACTTTATGCTGAGGTCACGCTGCGCCTACCGCCGTCTCAAATGCGCGCGCCTCTGAGACGGCCCCCCCCCCCGCCACTTTGGAGAGGAAATACAGTACAAGTTCCCGTGCGGGCGGGACTCTAGTGCATGTGGCCATGGTGGAAACGGCAGAGCTTCCCATGCTGAGCGAGCAGAGGCAGCTCAGGCGGCCAACACCCAGCACATGTCATCCGTTATGCCTGCCCTGGTGTAAATTGATCACACTGTTGAAAGGTAAAGAACGGATCTGAGCTCTCTCTCTCTCTCTCTCTCTCTCTCTCTCTCTCCGGAAATGCTCACACACGCACACAATCACCCACACACACACACACAGCACTTGACTTAGTCTACAGCACAGCTCCAGAAGACATTTACTACCGCAGCCCTGCAGGCCATTAAGGCACAGAGCCAGATCTATTATGCGCCACTGGCATAAGAGCAAAGGACTACAAATAACACCACAGACAGAGTATAGATAATGGGTGAATGATATATACGTACACACACTCACACACACACACACACACACAGAAACACACAGACACACACGCACTTGCATGTGCACACACACGACTTTCACGTGGTCAGGGGTCGCCCTTGCTTTCGGCGCATCAGGTTTCTGTGCACACCCGGCCACGCCGGCCATGTGCTGCATCACGAGGCGCCACATGTGCGCCTAAAATGCTCAGGCGACACATTTCCAACAAGGCCCTGCCCCCTGCGTCAGTGCCTTGGCAGCAGGAAACGCAAAGCGTGGTGGCGACCCCCCAGGACGGTGGGTCGATAAATGCTTACATGCCGGGGCTGAACAGTGACGCTGATTATATTTTCTCCCCTCGCCTCTCGTCAGGAGAGGATGGCTCGGAGTCTCACGCCGAGACACCGGGCAGCGAGACCAGCGGGGAGAGCCGATCCTACCAGACGTGCACCAACACAGCCCTGAAGGTGCTGGGGGGTCTGCTGGTGGTGCTGTGCGTGTCCTCCTCCTGGGTGGGCACCACTCAGGTGGTGAAGCTGACCTACCAGTCCTTCTCCTGCCCGTTCTTCATCTCCTGGTTCAGCAGCAACTGGAACATCCTCTTGTTCCCCATCTACTACTCTGGGCACGCGCTGACAACACGGGATAAGCAGACGCCCATACAGAAATTCAGGTGATCTACCCACAACATGAAAAAGAAAATCTAAATACCACTTGAAAATTAAATCTCCACTCGTGGGCCCTAAAGGTCACAAAGGAACCAAATGAACCCAAAGCCAAAATGTCTCCTCAAGCCAAGATCCCCTTTCTATCAGGGCTAAAACTGACCAGCAGAAACCACAGTTAAGAGAGGAAAAGGTGGAATTCACCAACGCCCGGCACTCTCCTCGTGTGTTTCTCTCAAACAGGGAGTGCAGCAAGCTGTTTGGGGAGGATGGGATGACCCTGAAGCTTTTTGTAAAAAGGACGGCCCCCTTTTCCATCCTGTGGACGCTGACCAACTACCTGTACCTCCTGGCCTTGAAGAAGCTGACCGCCACCGACGTCTCTGCCCTGTACTGCTGCCACAAGGCCTTCGTCTTTCTCCTGTCCTGGATCGTCCTCAAGGACAGATTCATGGGCGTCCGGGTCCGTGTGAGCACGCCCGCCAGGTAAATTCTGATTCTGATCGACGCGCCGACGTCACTGACGGCTCTGAATCTCCGCCTGCAGATTGTGGCAGCCATCATGGCCATCACGGGCATCGTCATGATGGCCTACGCCGACGGTTTCCATGGCGATTCCTTCGTGGGCGTGGCCTTGGCTGTGGGCTCAGCCTCCACATCGGCTCTATACAAGGTCAGCTCAAAGTGTGCGCACCGCATGTTGAACATGTGCTTGCATGGTCACCGCTCTAACCTGCCCGCCGTCCCCTTCGTCCACCAGGTGCTGTTCAAGATGTTCCTCGGCAGTGCCAACCTCGGGGAGGTGGCCCACTTCCTTTCCACCATGGGCTTCTTCAACCTCATCTTCATCTCCTGTGTGCCCCTCGTCCTCTACTTCACAAAGGTGGAGCACTGGGGCTCGCTGTCCTCACTGCCCTGGGGATACCTGTGTGGGCTGGCAGGACTGTGGCTGGGTGAGGGCGCATCCACTTCCTGAAGTGCGGCAGTCGTGACCTTTATCCAACTTAAGCTACCTTCCGATTCTTTTCCCAGCAAGCACACTGTGTGTGTTCTTGAGTGGCAGACATTGTTGAGGCTTTTTTATTTTTTTTGCCCTTTTCCATTTGGAAAGCAAATGCGTTTACATTTTTTGTGGGTCCTTTGTCCCATTCTACAAATCACACATCAAGCCCACTACTAAGTAACTCTTTTTTGTCTTCGACAGTATTTAACATCCTGGTGCATGTCGGTGTGGTGCTGACCTACCCCATCCTCATCTCCATCGGGACACTGCTCAGTGTGCCAGGCAATGCAGGTAAGGTTTCCTCGGAGCTGCTTACGCTGTAACCTAGCGATTATTAGGTCTCCATTATTACGGCGGGGATGAACGTGATTGTGAAATGAGTGGCCACATGCACTGTGGTTTTCGTATTGGGAGGTCAGCACTCAGGGCTACTGTAGCAAACAGATTACGCAGCAAGTCTGCCTCCCGCATCCTGGAAACCCAATCACCAATGTGCCTCGACAGAGCCTGCAACTATTCTTTCGCCGAGGGAGGATCCGGTTGCCAAGGCAACACTAAATGCCTGCAGACGAGTTTTTTATTTATTTTTTCCTCCTTTCTTTTTTTCCTTTAACCATGACGGACTCCATGAAGGTCAGTGGGTTATGCCAACTTGTCCCGAGGCTCCAGACCACAAAGGAGGATGAAGTGGATCACTCGCGCTCATTATAAGCCGCATTTGCTGCACTCATCCCCCGCAGTCGCAGTGTCCCGTGGTTTACCGTACTTCATGTGATTAATCTCAGTTTGTTTTCGTTTCTACCTCACCCTCCTCCCTTTATCTCCCCACCCGCCGCAGCCGTAGATGTTTTGAAACACGAGGTGATCTTCAGCGTGGTGCGCCTGGCGGCCACCTGCATCATCTGCCTGGGCTTCCTGCTCCTGTTGCTGCCCGAGGAGTGGGACTCGGTCACGCTGCGTTTCCTGGCCAACATTGCGGAGAAGAAGTCGGAGGAGAACGGCGAGGAGCTCACCGAGTCCAGCGTCCACACTCGCACCCGCAGTCGGGCAAACGGAACTGTCTCCATTCCCCTGGCGTGACGCCGGCAGGGTGACGCGCGCTCTGCTCGGAGCCCCTGTTAACCAATCATGAAGCCCCGTCTGCTCATGCCCCTCCATTGCCCACCCAGGAGGTGTGGCGGGATGCTCAGTCCACCTGGACACACCATCAGGACGACAGGAAGAACTGTTTTGAACTCTGGATTGTGTATCCCCCGTCTTGACAATACACCACAGCAGGAGGGGAAAACAGAACATTTATGGAAAGGGTGGGAAGTGCTATTCACTTCCTTGAAATTCCCGCCACGCTCAGTCCTGTTCCTTGCACGCACCCAAACCAAGAGCTGCTTACCTCCCCTGACCTGCTCTGAGGACTGTATTCTGTGAATATAAATAATGGCAGAGCCAGTTTGGCTCAATGTATTGATGATATTTATTTAGAACTGTGTCAATAAGAATATCAATTTGAAGTCCTATAGAAAAGTGTTATATTCAAAAATGGCAATAATACGATGCGTAATGTACAGGATATTTTGGGTTTATAATAAAAGACTTAAACTCTCTCTATTCACTGCAGTGTACTTCTAGTTTAACTATGGACAATGTGAATGTGTTCTGCTGATGAAACTTTGCAAAGTGTAACCCTTCGGTCTGTTGTGATTGTATTTATTTAATTGATTTGAATTGAATTATTCAAGGCCTCTAGGGTTTTATTATCATGATTGTTTACCGTTATGTTGCTGGGGTGCACCAAGTCACCTCCATATTTCAGATGCCCTGACTGTATTTTGTTGCAATTAAATCTGCTCATTCTCTTCCACATAAAGAACATGTCAAAAGTTTATGTGGCCTAACCAGGAGACATATTTGCTAGCTTATATTTCTCTCAACTGAAAATGGGGCACTATACGGCACAAAAAGGTGTATCGCTAACATACTTGTATTGTGTCCAAATCTTTATTGTACTACTTAGTGGTGTAATTCATACAAGGAATCTATTCAGTGCATTGCATTGATTTAGCAGCAATGACTTGCAGAATTCTCCTCACTATATGATATTACAAACACACACACGCACACACACAGGTCTCTTTATAGTTGTGATGTCACTCATTGACCGAATGCATTCCTCAGCCCTGGCGCAGATTTGAAACAATACAACTTAATGGCTAACCTTACTTCAACCCTAGCTTAACACTAACCCAAACAATTATTATGACTACAATTATTCGAGCCAGACAACATATCTACACAACGATTTGAACCAAAATGATTCCTTTCAATCTAATCAAGAGAGACACACACACACACACACACACACACACAGCCCCCCCCCCCGTGCCGTCATGGTTGCTGGGTTACAGTCAGTGAGGTGAGAGCTCAAATGAGGCATTTGCTGAGGTGACGCTTTCATGTAACAGTTGTGGTGGCATTTTAACCTCCTGAAACAAATGAACTAGAAGCTGCGGTTTAACAGTTTAATTCCATGATGGTCACTGGCTTCCAGCTGGACACTGATAAGAGACATTCATCAGAGAGGGCTCTGACATAGTGAATGTGAAATGCTGCCTCAGCCACAATAACTGATTTCTGTACACATTTTTACTCACAGTGCGACTAACGCAAGCAGCAAAAACAAGAACTAGAAAACACTGCTACGAGGCCCGCTCATATTACAGGGGCAATGCCAATCAGCATCTATTGCGGAAAAAAAAGGGCCCAATAATCAGCACTTTTAAAAGTAACTCGAGACAACTAATAGTGCTTTTCGAAAAGCTGAATAATTCAAACAACAACAACAAGACTGAAAGCCCGCAGCCACGCTAGCAGCTCCGTCAGACTGTGTTTAGGCACTGCAGTGCTTTGGGTTACAGCAAACATCAGCATCCAACAGCAGCCTGCCAAAAAACGACGACAGCATTTTAAGACTCATAACATATGAGGCCTTTGGGAACATCATTCGTTTTGCATATATTTGGTCAAACATATTGGGCGAGCTGAGATTTTGACCTGATGGTGGCACTAAATGAAGGCTTGATAGTTCAATTAATCTGAACCAGAGGAACAAAGGTCTTATTTTTAGATGAACTAAATGGAGATGTCGCGCACAGTACCTAAGGGGCTGATAAAAGTACAATCTAGCAACTACAATAGCAGTGTTTGTCTAACCCGTGTGATTTGATAAACATATTTTTCCCTCAGGTATTAATGTCCTGAACAATTTGCCTCCCTCTTCAACCCCTCTGGGCCTTCCAATAAAGAGGAAGGTGCCGCGAAATAACAGGTTCTACCAAGCATTAACTTATGAGTTACAGAGTAACCTGTGGGGAGAGTTGCCATAGAAACCTTGCTCATTATATTGAGAAATTCAAGTATGAAGGCAGTGATGGAGTGTGCGTCAAGTCTGTTAACCACAACCAAATGTGCCTTTGCACTTTGGAACCAGACAGAGATGCTTCAGGACAAACATTCATTTTTGCAGGCGGGGGGATCGGAAGACGCGCCGAGATCGTAAGCTGGACCAAATGGGACCAATTTGTCGTCAAAGTTATATTGTAACTGCAAGTTTTTGATAGAAGAGGCAATACAAGCTTCAGTGACTGAACATCCACGGGGGGGGAGAAGTCAAAAACCAGAGTGGACTTATAGAGACAAGCGCTATACGTTGGATTAATGAATTAACAAAAACTTGAAGGACAGATCGCACTTGCCCTGGAGGAGCGGTATCACCCATGGGCGCCACAGGATCCAGACCCAGGTTACGTCAAGTGGCCCCATGCAATAGACTACAAGAAGAGGGGGACCCGCTCGAACCACAATGGACCCTCCCTGGTCTGCCCGCGCCCCCAGAGCAGCCACCCGGATCTTTGGGACGGAGGAAGGCGACCTTACCTCCGCTGAAACAGGAAATAAAACTTTCCACGCTTGCAGGTTAGTGTCTTGTTTGTTTTAAATTTTAGTACTTTGTGTTTTGATTTTGATAACGCTATAGGCATGGGTGTGATGTCAAAAAAAACAAACTATGCTTTGCAGGACATCACCCACACAACCAAAGCAGCGACTCAAGCATCATTCATTCTCATCCACCGCGAAGACCCCAGGTTACCACGGCAAACCTAGTGGCCTTGAACACTTCGATCGACTATACCAGGCTGCTCTTGTTGCCTGATTTCAAATGACAAGTTGCTCACATGTTCAATTCTGCACTGGGACACTGGCAGACGCAATTTTGCATTATTGTTTCAGACTGGTTGTGACCCAGACGTCCCATCATTATCTTTCCTCAGGCACTGCACCCACTGGCCCTTCACACTGGCCACGCAAGCGCTGACAGTCAAATTGTCATGGTAATAAAAAAAAAAGACGAAAACCTGTCCCTGCTCCACTGTTCCAGTGGCCCTAACCTCGTGCTATTTTTAAAACCCTCGAAAGAATGTTGATGTTTTTCTTTTGTAGGGCAGGGACCACAGAGATGGGGCTGCCCACCCGTTTTCTACAATCGGCCAGACAGGACACTATGGCACCGGCAGAATGATTCAGGTAAAGCACAGGGACAAAGTATGAAAGAGCCGAAGTGCATCTGTACCATTAATAATTCAGACCTTATATTTTTATACTGAAGGAAAATTAAAGTGTGCAGTGGTGCTTAAGAGATGGAGAGATGAGGGCAGGTGGAGAAAGGGCAGGAAGAAAGAGACAAAGGAGGGAGAGCTACAGCTGAGAGTGTGGGCCCTTACCGTCCCGGTGGATCTGATTAAAGTGCCGGTGGAGTGGAAAGTGGGGTGGTCCACAGCCATGACTGGCGTCTATTGTCAGCGTACAGGGAACAGAAAAAAGTCCCGCCTATTAGATGCACAATGGTAGATGGTGAAGAAAAGTATATAATGGACAGTCGTGTGGTTCTTTCTTTGGTTGAGTTTGCGTCGAGTCCACTTATGTCCATAGGACAGTATCTCTACTATTTCTACATCCCATAGGATGCAGCACAGTACGTGTATACATATTCTGTTTCTAGGCCAAGTAAGTTCCGTACAATTGAATTGAACCAGTATGACAAAAAAATACAAATAAATCCTATTTGTTGGGAATACAAACTGCATTAGCATTATAAATAAAATTCTAAAGAAAGCACTGGTTTTACAGAAAAACGGCTCAAGTGTTATATTATGTAATCAAACTATCATAGGAGGGTAACAATTTATAGACATGTAAAAAAAACAAAGGTTATCCGGCCATTTTGTGAAGAGAAACAAGCCATTTAAGAGCCTTTGATTGAATTGTTTTGTCTTGTCACATGTGATGAATAACGTGGAGAAACAAACAGAACAAGAATTATCTCTTAATTCTCGTGGAATACCAGTACATGTAGTCATTTTGTAGCACTGGTTTATTGTGGCCCTGTGGCTTTTCCAGGGAGGATTTTTGGAGGCCCAAACAGCTCTGAGTCAACAGGCTCATCTGCATCGACGAATTCACCTCCGACGAGCCAGAGAGCAGAGGAGACATAAGGCTGCCCACACAGTGCATGGTAGGAATGCAAGAGATAATTTCAACAAGTGGAGAAGGGACAGAGTTTGAGCTAGTTTGCCTAACCTTGTCCGCTCCTTTCCTTTGGGCCTTAGTTGGTGGTCCAAATGCAGAAGGGGTCCAGAGGCTCAAGCTTGTTCGAAGGCCCACAGAGAGGAACGTCTTCTGGGATGAGACCACAGGAGAACACCTGGATCCCGGCTGCCTCCTGGAGCCAAATCCACTGCCTCTGCTGATCCGACGCGAGGCAGGAGATATCGGCCAGAGTGATCGGGCTTCAGGGACCAAAAACAGACACAAGGGCAGACCTGGTCAGACACATTAACATAGAGGACGGTTTTGGGGGCAGAAATAGAGAGAGAGAGAGAGAGTAGAAGACAGGGATAAAAGGTAGACTACAAAGGTTAAAGAGAGACGGTTGCGATAAAGGAGTCCGGCCTGTCGGAGGCTGTCGGACAGGGAGGAACGTAAACTGGATTAAGAGCATTATTGTACGTAATATGACTTGCAATGGCACAGACTCAACTTTTAAGAGGAACAGGCTCATGATGACCAGAGCAGGACTGAGTTCATGGCACCCTCTATAGGTAAGAGGGAGGCACTGTAGTGAGGGAAACTTCCATAGAGATGGTTAATCGGATGAACACTTCACCATGTTCTACACATTTGATGAGCAAAAATAAGGGTTCAAAGAGAAACCCAAGTCACTTCAGCTCTCTGATGGAACATTTGGCAGAGAAAATAAGTTCCAAAGAATCATCCAGCACCTAAAGGTGTTGCATCCCATTATATGGGAATATGCGTGGCTCTTGAAGGACAATTAGAAAGAGAACAGGCAATTTGCACCATCATTCTTCGAGTGGACTCCCTAGGGCTGGCTCTTATGGACCGTGTAGAGGCTGAGAGGGACTGGACTGCTACCAAACACCTGAGGCCGCGGCGGCCAACAAAAGCCCGGATCCTTAGGCACGCCGAGTTAAACATTGCTGTGATCACATCACACAGCAGAGGGCTGGACAGGAATTAAAACCAGTAAAGACCATATGGCAGTGGTTGAGTGGAGCTATTTCAATGAGAAATGTGCATTGAAGTGTAATCGAGAAATCTAATGTGGACTGTTTGGTGCTCTACCACTAGGTGTCATCATCGAGCTGGGGGACGCAGCGAAAAAAGCCCCATTGCAATTCTAATTATTATTTAATGTGTGGCAGTGCAATGATATGGAAGATTTGGGGACGAAAATAAATCCTTTTTGGCCCTTATTGCTATCCAACCTCATAATGTATTTACATTATTTCTGATTATTTACATTGATGTTCTCCTTTTCACCAATGTACGTATATTGGCCCAGTGCTTTTATTTTAAATGATTATTGTGAAAACAAATAAATCCCTTTTATTGAATGCATGTGCACAAGAGTAAACAATTATGGAATAATTAACAATAAATAATTGCGAAAGGCATAGCACATCTAAAGGCCGAGAGGTGAGAGCAGAAGTCACCGGACCACAGCGACACATTAAAACGAGTCCATCTACTTACCAAGCCATTCACTGCAAAGTCTGCCAGAGAGCGGCCGGTGACTGCAGACTTGAGGAGCCAGACTGACCACATATTGGGATACTGAGGAGATTTAGTGTGGCCCAACTCTTCAAAAAGCGTCTCCTTTTCCAGTCCGGTAGCCACACACACAGGGCCTTAAAGCCAGATCATGGTGGAGGGGAGAGCCGGGAGATCCTGGTGTCTGCCACGCCGTCGTGCTACATAAAAAGAAGGTGAAAGATGCCGTGTGAGCAATTGGTTCCAATTGACAGAGGATTGGTCATGGTCAGCCTTCTGAGTGGAAATCCACGTGAGAATGTAGCATTTGGACCTGCAAGGGGCACAAGAGGCCAACAACACACAATGAGGGCACTCAGAGGAGTCTGGCGGCTGAGGAATAGTGGGCCCCTGATTTAACCCTTTATCAGCTGGTTATTTATTATCATAATCCTAACTCATTGTCGTTCAGGTACGTTTTTTTTTTTTTATAAATTGTGAATAATGGTTTCTTCAAGTAACTTAATTATAAGGTAAAGGCAAGGGGAGACCCACCCTAACAATGTTGGTTCAAAAATCAAACTCAAGTACTTGAAGTTCTACATTAATTGAGTTAAAGCACCTCTGCTACCTTGAGAGGCGACCCGACCATTACCGTCCTTGTGACTTTTTCACCAATTAGTCAGGTCCTGTTCACTGAATGGGACCGGCTGCTTTTTAGAGTCTCAGAGGGCCAGAGGGTCAGTGCTCAATCAGTCTGGCTGGAGAGGTTGTATGTTTGAACTACCACTAGTTGACAGGGCGGGGATGGGGTCAAAAGAGGTGGGGGTGAGTGATTGGTAAGGGCAAGGACTCCTGCCAGCTCTAAAAGAGAAGCCTTTTGTAGCCAAAACACTGGCCGGAGCAGCCTGGCCTTTCACAGCCCAGGCGCCCGTCTCCTCCAGGCCCACAACAGCTGATGACAAGGTCCCAGCTGCTAATTATCCGGCTGATGGAGTGCCACTGAAGTGGGACTGTCAGAGCAAGGGGTGGCCCTTGTGTCTGCAATGGGATAAATTAGAGGGGAGGGTGAGGGTTTGGGGAGGGGGGGCGGGGGGGAATAAAAAGAAGTAGCCCCCCCATCAGCAAAATCAATACTTCTGCGAGTCAAAGCCTACACACAAATATGTTATCCTATACATATATATTAGATAACATTAACATTTCAAATGTTATATATATATATATATATATATATATAATTTTAATTGTTTTCACTTCTGAACACTCAAACAACAAAAGGATGATAAAGAATGCATTTATTGGGGCCACATGTCCAGCCCGGAAAACTACATACATGCTCTGTCCCACAAGTACAAAAAGAACCGAGCAAGTTTCCACCAAGCACCGCTTCGTGGCTCCACGCTACAGCATCATCTGCCCAGAGGACACCGGAGCAGTGCCTGTTGAATTCCATATAAAATACTCCTTGGATTGAAGTTCTCGTGCTGGAATGAATATAAAGGGACAGAAGACATTATTTTACTTTTGACAACTTACTTTAACTTTATATTTTTGATAGAAAAATAGCTCACATGTTACAATCCGTGGTTTGGCAGAGGAATAAACCTGCACTGAATGTTGATCCACACAGCATCCAGACAGTGTTATGTCCGGCACCTTGAAATACAGCTGTAAACATAACAGTTATTTATTAATGCCTTTGGAACATATCCCTCATATTTGAATAGCTCCTGAAGAAAAGTAGTGGCTACAACATGATGTAGCTATAAATAAACATACTGGATGATGTAACATGTCCTAGATTTAAGACGGATGAATAGAGACCGCAACAGGCTTCTAACTATCACTACACATGTGGACCTACTTTGACGTAGGCTGTGAGGTCTGTGCAGAGGGGGTCAGTAGGTCCTGGCGTTTGCCCAGAAAAGGTGATCCTGCCCTCCATCGTGACTTCACGAGATTTAGGGAACTTTTGCCCTACATGTTAGAAACGGGAATCTGGTCATTTTTCACATATAAAGCTGCTGTTAAAGTGTTTTTTTTTTTTTTTTTTTTTACACAGGATAACAAAGCTTACCCAGGGTCCAGACGAGCAGATTCTTCTCCTTTGCAACATCCAGTTGTCCAGAGTTCACCTTCACATCCAAAACACCCATTTGAACCCTGCACAGAGCAGCCAGAACCCACAGGCTAGAGGTTATTATCCCTCATGATGAATTCAATTCAATACCATCGACTAACATGAATTAAATTTCAGATAAAGGACTTGAGCGCAGGTTCACGGTGCATACTCAGTTTGGTATAAAGTATCTCAATGTAAACGTCATCAAGCCTCTTTGCTCTAAAGGTTAACACACACTTATAGGTTATAAGAATAAAAGCTTTTGCTGTTCACCTGTTAAAGAACGGCAGGTGAGCTTCACAGAACTCAAAGTTATTCTTGACACTTTCATGAAGTTTGAGGGTAACAGAAACGCGCACTTGGTTCTCTTCTTCTTTCAGTTGATAGGATCCAAGGATAGGGGGAACGGGAACCTATCGATTACAATAGAGAAGTTAGCAATATTAATGCATTGGGTGAAAGGTATGTAATTAGGAGTTTTAGATCCTCTACCTGTGATGTGTAACTGCACAGTCTGAAAGGCTCCAGGGGAGGAGAAAATGGGAACTTATATGGCCCAGAGAAAGCTGAGCCATCAAAGTTATCTACGCTGCTGGCTGTCAGGATACTGGAATCCAGTGAGGTGACGCAGGGATGGACCAGGATGTCCTGCAGCGGAGAACCATTTGGTGGCAGAGTGAGGGTCACTGTCACATTTGGGAGCACGCCCTCCACTTCACACTATTGAGGGACAGACAGAAAGTTGGAAACAATAAAAAGTTAACAAACAGCCAAAGGTTCAGAGGATTGTTAGCTTTTTCTTTCCACTGGGCACTTACTTTGCACGTGACTGTTCCGTACACATCCCAGAGGTCCTGTCTGCTCCGCTGACCGTACTGCATGGAGCGCACGGTTTCTTTCAAGGATACGTTCACAGCAGCCCGACCGCGGTGGAGCCCTGTCTTCCAGGCCGGCTGCTTCTGGTTCCCTGCAGGTGTGGCCGCCGTGGGCGCAGCAGGGCCCGCCAGCGCTGGCACATCCAGGGGTGTGCCGAGTGGACAGACCTGCAGGAGTACGGAGGGCAGCGTCGCCAGGCGAGAGGCCAGCCCCTCGCCATCGGGCTTATTCCCCGAGCCAAGGAGAAAGGCCTGCAGGCCTGCAAGGAGAGTGAGGCCCTGTGACACAGAGAGCAGGTTGGCCAGCGGTGGCCGTGGCTCGGGGGGGGCATCCGCTAAACACAGGCAAGCCAGGATAAGAGGCCCTTGAGAGACGGCCAACATCGGCCAGAGTATTCCCTTCCCAGGACCGTCCACGTGCAGCTCCAGGGCTGGTGACCGCTGGCGATGGAGGCAGTCATCTCTGAGAGCCACGTAAGGCTTGCCTGGGTCTGAAAGGCCCAGCTCAGTCAGCAGGAGCTGCAGCACGGTGCCCTCCTCTGGCACGGCTACATATGAGGGACCAGCCAGGCACTTCGCACGGTGCTCCACGGTGGAGAACCTCCTGTGGGGGAGGGAACACACACAGTACGTAAACACAAAACAGTCTGCAAGCACTGTGACAGGGCTGCTCCACTTCTCGAACAGGAAGTGCATCTATGAGAACGATCACGAGTCCGTAACAAACCTTGAAAATCGTATGGACACATTCTCTCCCTTCTCGTGAGAAAGAATCCATAAAGCCCGCACGCTCATTGGCCCAGCTGCACTCAAGTCCGCAGACTGCGTTAGATTCTCACTCAAAACGTATTAACAATGACATGTTTGCCATGCATTTTCCTGAAACCGAGCATCATGTGACCCTCCCTGACTCTGCCACCGACTTCCGGCTGCTTGTTTCACGTGACACACACGCCACCAATGGGCCGACACGCGCGCCTGCGCACTTGCAAGCAAGCTAGCCCCACCCTGCTGTCCCATACAGGAAGCTGGATCGCTAACCAGCGAGCTGTCAACAAAGGGCAAAGCTAAACCAAATCAGCAAATAAATGTGGAAGTCGGCGGCTTTACCGACGCTGAGTTCCGTCTCCTAAGCTGCTTCTGGCCGCGCCGCTCGCTGAATGTCGAACATGGCGACAACTGCACAGCTGTTCGAGGTAAAATGACCGCAGCTGTGTTCGCTAGGTTGCTAATTCACGTTAACGGTAGCTTAACGGTGCCATCATTGTTTATTCTCTCTGCTTGTAGTTAAGGTCTCATATCTATTCAAATAGTCACGTTTGCCTCATGTCATTCAAGCCAGAACGTTAAAGCGGGTCCACCCTATCTATTCGTCATAGATTCCTGATGCGAGGACATAGCTTTGTTATTGCCCGTCAGGGTGTGTTAATGTTTGAGCTGTTTATCACAGGTCGGGTGCTTTTACCAACGCCGTAATAGCGCTTGGCGATTTGCTGAGTGTATATGGAGGCAACCTTCACAACAGCCGTGACTTTGACTCTCCCCAGGAGCCCTTTGATGCAGATGAGTACATTGAGAGGTTGGCATGGAGGACTCCTGGAGGAGGCTCCAAAGGAGGAGCGGAGGCGTTTGACCCCAAAAGGTACTACAAGAGCTTCTTGTTCACGTTTGCTCCGCACATCTCCTATGAGTCTCATACTGCGGGTTTTAATATTGACTATGATCCTAGTGATGCCTTCCCTGTTAAATATATCTTTGCACCCTCTTATTAGTTTAAATACAACACGTCCTTTCATTGTCATTCTGTCAAGAGTATTTAGTGCACAATCAAAACTGTCGGGCAGATTATACTTAATTATTGCATACCATTTCATATATATATATATATATTTTAATGAATTTGATTAGATGGTCACACCTTCCTTTATGTTCAATCTCGAAGTTTCCCTTAAAAAGTTGAATATGTTTTCGTTTTTTTTGATTCTGTTGGTCCTCTTATACTTACAAAAACACATATTTGTATCTTCAATGCAATGATGTTGGTTGGGTTTGAGAAAAACTCGATCTATATATTTTTTAGAGATATGTTTTCTCCCGGTATTTTCACTGCTTGTTGTGTTTACGGTAGGCTTAGGAATTAACAAATTATATGTAATGGCATTACACAATTGGAATACAAAAACTGTACTGTATTCCGTTACAGTACAAAAAAAATACGTAATCAAACCTACTTTCTAAGTTTACTTTATAAGAGAGGATTTACTATTATACACAGGCGCCACAACAAACCAACTCGTTACACCACGTGTCCTCAATTCGATTAAAAACATAATTTAAGCCAGGGACTATGTCCAATATCAATGCTTAATATCGTAAAAGCTGCTTTTATCCGCAGTAAACATAACGTTGTGTCCTGTTGTGTTTGGTATGTCTAATATCCTCCCTATTCTTTGCATTATTTTGCATGCTCTGTGCGGTAGTCCAGAACCATCCAATCTTTTAAAAAACTTTAATAGCCCTTCTCGGTTAGGTTTAAAGTCAAGTTTTGGGTGATAATATCCAGATATTGACCAAAATGGGCTTTTGGCACATCTCTCGTCTTTATTTGCATATTTGGTATTGAGGTGATCCAAAAATAAATAAAAGTAATGGTGTTACAATACTCTAATATTGTGATACTTGAATTACGTTACTGATTACAATTTTAAACGGGTAACTCAGAACTGTACTGGATTAGGTTTTTAAAGTAACCCTCCCAACCCTGGGGACCGACTTACTTCTCATAAGCAAAAATGCCACAACAGTTTAACTGTACCATAGATCCATCCCGCCTTATCTACTTCCTTCACAAAACTGTTGCCACCTCCTCCTCGGAAGCTCTTAGCGAGGAGTCGGGGACTACATATCTGTGGAGGCCACCATACTGTGAGTCACTAGCCAGGGAATGAGTGTCTGTTGGGAAAGGATGGGAGATGTCTTTAAGCTCTAGCCAGTGCTGAAGGAATTAGTCAAGAGATTATACACTCATCATTTTGGGATGTTTCTTACTCTGTGAAATGCGGTGCTGACTTAGAACATTTGCTTTTGCAGTCTTGATGACACTTAAAATGCAGCTGACGAAGCCGCTGGTTCTCAGAGCTTCTTAAGTCTGGGGACCCAGGAATTAAGCATCTGCTACTATTCTGTAACTATTAACTGTAACTGTGAGGTCAGTGGAACAGATTTAACCTTGTTTCCTGCAATTACGCCTCAAGAGTAAGAGCAATAATTGCGTGTTTGGCCTGATGTTGAGGATTTGTTGTGCGTTATGTGGACCAGCGTGAAGTTCCAAAAGCAACGTACCTTTTTCCCCCCTGCGATAGACTGTTGGAGGAATTTGAGAACCACATAGAGGAGCTAAAGCAACTGGATGAGAGGATCCAGCGGAAGGTGGAGAAGCTTGAGCATCAGTGTCACCGCGAGGCCAAGGAATTTGCCCACAAAGTGCAAGATTTGCAGCGAAGCAACCAGGTGTGTTGCACGGTCAAATATAAACGACACCACACCGACAACAACTTGATAGAATTTGAGCTTTATGGAAAAAGTAATTATGCAGTCACATCACAGAATTTTTCCCGGCAACACTTAACCTCTCTATTGCTCTGTATCCATTCAGGTGGCCTTTCAGCATTTCCAGGAGCTGGACGAGCATATCAGTTACGTGGCCACCAAGGTTTGTCACCTTGGCGACCAGCTGGAGGGGGTCAACACACCTCGACAGAGGGCCGTGGAGGCTCAGCGTTTGATGACCTACTTCAACGAGTTCTTGGACGGAGACCTACGCAGTGACGTCTTCAATAACCCAGAGAAGGTGAGCACGTCGCGCGCGTTTCTTCCATTCACGCTCGCAGAGTTGCGCGCGCGACCACCGGCGAGGACCCCCACTGTGATTTAGCTGGAGGTGAGAATGAACAGGATTAGGAGGTAAACCGTCCATATTAATTTGTCAAGTTTATCCCTTTAGTTGGATTCCCTCGGCTAATTTGGATTAATAAACTGTCATTTGCTGCCTGACAATAGCTGGGTGATCCACTCACATGGATGTCAACACGCTCATGTCAACCCTAATTGCATTTACAGTGGGTTGTCTGCGAGTCAGAATTGAGATGGTCTACAGCTTTGTGCCGCATTACAGCGGCAAAGAGCTTGTGGCGCGATTGTACGTGTAGGGGGGCGGCGATAACATGCGTGATGGTGGATGAGGTGCACACTTTGACGTAGTTTGCCGCCTACGCCGCGGCCATGACGGCGATGCCACCAGTGACCCCTGAAAGATGGATTTTGCGGTTTTCCAAGTGACAAACGAGAGGCCGGGATGCTTTAGATTCATTCCTGTTGGTAGGAACATCATTAGTGGATGCAGAGCGCCGAATCTCGGGGGGTCAATCCCAGAGACGAGAGATGGAGATGGAGCTGGTTTTTTCTCGAGAGGCATGCAGAAATATCTGGCCAGATTCCTTTATTTATTTTTTTCCTTCCTGAGCATACCTCCAGACGAAGGGGGGGAAAAGAGGAAAGCTGCAAGTGAATAGCTGAAGGGGGGTGGCTTTGCTAATCCTTCTGAAAGGGAGGGCTGGGCCGCCAGCGTGGAGACAAGTGCTGCTAAACCCTGACTGCAGGGAGACGGCTACATTACTTACATGGGATTTAGCTAATCTTAGCTGGGGGACAGATACTTAGAAAACCTTCGCCGAGCAGAAAGGCTGGATCCTCCTCACGGGAGCAGGGTAATGATGTTAGCTGAGGCAGGCATCTGCAGGAACAGAGGAGTTGCGGACGGCGGGCCTTTCGTAGGTCCGGGGCTCCTTTCAGCCGGCGTGTATGTCAGGAAGGAGGGGGGGGGGGGCGCGGGGTTCTCAACAGGAGTTCTTCCCCCTTTTAAAAAAAAAAAAAAAAGACAGATATCCTTGGCCGGACAGATTATTGAAGGCGATTTAGACTCCTGTGGGATTACAGCCCATTCAGAAAAAGGGCATGCCAATAAAAGAGTTGGATGTGCCGCTTAGTCAGGACTGCTGCTGTTGTTGCCTCCGACGCCCAGGTGAGCACAGCCCGCCTCTTATCAGGTCTCTGTTGAACACCGGGAGGTGGAGGAGGGCCGCTCTAAGACGATGACTGCCGGAGGCCTGCCCACTTCCTGTCCACCTCTCATGCTTCCGTCGTCCTCTCTCTCCCCTTCAGATTAAGGAGGCGGCTGATATCATTCAGAAGCTGCATCTCATTGCCCAGGAGCTGCCGTTCGACAGGTGAGTCGGGCGTCCCGGGGGCAGCTTTAGACGAGGAGCACTGTCAAACAAGGGAAAGGTGGTGCATTAGCGATGTCGACTATTCCTCGCGGTGTAAGCCCATCCTCAAGTATCGACGCATTTAAAATCGGCGTCGCCCTGTTCCTGGAAAGGATTGCGCCATTATCGCACATTAATACTGGAACGTAATCTGTATGCCGTTCTGATGATTTGTTGTTTTCTTTGACAGATTTGCAGACGTCAAGGCCAAAATCGCAAGTGAGTTTGTGACGAGCTCTTTTCTGCACGACCCAGTCTCTATTGAAAAAAAAGATATACTAAATGTGAGCTACAAAGGATCTTATTAACTTTGCATATCTTGTGTTTGCTCTCTTTACTATTCAGGTAAATACCATGACCTGGAGCGGCAGTTAATCCAGGAGTTCACCGCTGCCCAGCGCAGGGGTGAGATCGGACGTATGCGGGAGGTCGCAGCGGTTCTATTACATTTTAAGGTGATTTTAGGTCTTTTTTTGTTTGCTGACGTGATACGATATAGTCACTTGATTCATGCACGTTGCGCTGTACTGACTCCGCTTCAGACTAACTGCTGTGTCTTTCTGTACAAGGGCTATGCACATTGTGTGGACGTCTACATCAAGCAGTGTCAGGAGGCGAGTGTAAAAAGTCCCTTTTTGTGTATTCTATTCTTTTTGTGGGCCCACTAATAAACATGGTTAACACTTTTTCTCTCTCAATAGGGGGCTTACCTGAGGAACGACGTGTTCGAGGACACTGCCGTCCTCTGCCAGCGGGTCAACAAGCAGGTGGGCGAGGTCTTCAGCAGTCCAGAGACCGTCATGGCCAAACTCATCCAGAATATCTTCGAGAACAAATTACAGGTACGTCTGCTACTTCTCCCGTGCTTGTTGTTTTGCGGCTGCGCCTCATGTGTCGATGTTCAATTTGACCGCCTTTGTTCCCGCAGGCCCACGTGAAGGAAAAACTGGACGGGACCCGGCACTCGGATGTCGAACAGTACCTCAAGAACCTCTATGACCTTTACACCAGGTCATTGGAACCTATTTTTATTCCCTCTCCGTCTGCACAGAGACATTCATGCTTGCATGTTTACTTAGGTCCCTCTTTTGTTTTCACATTCTCCAGGACCACAGCATTAGCCGCTAAATTAACAGAGTTCAACCTGGGCTCAGACAAGCACACCTTCCTCTCCAAGCTGATAAAGAGCATCTTCTCCTCCTACCTGGAGAGTTACATCGACATGGAGAGGGAATACCTTCGCACTCGCGGTGCCTTGATACTGCAGCGATACTATGACTCCAAGAACCACCAGAAACGCCCAATTGGCACCGGCAGGTAATACTTTGGCCCATTTACCTTATAGCAGATTGGTCATAGATGATTTGGAAATCTCTTGTACAACAGTGAAACGGAATGCACCGAGTAATCTCAAACAAACATCTTTCTACAGTATTCAAGATCTGAAGGAGCGCATCAGACAGCGCACCAACCTCCCCCTGGGCCCGAGCATCGACACTCACGGGGAGACCTTCCTTTCGCCAGAGTTGGTCGTCAACCTGCTGCAGGAGACCCGTCATGCCTTTGAGAGATGCCACAGGGTGAGGCTACTCTGCCATGTCTGTGGGGGGGTGGGGCAGTTGCTCTGTGTTTATTAGATTTTATTTTACCAAGCAGTTTTTTTTCATGGTTATGCGTTATATATATATATATTTCTGATTTGGGTCACACAGCTTTCAGATCCCTCCGACCTGCCCAAGAATGCCTTCTCAATTTTCCTGCTGCTGGTGGAACACCTGTGTGTGGAACACATTGACTACGCCCTGGAGATTGGCCTCTCAGGTACTTTTGTCTCAAATCATCCTAGCAATGTCGCATAACATGCCGTTGCCCCTCCCCACAAAAAATAAGACAGTCCGTCCTTATCTCAGGTGGACCCTGCCCATCTCCACTTCAGGTGAAGGTATTAATTGACAATGAGCGGAAGCACAACACGATATAATACATAATACATACAAAGAATTTGGATTAAGAGTAAGATAAATATCACAATAACTGCACTGCGAAGCAGGCTGTGTCTGGTATTTCTTTTTATTCTGTATATGTGGCTTTACAGCATGGAGAACACTCCTCACTTTTAGACAGCTACAGTGGAGCTGAACATGCATTTGCGGTCTTACAGTGTTTAATTCATAGGGTCTACATTGATGGCTGATGTCCCCATGGTTTGATTGCTCTCTCTTCACTGCCTGATGCTGAAGTAGAGAAATATTGTAAATGAGAACCTCTGTTTCATGCTTCTGTATTGTCGACCGATAGAGAGCAGGCAACAGCAGATCAGATTGATGATTGATTCATCCTTTCACCTACACTCTGATTTATTTTCTGGATGTACCCCCCCCCCCGCCCTCTCTCTCTCTCTTTGATCTACAGCCATTCCCTCATCAGATGCCAAGAATGCCAACCTGTACTTCCTGGACGTGGTTCAACAGGCAAACTCTATCTTCCACTTGTTTGACAAGCAGTTTAATGACCAGCTTATGCCTCTAATAAGGTAAGTCAGTGGTTCAAATGATGTCCTACACATATAGACTGTCACAGGCGAATCATTTCCTTTGGATGAAAGGGAAGACCTTTCATTATACCATTTCAAATCTTTTTTGCAGCTCATCTCCAAAATTGGCAGAGTGCCTGCACAAAAAGAAAGAGGTGATAGAACAGATGGAAGTGAAACTGGACACTGGAATTGACAGGTGAGTTTATAACAGGGGGCGAACCGCTGTAACATGAGATGCGTTTGATGTTTTGTAAGTCAAACCATTTTTGGATGTATTTTTCCGCCGCACACAGGACACTAAACTGCATGGTGGGCCAAATGAAGCACATCTTGGCAACGGAGCAAAAGAAGACTGACTTCAGACCCGAGGATGAGAACAACGTCATGATCCAGTACACCACGGTAAGATATGCAAGGCCTGCGTCTCTGAGCTCACATGCAAAACAAAGTCATGCAAAACAAATCGGCAAATGCAACATGCAAATCATTTCCAGTACATTTGTCTCGTACTCGGGCAAAAACACTGAACGTTTTTGAACTCACCTCTTCCTCCCCATGTGTGTCCCTCACCCAACAGGCCTGCTCCAAAGTATGCGCCTACGTCGGTCGGCAGGTGGAGCACGTACGGAAGTCCATGGATGGGAAAAACGTGGACACGGTGCTGACGGAGTTGGGCGTTCGTTTCCACAGGCTCATCCACGAGCACCTACAGCAGTACAGCTACAGCTCAATGGGAGGCATGCTGGCCATCTGCGACGTGGCCGAATACCGAAGATCTGCCAAGGACTTCAGGGTGAGTGGGGGAAAGGGGGGTGGGGTGGGTTTTTTTTTGGGGGGTTGGGGGTAATAGTTCCAGGCTAGGGCAAAACATGGCTTTCCATACTAAGGCACTTCCTGCATTTGTTTAATTAATTGGAGGTGATCTGGCCTGTCCCTGTCAGTATCAGCAATGATTCATTACATTTCTTCGTCTTCATTAATTATTGACTGTAAATGTTTCTAGGACCAATGCCATTGCCAAAGAGTTAACCGGATTACTTTGTAACAAAAGCTGCTACAAGACCACATGGGAATTACTTAATAGTGAAAAGTGTTATTTTATATATTACTTAAAGCAATTAGGAATGTTAAAATGTCTGCTGATCGACAAACTTGAACTTTGTTGCACTTGAAGTCTAAACATACAGTTGTCATGACCAGCCTACTTGTGACCCCGTCCTCCAGGTCCCTCTGGTGCTGCAGCTATTTGACACACTCCACGCCCTCTGTAACCTCCTGGTGGTTGCCCCTGACAACCTGAAACAGGTCTGTTCCGGTGAGCAACTCACCAATCTGGACCGCAACCTCCTGCACGCCTTTGTCCAGCTCCGAGTGGACTACCGTGCGGCCAGACTGGGCCGACACTTCAGTTAGTGACTGAATCGGCCCTTTGCTGCCCTCCGTCCAGTTACCCTTGCTTTGATGAGATGATGCACCTTGAAGATTCCCCCTCCCCGTTTCAGAGAACGCATCGGTCTGGCCCCGGACTACAGACTTCACCGGGATCGCTTTGAACATCGTGGAGACAAAGGCCACTCCTCCTAGAATGTGGGAAATGTGCATTTTACCAATTTAGTTCTCCAAGCTGAAGACATTTAAATATCTATTGACTTAAGATTACATTTTTAAATACTAATCCATCGCCAATCCACATGGCTAAGATTGTTGACATATTAAAAACGGACAACATTGATATTTGTGCTTATGTAAAATTAAGACTTTTTTTTTTTTTTTTAATTGTGCCAAATATATAAATCCTGTGGCTGCACTTGTGCACAAAATAGACTCGAAAGCTGCTTGAAAGGGAAACTGTCAACACTCGCACTGGAGAGTCAAACATCAGGCCCGCGGTATAGCACTGTCTATTGGGAACAGCGTCCCTTTGTAATGAACTGTAGGCAACGGAGACGAACCCGACCAAGCGCGCGATAGAGCTCTGTCGTGCTGAGAGAGACACATGACCACCTCACTAACCTCTGGGCCCCGATCACAGAGTAAAGGTCAAGAGGCCATCACAGAGAACTCTGATCTGAACTATAAATAGGTCGAAGACCCCTCTCTGGAGATTTGGGTGGTCTCCTCTCAGGCCCAGATGACTGGTGTGATGGGTCACTGATTATGTGTCACCGTAATTGCACAGATCAACACTCGCTTATCGAGTCCAAAAGCATTGTTGACTGGATCTGCGATGTTTCTGGGTCAGGGGACGCCGAAGCGTTGACCTCCGCTGATTAAGGAAACAAACTTCGAGGGGACTTCTTCACACAGGGCTTATTGAGAGGTTAACGGCCACTGTCTTATTGCACTAAGAAAGATGAAAGATCATGTCCCCGACGCCTGTAACCGTCTCAGACGCAAAGCTGCTCCCACTGTGCTGCTGTTGACTTTAATTAGTGACTCATTAAAAAGAAAAAAAGGAAAAAAAAGTTGCATTTTAATATTATTCCGCCTCCTGGTATCCTTCATGAATCCAAACGTCCACCCCACTTCTCTGGTGAATGTCACTTTCAAAAGTGAGGATGAATCATTCCTCCTTTCT
Source organism: Colistium nudipinnis (assembly GCA_016785305.1). Classification (NCBI taxonomy): domain Eukaryota; kingdom Metazoa; phylum Chordata; class Actinopteri; order Pleuronectiformes; family Rhombosoleidae; genus Colistium; species Colistium nudipinnis. The sequence goes on from JAFBJU010000834.1 coordinate 147,201, forward strand.
GTAGAAGTCATCAAGTATTCATGGGAATTCTCGCCACCAGAGGAAAGTTCTTTCTTTCGACTTCAGGAAGTGAGCGGAGCCAGAGGGGATTAGATATCTACGAGTTGATGAATTGTGTGCAGTGTAGTCATGGACTGGGGGAGAGCCGGGGAGATAGAGACGCCTGAGAGCTCAGTTCCAGCTCCGGCTGGTTAGTGTTGTGTAGAAGGTACACACGGTGCTGTGCAAGTTCAAACAACATAATTAATTAGGTTTATATTAATATTATCAATGCCACATGAAATTCAATTCTCTCGGCCCTAATCACAACCGGATAGCTTGTAAAAATTATTGTGTTAGGCCCTGATGCAAACAGCGGGCCTTTTCCAAACATTTGAAAACGATTTGTTTTTGCGGGCGATTTATGTACGCAGCGCAGGGAGAGGTGGGGGGGGGGGGGGGGGGGGGGGGGGGGGGGGGGGGGGGGGTTGCGGTCCAAGCCGGGCCAGGGACGATAACTGGTTTTGGAGACGGAGGCAGAGGCGCAGCCTGGCCCCAGGGACTCCCGGCGCAGGCCCATCCAGGAGGGGGGAGGCGTGTGGGGTTTTTTTTTTTTTTTTTGAGGGGCGGGGGCTGTTTGAGCAGGTGGAGGGGATTAGCAATATTGTCAACACTGGAGAGCCGGATAAGACTGTCCTCTCTTAACTCGTCGGGTTTGAGCAGCTCCCGCACACACATGCCGCCGACAGGGCGGAGGGGAAACTTCCCCGTGTCCGAGCTGACCGCGTGGAGACGATGTCCGGGCGCCGCCTCTCATTCTGCCTGCTGTTGCCACAGGATTCAGCTGTTCAAATTATCCACGTCCTTATACTGCATTCCCCCCCCCACACACACACACACACACCATTCAGACACGGGGGAATCCTCCTTACATCACAGTGTTTAACCCTGAACCTGCAACACAACCCCCCCCCCATCAACATCTACGGAAACAATGTGCAGTGTGATGCACTTGGGCCTATGCAGTACTCTTTGGAACCAAAAAAATAAAATATACTTCAGCTATTCAACCAACAGTGCCAAAGTGAGCATATGCACAGCGGCACATCGGCCAAATCAGCTAAGCTTTAAACAGGACCTTCCCGGATGTGGATTCAGGCCACACTCGAGTGTTTAAAAACCCTGTCCATATTTGGGTTAAGAGTCCGAATCCTGGCTTCCCCGGACCACAGGCACCCTCGCGTGTTTGCCCCTTTCATCGTTCACCCATATCTCTCCTTTTTTTTACTCCTCTGCCTAAACACTCCACCATACATACCCGTTTGTCCAATGTGCACCGCCAGTTTGTCCTCCCCACATCCCACAAATCCTTGCTTTCGACACGTCGCCGCTTCCCCCCCCGAAATAGGCCGGCCCTCCCTCTGCCTCCTGGAGCACTGACAATAAAGCATTACAGCAGTCAATCCATGTCAACAACAGCTTTGCTTAATTCCTGCTAAACACGTTTAAACTAAATCTTCCACCCTAATGATGCATAATGATTTGCTCTTTAGTGTGCCCAGGGCTGGCGTTCATTTCGGCGGGTTTATTTCACTCACCATCGGAAACGGGACGTGGCTGATCTCGCCGTGGCAGAGCGGGACGGTATTAAGGATCCCCCTCCCCGCTTCGAATGAGTCAGGCTGCCCTCGTACAGATCACGTCACCTGAGAATCACAAGCAGTTGTTAGTGAATCCTGCAACAGATGTGCTCGACGAGCGACTACTTCTACTGTGAGGCTTAAGGAGTTGAGAGTTGGAGAAAAAAAACGACGCCTCAAGTGAACCTCCACCCGACGCGCCCCGTGCGTCATTTCCCTAATCTATTCTTTAGGATTTCTCTGCGAGAGGCTCTCGGTGGCGTGGGCGGCCAGCCAGGCTCTCTGATGCGGTGCAGATGTTGCCCCGGCCTTGACCTCCTGCCCGTACGATGCCGGGGCCAAAATGGCACAGGTGCCACAGCACCTTCCATCTTGGGCAGCCGGGCCCTGCACTGTGCAGGATGTGAGCGGTGCCAACTCGCCTCCATTTTTTTTTTTTTTTTGCTCACTTTCCTCACCCTCATCAGACTCTTACTTGTACAATTGCACACCACTGTCCGTTTGATGACACTAACCAAGTGTGCGTCTATTTTCTTCTCCACCCCCCCCCCCCCATGCCGCCTCTCCTATAGAAACACCATTAATTCTCTGCCACTGTGGAGTGTTTTCCAGTGCTAGTTCCTGGCCCAGTGCCTTTGCCTGGCTCTCTCTTGGCTGGGTTTGTCTGGTTGACTGCTCCACAGGAACAGACTGGCACTCTAGCTGAGGGCTCCAGGGTCTGCGCGCACAATCCACTAAACATGTCTCTGTGTGAGAAGCTGCTCTTAATATGAGGTAGGGAACCTTCATTTCACATATTCACACCATTTCGTACGATATTAATGTACTTAAAAAAACTGATTCATATTTAATTAAGAATAGCTTGGGTTGCCAGTTGGGCATTATTTTGCTAATGGCAGTTTAATTGAGTCTACAATGTTTTTTTTTACCATTCTAAAAAAAACAATACATACATGTTTGAATGAAAACATGCCCAACAAGTACGGTGCACAATCGACGCACACGGTGCTCACCGCATACCGAGATCACACAGTCGACGGCATAAGGAAGAAATTGATTCCGACGGTTGAGGGACACATTCACTCACAGGGCAAACAAACATCTGTTACATTTGTAAGGCCTATGGCCCTCCTAACCCACTGATGTTAAAGCAGGCCCGCTGCCGCACGTGTGCCAGAGAACCAAACCAGGTCCCCTCTCTCTCTCTCTCTCTCTCTCTCTACTCCACCGAGGATGAAACACTGCATCACCAAAGAATGTGCGTTTGTCTAACCAAGCTTTCGCCCGTGGCCACGCTGAATGTAAACGAACAGGCCCGTGTTGGTGCCAAGCCTCTATTTCTGTTCCGACCGGCTGCCGGTGGTGTTTGATGATGAAATGGTGCGGGGAACATCAGACAGAAGGGGGCACTAGTGCTCCAGTGTTGCTCCCCTCCCCTGTGGAGCCCTCTCCTCCTTACAGCTCCACACAATGGGGATCTGCCTGAGGGGGGGAAATGTTGCTTTTTTAGGTCTGTGAGCCCATATCCCTTAATCCCCAGCCATGATTGACAATCATGATTTAGGGTATATGGTGTCCCATTCTAATCCACGAGCAATGATTTCATTTGCATACCTACCGTACGTGGCCTCATTTTGGAGGAAACGGCTGCCTTTGTAAGTGATACAGAAAGAGAGAGAGAGGGAGAAAGCCGAGGAGAGTGAGCGCAAGATAGAGAATAAGGAGGAGAAAGAGAATGGATGGGGGAATGTTTGTGTGTTTTTTTCCTCTTCTTCTTCTTCTTACCCCAGAAGGATGATCATAGCAGTCTAACCGAACCTTCCTGTATGTATGCCTCTCCTCTGCAGCACTTTCCCCCCTAACACACAGTCTCTCCCTCTCTCTCCCACACACACACACACACACACACACACACAATGCATGTGCAAATTCAAACTCTCAAGTCTATCTCGAAACGTAAAGACATATAGCGAGGCGACGACACAGAGGAACACACACACGCACAGATGCTCCCTCACACGATGCAAAACTAAATTGCTATTTGCTCATTTTATAACCAAGTCAGGCTTAATTATAATCATGGGAGTTTGGGAGTTACCGTATAATCTCTAGAAGGTATTAAGAATTACCCAGAGCACACCACAGTGAAGAAGAAACAAATACAAATACATACAATTATTTCCCAGTCGTAACACCCAGGGGAGTCTGAATCAAATAATGCTCAGTGTTTGGTATGCCCACAGAGACCATTCATCCTCGCTTTTATCTACTGAGGAAGTGGCGCACAAGTGAAACGCCGGATAAAAGGTCAAAAGGATCACCTCTAAGGGCAATGTAAAGGCACCAATTATAAAGATATTTAAGATGCATTTGTTTTATCCAAAGATGTGACACTGAATATTAATATGAGTTATGATTCATTATTGGCTGCGTGTCATGTAGACTTATGGATAAATTATTGTCGTGCGTAAAGTGACAAATAATGTAAAGAATGCGAGGTAAAATGACGACATAAATATATAAATGTAGTTTTTGTCAAAAGCAAGGCTGACAAATCAATTTGACATTATAATATTACTTGTATTTGGGGCACATATTTTTTTATATCGCCACAAAACAAATATCTGATTCGAGAAAAAAAATACGATTTGATTGCATTATCTCGATGCAACATGTGAGGTAATAGTATAGGTACTAATAACAAATCATAATATAATGTGACAGTTTTTAACAAGCAGCGTGTCAGGCCTTTAGCAGACATTCCAATATTGACTGTATATTTTATCAAAGGTTTATTCGAATAAATTGTGTAAAACATTTTGACTTGATAAAAATGAATCAAAATAAAAAAAAACATGATCAATGGTACTGCCATACTAAAATATATGCCGCCTAAAAAAATGATTGTCGGTTACACCTCGGGATTTAACAAACCCCATTGAATGCACATATTTAAAATGCACATATCCATCCCAAAGACAACACTGCCGTCTTCGAAACAAATGTCAAATATCCTCGACAATATTTCTCCGACTTTGGCTCCCTAAGGCAACGCAACTGAGGGTTTTTATTTTTCCCCAACAGAAGAGGGAATCTCTCCTCCCTGAGTAATCACCAGCACTATCTCATATTGTACCACCCATCCATCCATGCATTCATTCCTCCTCCTCCTCCTCCTCTCCTCTCTGACTGACTGAGCCTGGCCAGGTCTCTGTGACAGAGGACTCCCCTTTGGAACAATAACTGTTTGATAATCTCCTCTTATCTCCAGTGTGTTTAGTGCCTGGTTAACAGGCTGTCTACGTGATGGCTGTCTCTCCACGCCTCCGCTACAGGGGGAACGGCCGCGTGTCATCGTGGAAAAAAAAAAAAGAAGAAAAGAGGAGCGCTCCAAAAGACGAGAGCGGGCCAGAGTGGTGGGAGAAAAGGTAGAGAGAAAAAGAAAGGGAGAAAATGTCATGTCATGTCACACACACACACACACACAAAAACACAGTAAACTGGATTCATTTGGGGAATGGGTGAATAGATAAAATCCATGCGACACCACAAAACCGTTCTCTTTCTTTGACCATCTATTCAGCCTTACAGGGTGGGACTGAAGTGTGTGGGTGTGTGGGTGTGTGGGTGTGTGTGTGTGTGTGTAGGAGTGTGTAGGCGTGTATGTGTGTGTGTGTGTGTGTGTGTGTGTCTCCTCCTCCTCTGGCCTCTCCCAGCCCAGTTGTCGGTGTGGGAGGTGGCGTGAGATTAGGTCGCCGGAGGGTACGAGCACCCAACTCCATGGGCCATCCCACCCTTCCAACAATTAGCGCTGTTTACCAGCCCTGGCCTAATTGATTCCCACTCTTTATCTTTTTACCTCCTTAATTTTGTTCTTAAGTGTGCGGGAGAGGCGCGAAAGCTCCCCTTTTTTCCCCCCATTTTGAGAAATGATACTCTTGTACTTGATCCAGCTAACAGGATTTTCTTAAATTACTTTATAAAAGACCATCTTTTAACTTTCTTCTTTCTCTCTCGATCCATTCATTAGCAGGTCTGCCTCGAGGCCCGCTCACATCAATTTCTTGGGTTAAAGTTACAAACTTAGGCAGCTCAGCTTCGACGCTCACGGTGGTTTACGGTCGGGGAGGCGGGGGGCTGGGGGTTGGAAATGGGGACGAATTATTAATTTATGAAGTATTAGAAAAATAAAGAGATTGAATTAAGAGTATTGGTCCTCTGTTATCCAGCATGGCTAGCCTCAGGGACATACTGGGGTGGAGGACATTATGCAAATGTTTCCCTTCTCTCTCTCTCTCTCTTCCATGCTCTCTCCCTCCCTTTCCAGCACTCAATCTCTGCTCTCCTATAATCTCTCTCTCTCTCTCGCTCGCTCGCTCGCTCGCTCTCTCTCTCTCTCTCTCTGTTTCTGCCTCTTTAATCTTCATCAGTCAGCACAGGCAGAGACAGTGCAGAGAGAGAATCTCCTGACAAAATAGCTCCCCTGCGACTCGCAACTCTCTCCTCGCTCTACAGCGATGGCTCCCAAAATCTCCAAATGCCAATTAAAGGTCAGGAGGAGGGATCCTTGATGCCCACAGTTCCTAATAAAAAAACAAAGATTTAAAGATGCTAGATAACTAATATTAACAAGCACATTCTCTATGACTCTGTGGTGAGGGGCATGCTACAGTTAATTGATGGGGGGGGGGGGCAGGTATAATCAATGGAGTTGATCAAAAGGTTGATCCAAGCCGTTTTAAAAGTGTAAAATGTTATAATAACGGAGCACCATCTATTTTCCCAAATCACAGGCTGTTTACAGGTTTTGAGTAAAGTTACTACTAATTATCTGAAAATAAAGTTAGAAGAAACCTTTTAAGACTCTGCAGGGAGCAGTGAAAAATCTGATTGATCACCTCAGGTACTGCCACTTGAAGAAGTGTTGGAGTTTGAAGTTAAGTCTGAAAAAAAAAATAAAAAAAATAGTGGAATTTTAAATGAAGTTGCCTTACCAGATATCTGCAGACCACTCTTCATCAAGGCGGGATGCACTGTGGGTAATGTAGGCTCTTCGTGTTCTGGCAAAGATGAAAACCCACAGAAGAAGGGTTAGGTTGGTATGGTTTAGCTGTCCACTATGAACCTTTTTACAAGACTTCAAAGTTTGGCTTAAAAAAACAACAAAAAGAAATGCTAAAATGGTGCACACACCTGTATACACAGACACAGAGTATGTCATCTATCCTGTTGCTTTTATTTGTATTCTACATTTTACAGCCTAAGTGCAGGGGCTGAAAGTAATCAGCGCCTTATTATGTATTTGATATCATTAAACAAATAACCACAGAGTCGGTGTAGCCAAAAGAATGTGGAGGATAAAAAAAAACCCCAAGATGAGAAAATGACAACGCTAAACGCCCTCGTTTTCCACTAATGCAAAGATTTACCCATCTAATCCAATCTGCATATCTATGTATTGATTTTAGGATTCTCCTCCAAGTAGGCGATTAGGCCAAACGCAATCACAAGGCACCGACTGTTTTCTTATTCAAGACTGGCAAGTAAAGACGGATTAAATGCACTCATCGGCCATGATCCATAAAAATCCAGATAGCCTAACGTGTGAGCAAAAATCTTGTCAATATTGATGTTTATTCAAGGAGGTTGATGAGGCCAGATAATTAATCCTAATGGAGGAAGATGAGGAAGGGGCAGGTTGGGTGATAAGAAGAGGATGACCAAAGGGGGAGGAGGAGGAGGAGGGCAGCAAAGTATAGTGTCAGTAACAAGGCCAGTAATCTTACAGCAGGGGGAGGAAGAGGAGGGGGAGGAAGAGGAGGAGGAGGAAGAGGAGGAGGAGGAGAGGTTTCCCAGCAGCACCGGTGGCATCCTGCTCCGGCGGCGCGCACACGGCACTAGGGGCAGAACAGGCAGGTTTGATGTTAGCAAATATTAGCTTTGTGCAGGACGTGGGGTATTCTCTTTGACACGCTCATTGCATATTCAGAGACAGATGTTTCCGAGGAGGAAGAGGAGGAAGAGGTGGTGGTGGTGGTGGTGGAGGAGGAGGAGGAGGGTGGCTGAATGAAAGGCCTGAGATGGCAGAGTTGCTCTCGGAGGAGCAAGTAATTGGCCCCTCGACAGTAGCGGCGACAGAGAGAGGCACTTACACACACACACACACACACACACACACACAGACACAGACACACACACACACACACACACACACACACACACACACACACACACACACACACACACACACACACAAACCCGTGCGCTCATCCTCTCTCTCCCTCTCTTCCCCAGATCTGATAAAGGTAAACGTGTAGCAAATTTGTCATTTGATGAGGGAGGATTTCCACAAACAGAGCCGACATGATGAGCCTGTGATCTGCCTGTATGAGAGTCAGCAGGGGCCCAGGCAGCCAGAGATCTCAATCCTCCCTCTGCCCCCCCCCCCCCCCCCCCCCCCCCCTCTCCCCCTCCCCGCCCCCCTCTTCCCCTCTCTCTCTCTCTCTCCGTGCCTCTCTCTTCCTCACATACTGTCACACACACACACACGCACACAAATGCGCGCGCACGCACGCACACTTGGCAGAGTTCACATTGAGCCGCAGTCTCAGTAATTGCTGCCTGCCATCCATATCTTTCCCCTTCTACGTCTCCGAGTCCCTCGCTCCGCTGCCGTCTATCTCACCTCCTCAGAGACGTCGTCCTCTTCTCGCGTACCCAACCGCCGCCCCCCCCCCCCCCCCGTTTCCCCTTTTTCTCCATCAAATAAAAGGGCCCGGCCCTCGCTCTCAGCATCACACTCCATTTCTGACTCTTTCACTTATCTCCGGGCTCCATGCCTGCAGACTGCTCAATTATCCACACTCACCTAGCTGCTGCTCCCGCTCCTTCTTCTCCTCCTCACCCACGCAAAGGAAATAAAAGTCTAATATTCCCCCGATGCCGTATTGACAAGTTAAAGGGGGTAAGCGGTCAAGAGCTCAGCCGTAGACATGAGCCGAGCGATACGCTTGCAACACATTCGGGTGATAAAGCTCCACGGCAATAATAGGGGGATTTTTTTTTTTATTGGGGGACTGGTAACAGAGGGACTCGGTTAAATGAAGTATGGTGACGATCCCATACGGGGCTCCTGAGCCAGAAATTGACCTCCATTACCACAATCATACTCGCTACAGTAACCATTCGGTGGAGATTATGAATACCTCCTTTTGAAATGATCACAAGACTCTGATCGTAAAAAAAAAAGAAAAAAAAAAAAAAAACACATCTTCCCCAGTGCACCACACCTAATTCCTCCGCACTCCTGCAATTCCCTTCTCGGACGTGTGACCCCTCCCTCCATCCCTCTCTCCGTTTCTTCTTTTTCTGAGTCTTTTCCTCTCCATCTGATCTGAGGAGGAGTCACTGGGTTTGAGCCTTTCCACTCAGAGGTAATGGTCCTGCCTCTGCCTAGTCCCATGACTCTAATCCTGGGACTCGGGACCCAAACTACTGCTCTCCTCCATGCTGCCTGCTCAATGCCTCTCTCTCTCTCTCTCTCTCTCTCTCTCTGAACTGCTTCAACTGAGGTTAACCCTTCACCACAATTCAAGAATGCAGATTAATACTTCACCTCCAGGAACAATGACAGAGCGCAAGCTAATTCTCGGGCAAATGCCATTTGAGGGACAATTTATTAAAGATTTATCGCCACAACACGGCACACATGCTCCAGGAATGACCTGGAGCTGCAAATGTTTGCTTTCAATTGTTTACACAGCCAACATACACTAGTCTTTTTTTCAAAGGTCGGAAAAGTGCCTCAGAGGGCTTTACGATCCATGCAACATAAAGCACCCTCGATTCAAAGCAGAATTATATCAGTTTTCTCTTTCTGTAAAGACCCCTAGCAACTATGAAATACGTTTATTTGATCCACGAATGTTCCACAATCTTGAATTGACATTCCTCCTTTATAACGAGCTTCAAATAGGTGTTAATTACCGCTTACCGCCATGATGAAGATCTGCCCGCCGCCGTTGGCCGTATCCACAGGTAGGACCAGGTGACCTCTTCAGTGACGTGACGGCGGCATGATCGCAGATCCCAGCCGTTAACCTAAGCAGTGAGCGCATATAATAATATGATCATCATCAATATCATCAAGTGACAGAAGATACTGGCTAAAACTGTGGGGGGACACTGGAATCGTGCTTTGATACTCTAACCGGGCCTGGGGCTCGCTCCCTTACATTCTTCCTGTTTATTAAGGGAAAAGCACCCTGAAACATCATTAGAAGAGGAGGAGCCGTGCTGCCTGGGAGAGGTCTTCTGTGGTGGGAGAGAGGGGGGCGGGGGGGGGGGGGGGGGGGGGGGGGGGGGCCCCTTTTTAAAGGGGGGGGGGGGGGGGGGAGAGGAGAGCTGAACTTTGTTAATGGAGTGTTTCTCCGTGCAAGTCACTCAGCTTTGAAAGCCAAGCCCCCCGGGTGAAGGCTCTGAAGCGCAGGAATCAGACATGCACAATCAGTTCCACTCCTTAAATCTCCTCCAGAATCATATCTATTTGAGCAGCCTTTCCTTAATTTATTTCTCCATCAGTTAGTGGGTTGTGATCTGGCGAAGTGCTTCGGGAACACGAGGCGCCGCTGAATGGTGAAACGGAGAAGGTTGCTCTCTGTCTCTCCTTTCTGTTTCCTGCTCCCGCGCCGCTTCCGCGCACACACACACGCACACGCACACACACACACACACACACACAACTCTCTCGCTCCCTATCTCTCCCCCTGTGCCCTCGCCATCCATTTAGGCAGCGCCTCTGACTAATTTGCCCATCACGCTTGCTGTCTGGTCCTTTACGGTTGAAGATGTTTTGACGTGTCTCTCTCGGCGCGCTCCCTGCACTGGCACCGTCTCCGCTATGATTAAGAATATTCCGATAATGAGCAAATGCCAAGAGTCACCGAATGGCTGAGGAATCTGGAGTGCCACGGCGCGAGAGAGTGTGTTCCTCTGCATCAGTGGGGGAAAAAAATAAAAAATAAAGAAATGGTTTGAGTGAGCAGTGCATGCCCCGCATTTTCGCCGCAAGGGAATGGAATCCAAAGTGTAAAAGAGAGGGGAGCTTCTAGAGGGCATATTCTTTCTGCTGGAGATGAAAGGGATGCACCCCCACAATGCTGATTTATAGGTCAGATTTAATATTTAGATCAATTACAAATGGACTGGTATCTTGTTAATTGCCGCCATTTGCTCATGTTGCTTCGGCGGATTTCTATGTTGCCTGCATGGACGCTGGTGCCCCATGCACGCTCCCACGTGGCATTTCTACAGGACCCCCCCCGAGTGAACGCCTCCCGCCATCCAGCGGCTCGCTCCGGAGGTTGCCCTGTTTGACTCTTCCCAGAATCCCCTTGGAAAAAAAAAGGCATCACACTGAGAGGAAGAATGTGCCAGGCCACCGCGGCAGAGCCCCCCCCCCCCCCCCCCCCCCCCCCCCCCCCCCCCCCCCCCCCCCCCCCCCCCCCCCCCCCCCTCCCCCTCGTAGTCCTCGGCCCCAAACCTCCACCCACTGGACTCACCAAGTGATTAGTTGGGGATTAAAATATTTGCTGGGCAAATATCTGCTTTGGCCGTCTGACCCAACATCACAGTTCAAAGACACGGGCTTAACTAACTTTTCTCTTTGCTCGACAAACCATCAGGACATCACCGGACCACACCCAGTACACAGGCCGTGAATCATTTATAATCTCTAGGGTTTCGGTGAAGATGACGGAAAACATTCTCACATAAGCCTCATGTTTAAAAGGTGAATAAGCTTGGTTAGCGTATGCCACGGGAAGACGAACTGTCGAGGACGTAAAGCGCTGATGGGGCATTTTCTCATGATGACGAAAACTGCGGGGGCTGTTGTAAGAAAATACAAACCAAAGGGAGGAAGTCACGATGATGCGTTTTCACGAGGTCTGATTCTGTCTCGGGAGCCAAGACTCACAGAACCAGTGCAGAACTGCCATGCAACTGCTAAAGCGGCCATAAGAAGATTTTTTAATTTCTTTTTCCGAATAAAGTGCTGAATGCAGGGGCGATGACAAGTTGCCAAGTATATTATGACCCCTCGGGGCCAAACAACATGCACCCCTGAGGACTTACATCACTCAGCAAATTAAGAGTGGGCTCTGTGGCTGGGGCCGCCCGCCTCAGCAGCCTCCACCTCCTCGGCGAACAATGCAACCTGGCCCACCACCCCAGAGCATTCATCTCAGCTCTATGGCCGCTCTTGTTATTCCTTTATTACGAGCCCCGGCCACTAACTCGGGGGGCTGATATTGTTTTGCTTCCGACGGCCATTTGGCACCGAGTGTTCTTAATTTCTTGCGCTTGCCGCCCCCCCCCGCCAACCTACCTTTTCTTTGTGTCTCCTGAGGGGTGGGGGCAGACAAGGCATGTCGGCGAAATGCAAAGGTTTAATTACTTTTTGTTGAATTAATTAAGGAGGGAAAAACTTGTTCTCGGGGGGTGGGGGGGGACACAAGTGGGGCTGGCTGGAGGCGGAGTTGGAGAAGGGCCGCGGGGGCACGGGGAAAGCGTCATAGTAGCCTGGCAGCCTCAGAGGATTTAATTTAGAGCGGGTCTCCTGGAGGGCTCCATCTACTGCAGCCTTGGGCCTCAAAATGACCACTTGGAGGCTCTTATTGGTACCCACCTCACAGCGATCCATCACTGTCACGCCACCCTCGGAAAAGCAGGGCACTCAACCCTCGTGGCTCCAGGAATCCAGAAGTCTGCAGGGTGGGTGCTTTGAACCTGGAAGAAACCAAACGCGAACGTCTCAATGCGCCTGCAGACAGTTTGCAGTGAATCTTTGGAAACAAACAATTCTCTAAGGGAGAAAAATAGAACTCCTGATTTGTGATGTTACTTTGATGTATAGCCTGGAGCTGCTCCCATTGACAGAACGGAGAGTAAATTTGTTGATACAGCCAATGTTTGTTTTAGTTTTCATGCCCTCAGGGCTACCGAGTTTAAACAAGATAAATGTCCTCGTACTCTCAATAATATCCTCATGAGTAATTATGAGAAGGGACGAGGAAGTCCCCTATTTTTGATAATATATGAAACTAAGTTTTGTCTAATTCCATCAAATATTTTAGTAATAAATAGAATAATAATCATTTCCCATTTACTCTTATCAAATATGTCTATATGTCATAAGGCCTTATTATAAAATGATTCCAAAACTGTTTTATTTCAATTTGGATCCATTCGCAAATTTGTGCTCCAATATGCCTCGACATCGCGATTTAATTTAGTCATTATGGAAAGAAACATGTCCAAAACTTTATTTTTTATTTTTTATATATATTCCTATTCCTGTTTTGAACCCTTATCTCCCAAACACGCCATAAAGCAGATGCCCAATAAAGACTTGAACCGAGAGCACATGCGAGGATAGTTGGCAGGCAAGATAACTACACCGGGTTCCAGTGTATTTTTTTGTGTGTTTCTGTGCTAGTGGCAAAGGGGGAGGGGAAGACTGTTTGAATACTACATCCAAAGTGTGCCTGACAGAAATATCACCAAATTAGATGTTGCTAATCCCTCGGGAATATGAATTAGCCTGGAATGAATCAGTACCCAAATGAGTAGGTGTTTTGAGGAAAGAGAGGCACTGATATAACAACACACTGGAGCCAGTAAACAACAATCCACAATGAAAAATACAAAAAGCAAAGCGACTGACGCTGCCAGAGGAAGATGCCAGTGAGATCTGAGACACTGCATTCAGTATCACAAACAATGAGCCAGGGACATTATCATCCACTGGGGATTTCTCCCTCTCGTCTTTCTTACCTTTTGGCTTCATGAGCGCAAAATCTTAGGAAAATGTGGAGCAGATTTTGCCTTTGTTTTGTTTGCCAGTGCTATCTAATATGTAAACTTTCAACATTTACGGACAAATGCTGGGTCCCGTCTTGTCTTTTTATTTATTTATTTATTTATTTATTTATTTTTAAATAAAGATGAGGCCCGGCTGGACCAAACGTTTGATGTTGATGTTTTTTTTTTTTTTCCTGTTATTTAGAGGGAGCGGGTTAAATGGAGCTGGGGTACGCTTGCGTCGTCCCTGCCAGTGATTCGGTGATCAAAGCTACTACTTCGGCAGCCATTGGGTTTTGTCAATGTGTGCGAGCCGAAGAGCTGGTGCTGAACTAATGCCTGCCATGGCCGGGGTGTAGAGTTTCCCCTACCGGGTGGCCACGCTGCCCCTCAGCTCTGTGCTGCTCTATGCGTCTGCCCACCCACAGTACGGAGGTGTTCAAATCTCCATCGGGACAAATCTGCATCTCTCTGGCCCACAGCTCGCTCCCTCTCTCTCTCTCTCTCTCTCTCTCCCCAGTTGTCTTTCTCTCACTCACACACAAAGGTCCACCGCTCGCCTGTGACGGCTGCAAAGTGGTGGTGACGGCAGGCGGAGTTAGAGCCGCCACCACCAGCACAGATTATCCTTTTAAGAAGCTTCAAACTGTTTTGGTAAACAAAGTGGCATGCAATTATTTACCTTCCTTTGCTTAAAAAGCTAAAGCGGCATTACACTTCACTCACACGCCAAGCGTCAAAACAGGCCCTCGCCCGCACTGAAATACACCCACACTACACCTTGCCATGGTCCTATTGCCATACCAATGAATTGCCAATTCAAGGCCGGGATAGGCCCGCTGTAATTGTAATTATTGTGTCACATAAACACGGTTAAATAAATGCAGGGCACTTTGCCACTACTACTACTACTACTACTACTACAAAAACTACTACTAACTTTTGTGTGGCTCTGTTCCATTTTAAGAGGCACCATCTCCCCCTCCCCTTAATCACACTATCAAGTTGTAAGATCAATAAAGCTTAGTGCTTAAGCTGTGTTTTATTTTAGGGAGGAAAATGGAGGCAGTGTACTCTGTAAATGTTCTTACTGGCACACGTGAAATTCTTTGCACTCAAATTAAGCAGGATTAACGGGCGTGGGGAGGGAGGGGGGGGGGGGGGGGGGGGGGGGGGGGGGGACGACACACCGGCTTCTTCAGACCACAGCTCACGTGACAATAGTTGAGCGCGGTCAGCCAGACTATCTAATGGAGAGCAAACTAACACAGCGACAACAGCTACGCATGCAGACAGGTGGGGGATGAAATGAAAAGACACAATGGGAGTGTGTGTGTGGTGCTGGGCCACTAAGAGGTGAAACAATACCTTCAATGCTCCAAGTGTCTGGAAAACATATCCAGTTAATCACACTGAACGGCCAATCTCACTTCTTCGACACTTATTGGTGTCGCGTTCAATATGGCCCATTTCCTCTTTCTAAGGAGTTCGTGGTAGGACTCTCCCATTGGTCAGCAGGCCCCACCCTTGCGTCGGATGATTGGGCAGCCAAATGGAGCAGGTGTCAGAGATGCCTCAATCATCTACCCCAAGGTTTCCCTCCCTGATTAGCTGAACTCACAACACCTGCTGTGTTACACGGTGGAGTAGGAGGACGAGAGCCCCGCTCTTAGTCCCTCCCACTCTCCCACTCCCCCCCCCCCCCCCCCCCCCCCCCCCCCCCCCTGCTCTCGCGCCCCCCCCCCCCCCCCCCCTCCAAAAAAAACAATATGATGAGTGAACAAACAGCCTTTCAATGCTTCAAAATAAGGGACGCTAAAAACGAAAACAATCTTTTTGGGGGAAATTCCAGGCCATGGTCTTCCTTCCAGCACCTTCAGGTGGCCTACTGGCCTTTCACATGCACCATTGTGTACATTTACAC
Organism: Colistium nudipinnis; assembly: GCA_016785305.1. Classification (NCBI taxonomy): domain Eukaryota; kingdom Metazoa; phylum Chordata; class Actinopteri; order Pleuronectiformes; family Rhombosoleidae; genus Colistium; species Colistium nudipinnis. The sequence continues at coordinate 162,606 of JAFBJU010000834.1, forward strand.
AACCAAATGGAGGAACAGGTGGATTTCACCATAGGAATATGGTACAAAAGCATATATACCTGTGTTTTTTCAGGAGCTAAAATAATCCCTAATTTTGAAAAAAAGGTCACCTTGAGGAACGACCGGTAAAGCAGAACGTCTACGTAATATAATGGTCAGCAATTTCCAGCGCGATTGAACAGTTGCTCTAAAGATGGTGGCATACTTTACTGGGTGACACAACTTGTGGTAGTTGTGCCTCCACCAAAGAAGATTAAACTCTTCAACCAAGCCTCGTTACTACCACGCTGCTCCCTCGTTTTCTGCCGTTCTTTCTCACACACACACACACCCACCCACCCACGCACACAAACACGCATCCGTTGCTCGTGTTGACCGAGAGCAAATGAAAGCAGGCAGACCCGGAGAATGGATGAGGCTGCGGCCATAGTGTGACGAGGGGAGGAGGCCCCAGTGTGCTGGAATAGCTTAGGCTCCAAAAGAAATGAGATCCAGGCACTTATTTGTCAGGGTGTCTGCCTCCTCTTTCCCCGTCTCGGCGCCGTGTGAATATGCATGAGGATTTGAGAGGTATAAATAGCGGAGGTGTCCATATTGCCACTGCGTTTTCCATCAGCACAGAGAAAGGCTTTAATGGGCTTATTATGAAGCGCATTACATCACCAACAGCCAATTACAAATTCCTTGTGCGAGGAGGAGAGGAGAGAGCTTACTCCCGGGCAAAGTTTTTTTTTTTTTTTTTGCAGCTGACGGGTCTAATGGGCCGCTTTTTGGTTCAAATGGACGCATTTGTCTTACTGGTGCCCTGTAATGGCGGAAATACAATACCCCATTTCTCCCTTCAAGGAGAGGACTTTAAATCGCCGTTAGTGGGAAAATCTTTTTTGTGATTATTACATGCGCATTCATTGCATTATTGCTAAAATTGCACGCCATGCCATTTCTGTTAAGTTTTTTTTTTTTTTTTTTGCAGCTGACGGGTCTAATGGGCCGCTTTTTGGTTCAATTGGACGCATTTGTCTTACTGGTGCCCTGTAATGGCGGAAATACAATACCCCATTTCTCCCTTCAAGGAGAGGACTTTAAATCGCCGTTAGTGGGAAAATCTTTTTTGTGATTATTACATGCGCATTCATTGCATTATTGCTAAAATTGCACGCCATGCCATTTCTGTTAGTCTCTAAAAATGTTATCTTATGTTTTAACCGTATTGTTCAGTCCAGTCTGGAGATACGGACCTCCGGTGTTTCTGCCTGCGTCCCAACGCCACGGGAATGAGTGGGATTATATTGGAGATGTTCATGGCAACGTTTCCTTTTTACGCACTCTTGCGGACCACAATAAGCGCATGGCAATTGTCATTGGCACATAAACACAGTTAAATAAATTCCGGGCACTTTGCCACTGCTACTACACAAACTATAAGAGTTTTGTGTGGCTCTGTTAAATTGTAAAAAAAAAAAGAAAACTGACGATGTCTCCGGCGCTCCATACATCTACAGACAAACAAGCATTTGTCACTATTAAATTCCACCATTCTTTCTTTTGCATGTCTCCAATATTATGGAGGTACACAATTAAATCAGGGGATTACCTTTAACTGGTGTTATGCTGTAGCTGGATCTTGGCCTCTCGGTGAACCTCTAAGTCTGGCCTTGAAACGAACCTTAACTTGCAGCAACGTAAAAGTCATGTTTTGTTATTGCTTTTTTTTTTGTGTGTGTTTTTTTGAATGTGAATACAATCTGAATACAATCTTTGCTTATGGTGTTTGAATTTGTTTAGCAGCATGCACCCTGGCCCACTTCCTCCCATAGTTCCAGTCGGGGATTCACTCAGTCAGACTCCCGCTCCGCTTTCTCCTCACAGTTCTGTCTTTGACCCACTTTGATTCACTTCAGTCCCCTCGGTGTCCCATTAGAGCAACTTCTGAACACGGCGACCCCCGTCGGAACCACACTGAAGGAACTTTGGATATATAACTAGATCTATCCTGTAAGGGGTATCGCGGGGAAGAGGGAGAAGAAATGAGCAAGAGCTTGGGTCATCGGAGCGGAGCGGCGACTACGCGGTGAACGGGGGGGGGGGGGGCGCGTTCGGGGGGGGGGCAGGGGGTGGGGGGGGGGGGGGGGGGGGCGCGTTCGAGGAGAGCGCAGGAGGTCAGGAGCGGCGAACTCCCCGTATGGCTGAAGAGAGCGAGCGCAGCCGCGGGAGATTGACACGCGAGATAGAGCCGGAGCCAGTGTAGGAGAGAAAGAGCGAGCGAGATAAGTTGAGGAGGGTGGGCGAGGAGGAGATGAGGCGGTGATCTCATGATAAGCCTGATAGAAAAGGGGGCTCAGAGTTCTCTCGGGGAGCAGGTCGAGGGAGGCGGCTGGATGCGCCGCACGGCACATCGAGGACCCCTGCCATCAGCGGGACCCCCGGCAACCGGGCCCCCGCGCCGGGCGGGTGCCAGCGCAGATGCAGATGAGCGAGCGACGGCGAGAAACAATTGGGCAGGGGGCAGCGGGCTTGGCATGAGGGGAGGCAGATAGAAGGAGAGAGGGAGCGAGGGAGAGGGTACCATCCCCGCCGCTCTTTATCGCAGCCATTGATCGTGGCGTGTGTGCATTGATCCAAGTCGACCATCTGCTAGAGTTAGATAAGCGTGCGAGGGCCCGGGCATTGTGCTGTCACTCACGGAGTGTGCACTGAGAGAGAGAGAGAGAGAGAGAGAGAGAGAGAGAGAGAGAGAGAGAGAGAGAGAGAGAGAGAGAGAGAGAGAGAGAGAGAGAGAGAGAGAGAGGAAAAAAGGGAGTGGTGATGTTGAGGAAGGAGGGGTGCTGTGGCTGCAGGGAATTATGGGGGCAGGATTAGCCTCCTCACTTGCAGGAAACAGAATTTTAAACGGCTGTCTCCTGGCTCCCTCTCACAAACGCACGCACGCACACACGTACACGTCCACACACGCTCACACGTGCGTACACACACACACACACACACACACACACAAACAGAGCCTCCCCACGTCTTCTCACCCTACCCCCATCGTGACTCTGCGCGCGCGCGCACGCACACACTTTTTTTTGCAGTGAACTTCATCCGAGCAGCACTGGTGTGTCTGTGTTGTGTGTGTTTCTAGGTGTGTGCGTGCCCCCCAGAGGTCACTCTCGAGGACTTTCTCACTCCTATCTTCATTGAGATGTCTCATTTATCATCATCATCATCATCCTCATCCTCATCCTCATCCTCATCCTCATCCTCATCCTCATCCTCATCCTCATCATCAACGTCCTCATCATCAACGTCCTCCTCCTCCTCCTCCTCAAACTCGCAATACAGCTTTGACGTTTCTTTTTTTTGGGG
>JAFBJU010000834.1:165988-186374 GCA_016785305.1 Colistium nudipinnis
GAGAGAGAGAGAGAGAGCGAGAGAGCGGAAAAAAGGGAGGGGTGGTGTTGAGGAAGGAGGGGTGCTGTGGCTGCAGGGAATTATGGGGGCAGGATTAGCCTCCTCACTTGCAGGAAACAGAATTTTAAACGGCTGTCTCCTGGCTCCCTCTCACAAACGCACGCACGCACACACGTACACGTCCACACACGCTCACACGTGCGTACACACACACACACACACACACACAAACAGAGCCTCCCCACGTCTTCTCACCCTACCCCCATCGTGACTCTACACGCGCGCGCACGCACACACACACTTTTTTTTGCAGTGAACTTCATCCGAGCAGCACTGGTGTGTCTGTGTTGTGTGTGTTTCTATGTGTTGTGTGTGCGTGCCCCCCAGAGGTCACTCTCGAGGACTTTCTCACTCCTATCTTCATTGAGATGTCTCAATTTATCATCATCATCATCATCATCATCATCATCATCAACATCCTCCTCCTCCTCCTCTTCCTCAAACTCGCAATACAGCTTTGACGTTTCTTTTTTTGGGGGGGGGGGATTTCTGATGCCATTTCGTTTCTAAAGATGTCGCAATTGACATCAAGCTTGGACAAAACAACTGCTTACTAGAATGACGTTACGTACAGCTTGATAGCAAAAGCCAGCCTGTCTTGCTCTATCCAAGCAGGTGAATCTTATTTTAAAAATACTCCGAGGTGAGGTTTTACATTTGCTTGATCTTTTTTAAAAAGTCAACCCCTTTTTGATCCATGGGCAAAAAGAGTCCTTGGAGTCGCAATCCCCCTTTTTTTTTTTTGAGTTGTTCACATGGGGCTGCTATTTTTTGTTTTACCGGCTAATCCAGTGGGATTTGGTAAAAAAGAAACAATATGGTGTGCCACAGTCACTATTTGTGTACAACGGTAAGCCCATGTGCATTCGGCTGAGTGGCACCTGTCCCCTTCCCCCGGGCCCGTGGTCTTTCTCCAAAAACGAAAAGCCACGACAGACTCGGGCAATATTTCCGTTACCAGGGAGACGCACGTAAAAGAGCAAGCGCAGCAGCGTCGGGGCCCGACCTGAGGGGGAGAGTGGCAGCAGAGGGAGCGTGTGTTCTCGCAGCGAAGAGAGCCCGCCGTGGCCCCGCCCTCGGGCCGGGAGATCGCCCCATCTTCTGTGCAACTGTCTTTAAGTCTATTCTGCTCTGTTGTTGCAACTTTTTCTTTGCTCCATTTTCCTCTTTACAATTTGCACATTGGGGTCCAACGCACAAGACCACTGCTTTTGTCGATGGGTGGGGGTGTTTTTTGATGTGAAGGCGAAAGTGGTATGGAGGGATTAGTGTGGCCGGTTGGATCATCTTACAGCCGCCGACCCCCCCCAGACTCGTGGACAATGGGGATTAAAACTTCTCTTATTCTTCGGCCCCAAACGGCAGGATGACAAAGACAGTATTCCTCTGGGTCTTTTAACACCGGGCTGCACAGCTGAAGTTGTGGACAGGGTGGGGGTTGGGGGGAGGGGGGGGGGGGGCCCTGGGCGGGGGTCTCATACAGAAAATTAATCCTATGGAATTTTCTCCTCATTGCAAATGGAGATTTGTAGCTTTTGCCTCGCTATCTCGGGCCCCCGGTCCCGCACCACGCACCGGTGTCATTCAAAAAACAGCATCCGGCGGAGTGAATGTTTTCGATCCGAGGCGCCCAGGTGGGGGACACGCGCGGGCCGATACGCGTCTCCGTCCGCGGCTTCCAAGGCAAGGCGTCGATGGCTCGCTCATTTGGGATAAATGCGATGGATTCACTATATTGCACTCGCCCCGGCGTCCCACAGCACAGCTCCGAGGCCCCACGACAGCGGTCACCACCTGAACAGGGCCGCGATTTCTTCCTCATCATTTCACTTATCAGTGCATGAGCGTTATTCTCTGCATGGGGGGGGGGCGAAGGTGCGTCTCGTCTGAAATTCAGCATTAAATGTATTGTTGGGCATTGTGAGTCCCGTGTCAACGCGCAAGTCATCTGAATGTCAATCACCTGCCTATTATAACCTGCCTGTCAACAAAAGGCTACTTCGAGGTTCAATTATGGCCGGCTTCTTAAATGGCCCCGGCCACCGTCGCGTTGTATTGTCGCTGCGTGTCGTTGCCGCTTGGCTTTATCCTCACCAGAGGAAACTCACAATGTCACCGCGCTCTCTTTCACTGATGAATGGAAAAATGTAATGTTGTCTTTGGGGGTTGACGGCGAGCAATTTCCAACCACAAATGACAAACTTCCCCCCTCCTCCTCCTCCTCCTCCTCCGGGGTGCGTGGAAAAATTGTTTCTCTAATAAAAAAAAATAAAATACATCTTGTGATTGTGAGCGTGGGGATATTTTAAATATATGCATATTATCTCTCTCTCTTTCACCCTAGCCTCTCTCACCCACCAACCCCCCCCCACTCGTTCTCCTATCACCCCTCCGCCGCCACCATCCTCTCTCTCTTACACCCTCTTCTCCTCTCTCTCTGTCTCTTGCTCTCTCGCTCCCCCTCGCTCTCTTTGCAGTAAATAAAAGATTAAAATGACTGTTCTAAAAACACCGACTGGTCACCAGAAGATAATTGTTTCAGCTTTGTTTACTGTGCGTGAATGTTTTCTCCCTTTTTAGTCCTTTTTTCTTTTTCATTGTGTCCATAATTAAAATTCCTTTATTTTCAAAGTAGTTCTGAAAGAGGGAGCTAAATTGCCTTTTCTGTGTTTACGTTGTCATTGGCCCACTGTTGGGAAGGGTAGAGGAGGGGGGCGGGAGGGGCGACAGCGGCAATGTCCTTGGGCTGGATGGACGATCAACTTTTAGTGTATAGTAAACGGCATATACGATATACAGCAAATATGCGCGTTGGGGTTTGTATGTCAAGTGAGCAGCCAGTGTCTATAGTATATTATATACTCTATGTAGATTCAGGCCTTAACGCCAGCTCCAATTAGATGCCGCAAGCTTATTTTCGAGTTAAGATTTACAACGAAACCAAACCTTACTCTGGGCTCCTGGATTAAATTCCCACCTGCCCTTTGCACATGGAGGTGCATGCTGGGTGGGTTCATCTAATATCTTCAAATTGGTCGTTATACACAATTGAGGTGTTGATGGATCCCGGCAACAACGGTATGTTAATGCGGAGGAAAATTACGAGAGCCACTCTAACACCTTGTAATGAACAACGCGTCTCCTCATAAACACGCCGCACAAACACCGACCTGAAACATGCTTATCTGGCACAGGCGGCAGAAATGAATTTCCGGAAGCCTGACTTTCGCGCACACTGATGAAGCCACAGTGTGCAGTTTCGCCTTATTCGCCCCGCCACAAGCGCGCTGCAAGTCTACGCCTCCTCCTCCGCTGCCTCCTCGAGCAACGTCAGAACCGAGAAACACGTTTGACGAGCGGGGAACTCATTAGAAAAAGGTGACAATGAGGTTTTCGCAACTCGGAATTCTCACCAGACAATTTTACATTCTGCACATTTCCCCCCGCAACCCAGAGCACGGCCAGGCAGACTGACGTGTGCTGCCTCTGAATGACGACAAGTCTCCTGGGGGAAGAGATCAGATCCGAGTCTGCAAGGGCCAATACCAACACCTCGTGTACAACCCGTCCAGAAACCAGAGGCCAGAAATCTTCACGCATTCATATACTCCACATAGATACAGAAACGTCCAGACTGGCTCCATCATACAATCACAGTCCCCCTTACCCGCCGATCCCTCTTCTGCTTAGCCAGGCACCCATAATTGAATCTCAGGTTGGGATTAATTCTAGGAGCTGCACTTGACTCGGTCAAAAACAACTATTACAGGGAGGCAATGTGCGTGTGTTTTTTTTGTTTTTTTTTTACAGGGCACTTCACATTGATTAGGCAATGTGCAGCGACGAGAGGTGCGCCGGATTCTAGATGACTGTCATTTGCATCAAATGAGGGGTTTGCTGCATCCAGGGGAGAGGGGCCGCCTGACGCCAAGCGGAACGGACCCAATAGCACTTTCCATAATGCACTGAGAGCAGCACACGCGCACCTGCATGCCCAAGTGCACACATGCTGACTTTACATATTGTATGTAAACACATGCGCCCGTGCAAACGCAGCTGATCGGGTTGTCGCACGTGTTGTTGCTGATTCTATGGCAAACTGTGTGAACATTGCATGGAAACTCTGTGTAAAAGCGACGCGTTCTGAGCTAACTTTGCAGAAGACAACGGAGAACGGCGGAAATGATGGACAATGCCATGGTATCTCAGATGCAACTCATCTGTTGTCCTTCCGAGGATGAGCTCAGTGAGACATAGCGTGATCTCAGGGGAGCCGGCGGCCCGGAGAAAACCAAGGTCTGTTTCATTGCAGGGTGAAAAGAAGAAGGGAGGCGAGATGATGAGGGAAAGGAGAGCAGGCAGAGCTGGGTGGTGGTGAGCAGGGGGCGGGGGGGGACTGAAAAAGGCCCTCTTTCGGTTTTCAATGAGCGCAAGAGAACGTTTTTCTTGCCTCCTCCCGTTGCGCTGTCAAACTCGATCAGCGCCGAGGAGCAGTGACGCTGCTCGCCTCCCAGACTCCCCCTCTGCACAATGGAGTCTGCGAGGACCCACCATGCATTTCACATTCAATTTAGCCCTCCCCGGGACACGACTGTCAGGGTCAGCATCGGTGGTAGGGCACAACACTGGGGGGCGGAGGCCAATGTCTTGGCCTGTGGCAGGTTTCGAGGGGGGGAGGGGGGCGCGGTGACAATGCTGATGTTTTGGGGGCTCACAGTCCGGAGACGGGGTGCTGCGTGGTGTTGGTTAGGAAAGAGGGAGGTTGGCGGCCACAGAAGATCCGAGGAGAATGGACAGGAGATTTGGGGGTGAAAACGGGGGTGATGGAGGGTGGCCTCTTCCCAGTAATGAAAAAAAAAAAAAAAACTCCAAAAGAAAGGTCTGGCCAGGGCCTTTTATTCGATGGAGCTTATGCTGCTTTCTATGGGGTCCTCAATGGGAGCCGGGAGACTGTTCCTCTGCCGAAGCCCATTAGCCAGCATTAGGAGCGTCCACGCACCCGCACAAGGAGATTTGAGACAAACCCTAAACAGACCACAATAACCACGAGGTACAAGGACTTGAGCCTTAAGACCTCGGCTTGGCCCAAAAGGGCCTTGAATAGACGCGCCCCAAATCATGTTGTTGAACAAATCAGGTATTAAGGAGAGAGGAGTTGGTCCGAATTTACTTTCCCTAAAGACTTTAGTTAAGCTAGTTACTGCGGAGCTTTGGGTTAGGCGTCGGTCGCCTGTGTGTGGGTGTGAATGTGCATGCGCGAGGGGCCATCATTCTTCAGACGTCTTCCACTATGACACCCTAAAACCCCCCCTGGAACCATAAAGCCTTCCATCTCTACCCCCTCTCGCCCTCGCATGTATCAAGACAAGCGGCGCCGAAGCCTAAATTCACCCGCTCCAAACAATGGGGCCGCTATTGGCAATTAAATGCCATTTTGGTCGATTCAGGGTGCAAGTTAATGGCATTACTGTTGCGATTCTTCTCCTGAATGGCCAAAAGGATTTCGCCCCCCTCCACCAAGAAAGCACTACTCACTGTCTTACCAGCATTACATAGCTTACCTTGGGCTTATGATTCACGGCCTTCCGATTACCATTTGAATATTTCCTTTTTCTGAAGCGCTGGCAGACGTAGGTTTAGGTGCTGCTGGGCCTCCGGCTATTCACTGGGGAAGAGGCCGGGCTGTCGTCACCCATCGCAGGCCTGTCCTTCAAGCCGGGGCCGGCGCTGTCCCACCGGCCATCACCGGCTGAACCACCCAGGCAGGTGGGCTGCACTCTTCGCTCACACTCCTGTCTGGATTTGTCACTCGCGCCCTATGGAAGCCCGAAACACGGAGAGAAAGCGTTAAAACGTGCATCGGTCGCCTTTTGCATACCATGTTAATGTTTTCAGATGCCGGGTGGATGCTTTAATATTTGAGTCATTATGAACTAGAAATAGTTATTAACTCTAGTAAGCCTTTTAATACTGCATTCCCCTGAGATGTTTTGTTTTGTTTTTGGTTTCTATTAGAATCTGTAGCAACATGAAATTGAGAGAGTGAGGCAGAAGAAGAGGAGGCATTTTTATTCTTCCCCGGTGGGGAAATTATTTTGCCTCCAATAGGTCTCCCATCTCTCTTTCTCCACATCTCTTGTTTGTCCAGAGATCCGGTTTGGCAGGCGCCTTTTCTATGGACAAGACGCTTTGAGAGGGATATGAAAAGGCAGATTTAAAGGTGACGGCTGGTCAGAGGGGCGAGAGAAAGAGAGCCTGGTTATTACAGCGATGTGACTACATTTAGAGCACTCCCTCCCCTTGTCACCCCGAGCCGAAATGAACAAGAGAGGAAACGCTGAAATGCAACAAAGTCACAGCGAGAAATGTCTGGTCCCGACAAAGATGAATGAAATGATGAAAGGGGGCCGAAAAGCTCCGGAGAAATATCTAATTTCGCTACCGCTCAATTCATTCACACATTCTGGGATCTGAGGCACGATCTGACAATATGAGGTGAGCCTCAAATTTATTGCCAAACCCTCGAATGCGCTGTGTGCTGAAATATAATCTTCCCTCTGCAATGTGGAACAGACACCCAGCATTTTGCGGCGGCGCCCAATTAAATAACGATTCCCATTGAAGGAGCAAGGGATGATGGTGGGCCGGGGACAATACGCAGGAAAGGCTTGCAGATCAGTTGAGGGGTTTGTTTATAGATTCGGTTCCCACAAGCACTAGCGGGGCTCCCTTAACTTGACAGACCAAACAGATCAGGCGGAGACCAGAGCGGGCCCTGTCAATAGGATGGAGGATTATGGGAACGGCTGTTTGGCCTGCAACCATTTCGCCTGCCAGAAGACACAAGAGGGCTCCAGCCTGATTCAGTTCCACTCTTATTGTCAAGTGACTCTGGCGCTAACACGGGCAACCAGACTGACGGAGATTTGGCCGTTGACCTTCTGCGGAATTTCCTCCATTCCGATTGCTATTCTGCAAATGTGCCCATTGGGGTTGAGCTCAGCCCTTAAAATTCCCTTTAACAAATCGGTCGCGTTCACCATATAACGCGACACCGACTTAACGCGCCCTCAGGCCAGCGGACGTTACCTTCCATAAATGTCAAGAAAAAGGTATGCAACCGTGCACCCCAACAGACCCCTTAACACCCGCATTTAAAACTGCCATCCCCCTAAACAGCGTTATGGGCATTCATGGGCTGCAGAAAGATGGCGTCTCTGCGGCATTGTTCTGTCCCCCGGGGGACCGGACTGGTATTGCGTCGCAGTTTAAGCCATTTCAGCCACGGCTATGATCTTAATTAGCTACACCTAAAGCCCATCTCTCCCCCAGACAAGTCTAATTAAGCCCAGCTGCCTCTCCCCAGCTAGAGCCCCTCTGCTGGCTAAAAGAGAAGCCCGCTTGTCTCTTGTCCGAGGATTACGACCTGGGATACATCACAACTAATCATCTTTCCCCACAGCCCCTAAAAACCCCTTGGTCGCTGCACACCCCCCCCCCACCCCCCCCTATCCTTGTTTCATGAAAAGCACAATACTATTTTGCCACTAATTTGCTGTGTGTGTATTAAACAGCCTCTTCACCCGAGTCAAAGCGGAGAATCCCTCTTATGCAGGAGTCTTAATAAGTCCGGGGCAGAGAGGGTAGCCGTGCGGCAAAGAGCAGTCGTTCCTTTGTACGTGGCAGCGCTCCCTCCAGCTAAATGGCTTGTTATGACTAAAGGGGGGGGGTGGAGTGTTTCGAGACTCCGAGCATGTGCGAATGCATTGAAAGGCGCATTTTCTTAATTGGATAGTTTCCTTAACCCTTTGCGAGGGATCTTTGATCCTTATTGTAAACTTTCATTGTTGCCCGTCAGTCTTACGGCAGCCTTCTGCGATTGCCTGCTCTCATCTTAGCATCCTAAACTCCTTAGTGTTAGTATCAGCTCAAGCTCTTAGCGCTGGATAAGCCCTCGCTAATGTCATAATGGCGATGATTTGGCTGAGCCCTCCGGCGTTATGTCAATTCAGCCGAGGAGAGCGAGTGCCCCAATTAACAGAAATTAGCTAAATGCGGCCGAGTGGCTCTGCGTGTCTGAGGTCGGGGCGCTGACCCCGACAACCCCAAACATTGTTCTTTCACCTACGCAGGCCAACCTCGTGCTACGAAGAGACAGGCCGAATCATTCAATAATCCAAGTCGTTGACAATAACCTCTGGAGACCGGGAGCTTTCTTTGCCTCGTCCTCAGTTCCCAAGCATATGGACGTGTACACTCTTGAAGAAAAGTCCCTGCACTAATAAATGGTGCACAAACTGGCCTTAGGACTTACACGAATGTCTATGCATGAGACAGATAACATCAATATGATTTAAACTCAAACAGAACATTAAATACTTTTGGGCAAACTTATTTCATATTTCAGTATTTATAGCTGTGGTAACTAGGGGAGCACGGTGGAAGGTGTTATTGGCTCTACTCACAGCTGCGCACTCCCACTTTGAAGTTCCTCAACAGACTTGTGGGTCAGACCTCCTGAGGAGAGAGAAAGACTCAATTCATTGGGATGCAATAGAAGTGAGCGTAGAATACTCTTCATGTCCAATCACCGGAGGAGGGGGGCAGGGGGGGGGGACCCGAGGAAGAGCGGGTGTGTGCGGCTGGATGCGAGAGCGCCGCGGCAGAGGCGGACCAGAGGAGACCGAGGGGATCTCCCGCGAGGAGGCCGGCCCTGGGTGGTTCTCCCTGAAAGCCTATTTGTGGATGAAAGTGCGGCAGCCCCGGGGTCCACTCGCACAGAGAGACGAGGCCAGTGATTAAGGGGGCGCAAGGGCAGGACGGTCCTTTAATTTGGGGCTGCAGGAGAGAAGGGGTGGGGGGGGGGGGGGCTTGCAGTGGTGTATCTGTAGCCAGACAATGGCGATTACCTTCCTCTTTATCTGGCGGAGAGAGGGCTTTGAGAGAGCAATCTGAGGAGCGGAGGAAATGGCACGACACAGGATTAGTGGCACAACAGGATGGTAAATTAAATGTTGGAGATGAAAGAATGAGGCTCTGACATGCATCAATAGAGAGCATTCGGTGCATTCTAATAACAGCAGCCAAGGAGAAATACCTGTAGAGATTAGTGAGTGTGAGAGTGTGTGTGTGTGTGTGTGTGTGTGTGTGTGTGTGTGTGAGAGAGGGAGGAAGGATACCCCGATCATAGGAACGACTTTGGACGCCTTTTGCCATGCGACAACCCTCGAGAGGGCTGCAAAAAGAGAACAAGGTGTGTGTTGTGTTTGTGAATCTGACCCCACTGGGCGTTTGTGTTTAAAGGAGAGAAAGTGTTGCCAGCAGGTCATCCCCTGCTGAAAGCAAGCACACTAAATGGTTCAATGCGTCCAACCAAGTTTAACTGGGATTATTTAACTGGTATGAAGTGTACAAGTGTGACGCGTCGATGATACCCGGCAACTTGGTGAATCCCTCATCCAGTGCATGGAGATGGGAAATAGTGAACTAGTTGTTCGTATGCTATGTTGCTGTATTTCATTTTGGGAGACGATTTATATAAACCTCAGCCCTTACTCCCACGTGGAACTAGACATGAATCTGGAATTTAACATTATACATCATATTTAGAAGAAATGATGCAATCCGGTGCTAGAATTCTCAGTTGGTATTCACACAGAAGTCCCGTCCCCCCCCAAGTCTAAGAGACTTTTGGACATACAGCACCATTTTCTGGCAGCCTCATTTGAATAAAGTGTGTACGTGTGGGTATAAAGCTGGCATCTGCCAATACAAAATGCTCCCAAACACCTCCACAGGGACGCCTGTCGACTCCCACGTGACAGCAAGCAGCTAAAGACTCCCACACGAGCCCGTACCTACACTCAGCCCCCGACCTTACACAGTAAATCACACTGCACGTATGTAACAAGTCATTGTGTCGGACGGCGTCGGTGGGAATTTGAGACTCGATGCAACTACCAGACTCTCATGATGATGTTTTTTTTTGCAAAAAGTGTTTTGCTTTGTGTCACAGTTTTCGACATCAGCAAACAAAAAGCAATATACAAACACATTCAAGGGATCATTAGTGGAAATCTGCATGCACAAACATTCTCATTAGCGTCCGGGGCACTGTGACTGACAGGTATTAAAGGAAAAAAAATAAAAAATAAATAAGAAATTGAGGATAAAAAGAGGGACAGAGTTATGAAGGGGAAGTAGAAAGGAAGTATGGGATGTCTGATCGACAGCCGACGGGGGAGCGAGAGGGCGCAGGTCCTGAATGCGAGCAGAAATGATTCAATCAAAGAGTAGCTTTATCTAGGTTATTACTACACTGAAGCAGGATGATGAAGAGGAGCCCTCGCCTTAATCTGGGCCACAATGGAAAGGGAACAAAGGCGTACTTACAAGCACTATCAGCCACAAATATCAAATCAGCTCGAGCCGCACCTAATCCTGCCACACAGCACTGTTGATTCAATGAACCTGCGGTCAGAGACATACACGGCAACATGTGCAAAAGAGCCAGACACACCGCACACAGTGTCTCACATCCACAAACGTGGCCATTCACACCCATGGCAGCCATTTACTTTCAATGAAATAAGAGCCGCAGGGTGTTGTGTGCCACCTTTTTTCCAACGGATACCATCTTACCTCAAAACTTCCTAAAACAGGAAGGCCATTCATTGTCCGTGCTGAATTCAAATGTGTATTTTTCTCCCGATCACCAATGCTTACACGTTGTCCTTAGTCGGGAAGACCTCGTAACGCCGACATACTGTAACTTGACAAAAGGGAGCTACGAGATTCGTGACATCCTGTGCGACCTTTGAACTCCTGCACACCCTGCCCCCCCCCCCCCCCCGCCCCCCCCCCCCCCTGGCTCTGTGCACAGTGACATCAGTGGAGCTGGAAACGTCCTTGTTCAGGACGGCACTTGGCAGAGGGACAAGGACACTGGCAACTTCATTATCCCACAATAAAACAGGCTAATTATTGTGTTTGTTAGCAACAAATCAGAACACAACAGACTGCATGTCCCTGTCCTGTTTTGAGCATCTTTCTTAATTACTTACACACACACACACACGCCCACTAACACACACACGCACGCACGCACGCACCCGTCCCTTTCTCTGTTGCCACTGCTGCTGTTGTTATTTTGCATATAAAAGGCGACGGCTAATTGTCTGCACTATAAATATTCGGCATGCAATTAGCGCCCTGGCCTGCCTCTGCGTTGTGTTATCACCTCGCAGTTTGGTGCGCGCTGCAGACCGCCACGCTCAATTTTCCATATCTAATGGGAGTTTGATAGCAGCACAGAGCCTTTGTTTTCCAAGAACAAATGGCCGCGTTGGCCTCCCCGTTGTGTCGCCACCTCCACTTGGCTTTGAGGAAGGAACGGGAGAGTAGCCGAAGGTCAAGGCCGGGCCGATTATACCCGTGGAAGGTGTGCGAAAGGAAGACACGTTAGGGTAGGATAGGCAGGCTGCCTACAAATGGTATGAGACATATGAGACGGCACTCGGCCGCAGCAAAGCCAGCTCTGCTGATGAAAGTGCAACAGTGAAGGAGGGGAGAAAAAAAAAATCCCCACTGGCCTCAGGGACGTGGAAAAAGAGCAAAAGCACGAGAAAGACATGAGGAGGGGGCGAGAGGGTCAGGGCGCCAGGCTACACCGAAAACTCCAGCTAAAATCAAAGAAAGCAGGGTTGGGGAGAGGTACAGAAGAAAGACAGTGGGGGGGGGGGGGGGGGGGGCGAGGGGGAGGGGGGGGGGGGGGGGTGCACGGGTGAGAGGGCCTTCACGGATGACTGCAGCCCAGTTTGAGCTGCTAAAGTGTGGACACCAGACTGCTTTCATCTCTCTTCAGGGTCAACGTCCACTGAGGGAAGGGCCCTGTCATCCTGCTCGCACTTTCCCGACCGGCGAGGTTCCCAGCTCCGTGAGATTCCCACCTCTCAGAGCCACGGCAACCTTATGGGAGGCCAGCAGACGCAGCGGGTGCAGCGCAACAAGCCGCAGAGCCGAGGTATCACGGGGTGCGAGGGCGAAAGTCAGTAGGAGGCGGAGGGGAGGGGAGGCCTTTAAGAAGTCCCACTTGGAATAAGTCAAAATGTCGATTAGCTCCAGAAAAAACAACGGGCGGAGCACGTGGAGTGTGAGGAGGATAGAAAACCAAATGACTCGTTGGCGGAGAAGAGAATCAATGCTTTGGTACATACGTGGTAAGAAGCAACAATGGTGGGTCCAAATACAAAAGAAAACACTTCAGACTAGTGGGGAAAAGCAGAATAAAGCAGGTGAAGCTTTGTCGGGGAGGAGAGAGGTGGAGAAGGAGTAAGACTGACCCAGTGTGTGTGTGTGTGCGTGTGTGTGTGTGTGTGTGTGTGTGGAACGGTCGAATGGGTCCTGGAGGCTCGTTATCCTGAGGGCTCCTAATTGGGCCGGCCAAGGCCGGGCAGTCTGAGACAGAGAGAGAGAGAGAGAGAGAGAGAGAGAGAGAGAAAGAGAGAGAGGGCAACCGGTCTCAAGATCTGGGTTTGGAGAGGGGGAGCATGGAGGGGTGTGGGAGTTAATGGCGAGGGGGGGGCTTTCCAAGTCACATGAAAGTTTGTGGGGATGAATGTACCATAATTAGATTAATAAGTAGCTTAATTTATCGCAGCAGAGGATATCAGCGGCTCCACATTAGGAGCGGGCCAGAAGATTAGCCTCGATCGGCGTTTCCAAAACACGATTAGCCCCCCAAGCACAAAGACCAGGCTCTTTCACAGGTTCCTACCACAAGGGCCGGGATTAGAGGAACATGTTGAATAATCAGCGGTGCCCCCGCATGCTCCACTCCAGTCAGCACCACAGCTGGGGGTGCGGCGCAGCCCTTTGCCCCCTCCGCGTCCCGCTCACCACACTTAACTCAATTAGACCGCTATGAGGCCAATTAAAGTCAAGAGCGGCCGCGCCAACGCCGGGTTGTCCCGCGCCACCCAGGTTCACCTGTGACCGCCAATGCACCAAATCGTCCCTAAAGTTTAAAACGCCTCGTGTAGGTGTGCTATTCCCCCAATGGCGTTGGCCCAAGGAATTCAAGGGCCCGGTCAATTAGCGTCTTGGGTGTGTGTATGAGTCTGTGTACGATATCCCAAGAGCCCCTGGTGACACACAGCTTCATGGCTAATTGATTAGCCCCCCCCCCTTCCCAATCTCCTCTAGAACGCCAATAAAGACCTCAGCATATGTCCGCTCCAGACCCGGCCACCAGCCACATGCATCGTGAATGCGGCGCTCTTGCTAAGCTTTAGATCCCTTGATCCTCCACATCCGGCCCCTTGTTTGACTGATGGAAAAAAAAAAAAAAAAAAAGTCATGGGGGCAGCAGGGTTGGATAAAGAAACTCCTAACCCCCCCGAGTGCATATTACTCCAAAACAGAGAATCGACAAGATCGAATGACGCTCCTGCCGTATACGAGATATCCTAAACCTGGTCATGGTTTGCACTGCGCAGAAGCAAGAGATTGCAATGAAGATACCACGTAACCCATAGCAACGAGATCCCCGGCGCAGATCTGGCACACCGTGAAACACGGTGTCCTGAATTTGGACCTCCTTCACCTGAGCAGGTTAACAAATCACTCAAGGGGGGGATGGGCGAGTCCCGTTTACCCTTGGAAAAACCAGCCACTTTCCCATCTCCCACTGCGGCGCCACCACTGCAGGCCAATTATCCTGTGTGACTATGCAGCGCCATGCGTCGGTGGGAATGTGAGTCAACACGTCGGAGAGACGGCAGGGCCCCTGCCGCCCAGGTCACCGCAGCCTGGCTCGCCGAGCTGGAGGGATCTGTGCGTCAAAATGTGTGTGTCTCGATTGTTAGGTGTAGACCTCTGAACGGGGGACATCCCATCCACCCCAGAACCGCTCCATCCCCTCACACACACACCCACAGCAGGGAAGCGATCTATCAGTTATCGCCGGGAGATTTACAATTTCGGAGAAGTTCACAGCAATCTCAAGCCCATTTCGTCCCTGGACTAAAGAAACTATTCAACAAACGTCGACCTTATGTATATTTCTCTGCACTGACAAAAGTGCACTCTGTGCGTCAGCTGTTTCTTTTCAACCGCCATGCCTCAACTAAACCTTTCATGCTCCAAGTTCCTCATTTCACTCCGTTATCCAAATGAGTGCTTAAAGAATACTAGCTGAGTTTGACTTTTCAAAGCGGGTACCTTGACCTAGGGAAATCTCAGATCGTCGAATTCGCCGATGGGCTGGAGTGAGGGAGAGCACTGGCGAGCTTCTTCACCTGAGATAAAGAGACCAAAGGTCGACGAGTAAAAGATTCGAAAAAGCAGTTGCAATCGACACACTGCGCTGTGAGAGGAGGGGAGAGCTGGAGGGGCCAGGAGGAAACCCAGACCTGAACTTTTTAAAATCCTGCAGACCAAAAAAAGAGAGAAATAAAAACTCTGGAAGATGCGCCGTCGATTAACGCGCCAGGCTGATGGTCGCCTTTTTACGGAGCCAGCGCGCTGCCAGGTCCACCAGTGGTCAGCCAGATCTCTGTACACACTGCGCCCAGCATCACGCCCCAGCACTCTCTGCACTGTGCTCGTTAGATAGCAGCTGCTGCGCCCTGTCCCGGAGAAGCCGCGCGTGTTGCCGAACAAACGAGGGGGGGAGGGGGGGGGGGACAAACAAACCCTGGGCTTGATCAGGCCGCGTGCGGCGCGCCCTGCTCCGCTCCGCTACCTACCCCGGCAGCTAGCCTTTTCGCTATGTGCACCAAATTATAAAAACCCTCGCCATCAGGCAGACAGCTGGCCGCCTTCCCTGGGGGACGCCAATTAAGTTTGTAAAACATTTAGACAACAAAACTGTACAAGAGAGAGAGAGAAAAAAAGAAAAAAAAGAAAACATCCCACAGCGGCAGTCGTCCCCACAACTCCCAGCAGTCCTCACAGCGACCTCCTGTGCCCCCCTCCATCTGCAGCAGCCCCACGGAACGCCACCTCGGCGCGCACGCGGGCCACAGCGGATGGCAAATATGCTCATGGAAATACATGAATACCAAATCAAAGCCGTTGATTTTGTCATGTTAATGTGTTGTTATAGCAAATTAAGAGATGATGTTTTATTAATAGGTTGGTGCCCACTCCGTCGGATAACCAATGGCGGCGGAGTCCTTCTCCTACGCCGCCCGCCCAACGCCGCCGCTTTGATCGTCACCCGTTCCGACAGTCGTAGGTTCAGCGGAGGAGAATGAGCGGCCATTGTTGGCTTCTCATGCCACACACGGTGTTGCAACAAACTCCGCCATAAAGTGCAGCTTCAAAAACTTCGGCACTCCGCCTGATCGAGTGTCCAAAATGGTAACCTGAGATTTTTTGGCTGGGGGGGGGGGGGGGGGGGGTGGGGGGGCGGGGATGGGGGGGGGGGGGGGGGGGGGGGGGAGCTGGGTAGGGATTAGAATAATACCTAAGTAGCTTTCCGAAAATGGAACCCTTGAGTAGGGAAGGAATACGGCGGCCTTAGGCAGAGAGTGTGACCCACGCTCTCCTGCTGAATGCTCGTGCTAAGACTTGTTGTTTGTTCATCCAGGCAGCCCACTTCGCCGCCGTATCAGTGTGACACGCCGGGAAGTGACAGACAGAGTGACAGCGCGAGTAACTAATTGAGACGGGGTGCAAAGAAGATCCTCTGAGCCTTAAGTAAATGGAAGTGGGAGAATGCTCGCGTCTCCCGTCACCTTTCCTCCCGTGTACACACACACACACACACACACACGCACACACACACACACACACGCTCGCTCGCTCGCGCGCACTATCCTTGCTCAGGGCATCTCCATTAATGTTAATTAGCTGAGCAATGATTAATACGGAAGCTAAATGAAGTCATTTCATGTAATCAGTGATTTCCCTCGAAAGATCATTCGTGATGTCAATAAAACTCCGTCTGAGTTCCTTTAAGACAACATTGTTACAGCAAGGGCGGCGAGGTGACGGACGTGAAAGAACCGAAAAATGAAGGAGGGAGACGCAGTTATGGGGAATGCCGCTCGCCAATTTTCCAGCTCTCCAGACAAGGCTCAATTCATTCGTTTTCTCTCACCGCTTTCATTTGAAACGGAAATGCAGTTTCCTCTCTGACCCTCATCGATCCATGAAGGTTCACAAGTGAAAAGAACTTTTCCGTCACCCCCGTTTTTTCTGCTGCAAATACTTTAGCTTAAGTTTGAAACATACTACCCCGCTCGTGACAACGCTGACACCTGCAAAATGCAAAAGGCGTCCTGACGATGGAACTGCAGTAAATTGGCGGACGCGTAAGTTGAAATAGTAAAGCAGACAAACAGGCCGAAAACATCCCAGTGACATATTGTCGCCTGAGGAAAAGCGAATGGGTTCCGAACGTGGGCCCTAAAATCCAAGCAGCGATACTAATTCAATTTTAAAGGTAGAAATAATAATCACTGCACGTCTCCTACCTAAAGTGGATTCAACGAGCTTTCTAACCAGAATGACCGTTTCTCACTCATGGTGCGATTGCCAACAAGCAAACCACACTCTTAAAACGTAGCTCTTTGTACCTTTTTTTTCTTTTTTTAATTCCTTCATTATAATCCAAGATAATTGACGCGTTGACTGTTGCCACTGGAGGCAGCGCAGCCCAAAGTCTAGCTTTCCAGTCCTTTCGGTCCGCTAAATCAAGTGCAGCAATCCGCCGAGGAAACCGTTGTTGCCGTCGTGGGCCTCTCCGTTTCCCCGATTTTCCTCCTCCTCCTCCTCCTCCTCCTCTCCCTCCTCATCGCCGCTATCGGATGACCTCTCGAGCGCGGGTGGCACGGGGCCGGGCGCCGACAGCTCTTCAGAATTCTCCCGACAAACCGCTCCGTAAACGATCGCTTTGCCCCTGTGTTGTCGACGGCCAGACTGGAGGTGAAGCGCTCAGACGCGGGAATGAAGGCCGCGATTGCATTTCGGACGGCTGCGCGCCCCACCTAGATCCACTTTTATACAGAAATGAAAGCTGCTCGTTTTAGATAGAAGCCGTGTAAATGCACCGACTGCTAATGGGGTTCCATTTGAGAGAGGGCCTCGGTTTTTTTTGGGGGTTCCTTTTTGGGGCTTTTAGAATCTAATCTAGTCTATTGTCGGGAGGGTCCGGGTGTATAATCATCCTTAACCTCGCATCAGTGCCATAACCCCCTTCTTTTTTTCCCCCCTCGCCCGTCCGACAATTTAAACATGATTTTTTGACATAATAACGAGACTTTGAGCCTCCTTGTCACCGCACCTTCTACCAGAATAACCACAACTAATGGGATCTAATCTATACAATAAGAGACATTAATATATATGCAAATCAGCTGCGGCTACATCTCTCGCAGGGGAGATAGGCCCGGTTGGCATACACTTGTATCAATTCTGTCACGTGTCACTTAGTTGTTAATTACCGTTAACATTCCTAAAATGCAAATATGCGGTTCTGCACATACGCCAGCACACGGATTCTTCAGTAATAATGTTCCGAGTAGAAAAGGGCCCCCAATCCGCCCCCCGCCCCCCCCAGGTTATACCCCCCCTGGAAGGTCCAGCAGTGTGGAGGGAATTTGAGGCACTGGGGGTTGAGGGGTTGCAGGTCGGCTGTTCAAAGCCACTCTGTGCATTGTTGGGTAGTAGGGGATTAGGTCTCTCCGGGCTGCAGAATTTTCTTTCTAATTAAAAGGGATAAGATGTAGAAAAATAGTGAGGGGCATTACTACTGTAGAAAAGAAGGGGGTGGAAAGGAGAAATGCTGAAAAGAGGGGATAGAGGTTTGTAGTGTCACCACCGGTGTTTGATCACAAGACTTTGCAAGAGTCACCAACCCCCTTGTCCCGACTCCCGCTGCCCATTTTCGCCCACCGCTCTCCAGCTCCGGCTTCTGCTTCATTAGCCTGCGCACTTTGAACCTCGATACAAAGGAATAAAAGTGTTCGCGTTACTTCTCTTTTCTCCGCGCAAAGTGTTGCCGCGTTGAGGTGGCAAAACCGCATCGATATTTGCCCTCATGCTGCAGAGAGCAACGTTTATGCTCCAACCTCTCTATGCTCATTGACGTTAAAAGTCATAAAATGAAAGATCAGTCGGTTAATTATCCGTTGATTTCCCTACACCTAATTGTGGCACCAACTTCGTTGAAAAAATTTGATGCCATGGGGGAATTATTGATTTCTTCATGCTTTATGCAGAACGGATAAGCTAATTTGAGGAACTGGTCATTTGCTCGACAGGGAAAATGTGTAATGGAATAGTTGAGCATTTTGGGGAATACCCTTATTTGTTGTTTTTTTGGTACAGAATAAGATAAGGGAAGGAATACAAATCTCATGTTGGTAAGATATTCAGGCATTTGGCTTATCTGAATCATGACAACAACGATTTGGCTACATCCAAAGGGGACCCAATCTGCCCACAAGGATCTTTAAAGTTCAGTCATGCAGCGTGACGCGAGTAGTTTGTTTAAAATGAACAAACATTCTGGTGTGAGAACTCAACTTTTGATTGCAGGTTTCCTCCCAAGACACTTTGTGTCAGACAGAAGGTGGAAGGAAGCCCAAGCGAAAACGTATAGAGTAAAAAATAAAGTATATTAAAAAAAATTCTTATATATATATATATAAATAGAGTTCAATAGATCTATCACCGCCGATAACAAAACCAAGATCACCAGTGAGGATTTGGGCTTTTAAACAAAGCACCTCGGCATACTGAAACACTTCATTTGAGCCACTTAACTGTACAATACAGGACCCCAGCGACCCCGGGGGGGGGGGGGGGGGGGGCGCTCTGTGACCCAGCATGTGTTCTTATTTAACCCTTTGCTCCAGTGTCCATCCCTCTTTCAGCCAGCGAGCTGCTGTTTTGTTACCTTGTCCTCCAGCAGGGGTGCAAGCTCTCCCCGGGCACCTTACAAACGAAGCCTGAGTTTTAAGCACACACAGAGGTCTGATTCTTTTCCCCTGAGCCCTGGGAGGCTAACGACATGCCAACGACATACTGCTGGAGTACAAGCCCTGCGCCTCGCCCCCCTCCTCTCTCAGCATACCAGCTCACCAGCACACATAGATCTATCACCGCCGATAACAAAACCTAGATCACCAGTGAGGATTTGGGCTTTTAAACAAAGCACCTCGGCATACTGAAACACTTCATTTGAGCCACTTAACTGTACAATACAGGACCCCAGCGACCCCCCCCAGGAGTGGGGGGGGGGCGCTCTGTGACCCAGCATGTGTTCTTATTTAACCCTTTGCTCCAGTGTCCATCCCTCTTTCAGCCAGCGAGCTGCTGTTTTGTTACCTTGTCCTCCAGCAGGGGTGCAAGCTCTCCCCGGGCACCTTACAAACGAAGCCTGAGTTTTAAGCACACACAGAGGTCTGATTCTTTTCCCCTGAGCCCTGGGAGGCTAACGACATGCCAACGACATACTGCTGGAGTACAAGCCCTGCGCCTCGCCCCCCTCCTCTCTCAGCATACCAGCTCACCAGCACACATACACACACACACACAGACACAAACACGCACACTGGGGTATTTGGGGGAGAGGGGGGTGGTTATTGGTTGTTCTGCACCACCACAAACAACCTCTAAAACCTTCAAGCTGTGGAAACTCCATCTTCAACAGAGCTCATTTCTTGGTAGAGTTTCCCCCCCCCCCCCCCACCCCACACACAAACACACACACACACACATACACACCACCACCACTACGTCCTCTATATATATATTTTTTTTTTCTTCTACCAAGCTCCATGAAGCTCTCACCTTTTACTCCCAGGCAATCCGATCCTATTTGGAGTGTGTGACGAGGGCCATTCTCCGTCACCTCACTGATCAAGAGCCCCCCTGTAAAGCGGGCCCAGGGATGAGCAGGTACAGATTTGGGCAGAGGAGGGAGTGGGGCATGTAGTGAAAGAATCTGCAGTGAGCCAAGGAGAAGATTAAACGCTGGCTAACCATCGGCGCTCCTCTCCCCCGCCTCCCTCTTTCCTCAACACTCCCCACTACTTCACCGGTGTCCGGGGGGGGGGGTTGCCGGAGGGAGGGGGAGGAGGGGGGGGGGGGGGGGGGGGGGGGGGGGGGGGGGGGGGGGGGGGGGGGGGGGGGGGGGGGGGGGGGGGGGGGGGGGGGATATGCCGGTGGCACAGTGGTGGCTGAGCCATCTTGTCATCATAGCAGGACAAGCACATTCAACCGTGTCCTCTGTACCCTCCCATCTCATTCCAGACTCTGCCACTGCCCTCTGCTGAAGTCCATCAAAGCCCCTCTCTTGCATCCCCCCCCCCCC
>JAFBJU010000834.1:186380-324644 GCA_016785305.1 Colistium nudipinnis
CCGGGTGGCCCCCCCCCCCCCCCCCCCCCCCCCGCGCGCCTCGCCTCTTGTCGGAGGAGCGCTCTCCGCTGGTGTCTTTTCTTTTTTTTTTTTTTTAAAGGGCAGAGATGAGTCCCCGGCTCCGCAGTCTTTCCAAGCATCCAAATTAATTTGCGTCTGGGCAGCAACATGAAGCAGCACGGGGCTATTTGATGAGAGTGTAGGGCAATGACATGCACTGGCAGCCATGCCTTGATCTCTTGCTTTCTTTCCGTGTCACTTTGCACCTCACCTAAACGCCAGATTCATGCCAGCCTCGTCCACATGGGTGGCACACCAGCCAACGTTTGCCGTAATAACTGCCGGGCCTCTGAGGAAAAACACTCCAAATCTCACGCTTTTGGTGCAGGTATTCAATGTTTTTCGAAATGTGAGCTTAAAAATTACCAGACCACTAAAACTGTCATGCAGAAGCCCCGCAAAAAAACACACACACACACACACACACACACACAGAGAGACAACACACCAATCATAAACTGCATTGTTCTCAACCAAAATGAGGAGGCACTCCATCGAGGAAAATCCCTCTGCTCATTTGCTGATCAATACCTCGAGAAAGAGATCGATTTCACAATAATAAACACGCTAAGGACATCTTCAAAACAGCATTCCTTTCATTTCGATAAATGTCAAAGTGAACTTAATGCAATTCGACACGCATTTGAAGTCTTGATCCAAAAAGGAGACCACGGTTAATGCCTAATTAGCGTCCCTAAATAATAAAGCAACTTAGACTAATAATTATTGCATGTACCCATTCTACCAATTGCACTGACAATTAACCTTTCTCGACTGGTGATTCGCAATTTGAGTAAATCCTGTTATCAGCAAATATAACACATGGTGCGAACACACACACACACACACACACCAGACACCACTCAAGGAAATCTATGCGGTGTTTACGGTAGGAAAGCAGAACAACAAAACAAACAGCAGATATCCACTTTCAGTAAACACCACCCAGCCACTTATACAGTATCTTCCCAGTAGCTTAGAGTGGGTGGGGAATCAACTTTAGGTGGCGGCTGTGAATGTCATTGAACTACTTGTGTTTACGCAGGCTTAGCATTGCTGTAACAAGGTCTCATTAAACACACAACGAGTGCTTCTGAAATTATCAGGTCAATTTAAACCCAAAGGACTTGTTTTTGTTTTGTTTTTTTTGTTTTTTTTTTATAGAAATGACTGGTGTGGCTGTCAAGAAACTGACTATACAGCCTAAAGAGCGGTGGAAGAACTTGTTAAAAAAAAACAACAAAAACAAAAACAAAAACGTGGCGCACGCATGGCAAAACCTTCTAAAAGTGCGGTGAGGCTGTCGCTGTTTCCCCCGAAAACACAGGCTGACCAAGTCTCTGACACGGGATCGCTGGAGCCAAAAACACAATTACCCAGGGACAAAACAAAGGTGAAAAAGATTCTGGAGTGAGCATTCTCCCAAAATGCCTCTCCCTCATCCCAATTTGGCAGCACTTGGCTGGCTGCCCGCTCACATTGTGTGGACGGCCCTGCCACTGTTGCCATGGGGACGTGAAGACCGGTGCAGGGCCCCCGAAGGCGGAGTGGTCTGGCGGTGAGGTGGGGGTTACCGTCGGCAGCAGACCCCGCCGGGCCCCCGTCCAGAGGCCCGGCTGCACGAGGGGCTGCGAGGCAGCGGAAGTCACCCTCCACCTCAACCGCATTCCCCCCCCCCCCCCCCCCCCCCCCCCGCCCCCCCCCCCCCCGCCCTCCCCAGGGCCTCTCCGCCCGGTGGAGGCCGCCGCTGTTCGGATCCCGGCAGAGGAGCAGAGACGGGGGACCCGGTGGTGCGGGGCTCCAGCCAGTCCGCTGGGGGTCGGCCGCCCGACTCCCCCTAAGCCCGGGCCAGACGGGGTGGGCTGAGGTTGGAAGGCGAGCTGGACGGCGGCCCAGTGCGGTGACTGCCTGTCTGCCCAGGCGCTGGGCCACGCTGCCACTCCTCCCTGGGCTCGTGCCCCTGCGCTTGGATTTCAAAGGGATGTGACAGGGGGACCGGCTTTCCCCTCGACGTCGCGGGATCCCGGCCCCACCGATGCGGCCCCTCCCCACCTCCACCCAGCCCACAAATGCCCCGTCCAACAGCTTTTCTGTTTCAACCATGAACCCGGGCTCCCTCTCACACTGTGCCATTCCCACCACTGCTGCCTCACATTTGGGAGGAGAGGGAGGGGCAGGTTGTGCTGCTACACTGCACCCATCTGCCCCATGTCTTTCCATGCTGTGGACCATGATGCTGCAGCATGGCTCTCTGGGCGCCGTAAAGACTTTGGCAAGTGCACCGGGCCTTCGGGCGCCCCCGCCCTCGCCCCCCTCCTCCTCCTCCTCCTCCTCCTCCTCCTTTGTATGCTCCCCGTCCGCATAATGCACACACTGATGCACACCATCTGATTTAAAGTGTACTTACATAAAAAAAAAAACGAGCGCATGTGATCGTGATCGTGCTCGTGCGTCGGACAGACAGATGGCGGTCAGTACAGATGAGTGATTTGGATTAAAACTGAAAAAAAAATAACTTAAAACTCAAGCAAAACATCAGTTGAATTTTTATTAAGTGTTGGGCCTTCAAAAAGGGTTGAAGCTACACCCACTGAACCCAGCCGAGTGAGATGCGGTGCCGCCGTGTCTGTGTGGCAACCGGCTCATCCGGCAACTGGCCCATCATCAGTGAGCATCCTACAAAACCAAAATGACACTGACAGGCTGCATTTCAATTGGCTGAGATCGCCTTTTTTCTCTCTCTCTCTCTCTCGCTCTCTCTCTCTCTCTCTCTCTGTCTAGGTTCCTCTCTTCATCGCTCCACGCATGGCATTTATCTGGCAGGTCCTCCAGCGAAATTCCTCCCCTCCTGGTCTCGGCATTCCCGCAGCCAGCCTCCCTGCCTGGGCAGGGTGGAGTGGGCTGGGGCCGGGTGGGACGGCGCTCCCCCCCCCCCCCCCCCCCCGGCCCCCCCGGGGCGCCCCCCCCCCCCGAGCTGCTCCAAAGCTACGGCTACAACTCCGGGCCACAGCACATTCCTCCGGCCTGCAGACCGGTCCCCCCGGCAACCAGGAGAGAGGTGAAGAGAGGAGGAACACAGACATAGCGAGGGTGCGTTTTTAGGAAGAAAACGTCTCCTGCCCGAGTGTCATACGAGTAAACGCGTACATGAAACGGGCCTCAGTAAACAGCTTTACTCCTCCTCATGCTCCTCACTGTACGTATTCTCATCTCTTTTGTTGCCCAGCTCTCAGATCATCTTGAGTGATCGGCTCCTTTGTGCTTTTTTCCCCTCTACCAACGTTCGGTTCCACCAAGCACCTCCACAGTGGTGCTTTGATGCTCGACAAAAAAAAAAACAGAAACCTGACGCTTTCCAGCACATCAGCCAAACACACACACACACACACACACACACCGCTGCCTTGCATCTCTCAGTCCCTCGCAGCGATGCGATGGGCGGCATATCACACACACACATCACGCTCCTGGACAGCTCAAGCAGCGGTAGGACAGGGGCCGGACGGTCCCCTCCTCCGCCCCCTCCTACTTCTTCCCCCAAGCCGGGCCAGCCACTGTGTTTACTCTCCTAATTACAGGGGAGGGGCCCGGCTGACAGGCGAGCCCTCACAGATTCCCCACAGGCCCGGGGCTGGGAACGCTACAAACACCCGCCACTGTCTCCCAAATGTGACGGCGATGTCCAAGTGTCACTGGGGAGCCTTCACTGGCACAACCCAAGGGTCCAAAGAGAGATATTAAAGACATGAGAGGAATTGGCAGAGTTGACGCTAACAGGGGGTACGCTTGAGAAGTCGAAGTGGGGAGCTGGTGGCATCGCCAAAGTGTCATTCAAAGCAAAGTGGGGTTTGGACAGGGCACAAACACTGATCACACACACAAACACACACAGCGTTGCATTCGCTCTTATCGAGCTAAGGCGGGAGAGAGTTACACGTACCAGACAAGAAATCCAATGAGTGGAGCCACTAAACAATAAGATGGACCGTGTACAAAAGTGGGAAATCACACCACCGAATCTCCTTCTTACTACCAAATGCAACTTATACCGTCAATTATTGTGGATGTTGTAAAAACACACCATGGCCTTTTTTATGTGATTTAACACTATAATTACATTCAAGTTACACAAGTGTGAGGAGAAGACTTGCGAAGCCCCCTGTTCAGAGACCTATTCTACCCAGAAGTGGAACTTTTTGAAACATACAATATTTGTGTGTTTTTTTGCTTTATATCCGGAATCTATGCACTCGTTGTTTATGGACTTCATTAATTGGACTATTTTATTTTATCGATTTAAACCGGGATGCAATTCTATGTAACAAGTATCGAATGGTGTATCTGGTGGACAGTCACTTTACCTGTATAAACACCAAGTAGGAAGCACTTCACAGGTCCTGGAAAGAAAAAAAAAGATAAAGCTTATTGCATTATTAATAAACTTTATCAAAAGCGCGTGAGTGAGCGTATAGACGAACTCACCTCCGATGCAGGGAGATATAATGCACTAGAGGTTGTAATGGTTCGATTGGGGCCGTCTAAGGGAGTCCCTCTGGAAACCCGGCGGTTGACCCTATCACGTATTCAGGTCAAATAAACAAAACAGTGTCGAGAGGAAGGTTAAGATGGTGGGATCGTCTATTCTGCGGCTGCAATCCTCCCGCTCCCTGTCGGCAACACACACCTCACCCCCGAGAGGCAAGACAAGAAAAACCATTTGATAAATCATGAATAGTCACAGTTGCGCAAGTGCTGTGACCATTTCTAAAATTTATTATGGGGATTACACACAAAATCACACAATGTAACATTTCCAAATGTGTTATGAATGCCTCCCAGAATCCAATTCAAATCCTAGGTTACCAAATAAGCCTGAACAAATCCCCCACATTGAGTTCCTTCCTCCTTTGAAGACTCGAGAGGTCCAGTCTGCAGGGCAGGTTTTACCACGCCATGCAGACACCTCAGCGGGCGCACGGGAGAAGGCTACCGACGGCTGTAGGTGAAGCAACAGTCGGGGAAGGAGAGCTGTGTTTTTTCGACAGTGACGTCGAAAAGATGTCTTTGATTCCAAAAAAGTGTTTTTTTTTTATTTTTTTATAACCATTTCAGTGACAGGAAAGAGAACAGAAATGTGATAATAAACAAATAAAAGACTCTTCGGCAATTACATTAAAATAAAAACATCGATTGATACAACAAGTTCGAAAATTAGACCATTTACAATCACAAACAGCCAGTGGAGGCAGCGAGGAGTATCCATATGGTGGAGATGAGCTCTTTACACAATTCATTTAGTCCGCGGTAACCTTGAGGCAGCAGAGTCTTCTCCCGCCTTACATTTGTCCTTGTCTCTCTTCTGCCAGTCTTGACTTTGCCTCCTCATTGATGATCTGAAGGCGAGTGTGTTTAATTGCCTCCGTTTGGTTGTTGGCAAACTCCTGCGCAAACAAAGCACAAACAATTATAGCACTAATTAAAAGGCATGTCATATTAATGGCAAGAGCAAACTTGGCAAACGGGGACAGCCACCGCATCACAGAGGCACCACATTTGGATTTATGGAGCTACGCGATGATGAGCAGACTTTTTCCATTTGAAAAAAATGACAACCTGTAAGCAAGGAAAGGCCCGTTCAGCAGCAGAGGCATTTTCCAGAATCATTTCAACTTTGAAGCAAAAGTCAAATTGTAACATTGCGAGTAATCATTGGAGGAGATCCAATCCCTGACGAGGAGAATCTGTGTCAGTAAACTCTTCCCAAACTGACACTCAATGAGGTTTCTCCCCCGGTTAATCCCTGATTGTGTTTTGATGACCTCTGGGGTCAGTTACATGTTACATTACACAAAGGTTTAGCTCCTTTGTAATAAGGGAACAGCGTGGGGAAAGCCCTCACTTAAGACATCTTGCTCACTAAATGCACCTCTCTTTTTTTTACTTTTTTACCAAAGCAGCAGCGGCACAGGCAACGTATCCATCAAACCTGCCAGGCTAATTAAAATACAGCTTGTGATTATCCTACTTGAGCTCATCTCTATTTATCCCACTCCGTCTCACACACTTACAACCTAACACACTCTGCGTACCTCTACACAATAATTAGTGTGTTTAAAAAAAAAAAAAAGGCACAGTAATTACAGTGGTTGTGACCCCAGTCAGTTTATCGACACCTCTTATAGTTGTTTACATATTCCCAAATCAAATAGAGCAATTGTTACTTATTTTTCCAAAACATTTTTATATTTTTCCCATTTTTTAGAAATAGGTGATATTTAAATGAAGCTGAAGGAGTAAAATAATAAAACAATTTTACAGTCCGAGTTGTAATATCGATAATAATTTTAATCCGTTATAGTTAAGAATCCATAAACAAAAAAGTTAGCAAAACTGAATTTAAAAAAAATCTGAAGTGACTTTTGGTTGTTCACTGTAAAAGGCAATAACTAGTGAGGTACATTTAAATCCCAAACAGGAGAAGCAATTCCCAACATTACCGATTATCTGCATTTCAATATAAATTGCCTTTATTGGATTTTATGCCTGCTTTTTTCTCCTTTTTTTCCCCTTAAAGCTCAGAATGCATTCCACCAACACATTCCCCTTATTCAGCCATGCGGATATCAAACAAGGATGGGAAGAGGCTGAGAGGAGGAGAGGAATACTGCCTGCATAGTTAGAAGATGTATATAAATAAACATGGAAATGTGCAGCTTTAAATTCAAATAATTCACAAACAACATCTGTGATTTGTTTTGCAAAAGGAGCCAACGTTTAAACAGCAAGGCTGTATTTTTCCATGTTTTTTTTTGTTTTTTTTGTCATTTAAAAAAAGATATTTACATTTATTCATTCCCTGATTTTGTG
This sequence comes from Colistium nudipinnis, assembly GCA_016785305.1. Classification (NCBI taxonomy): domain Eukaryota; kingdom Metazoa; phylum Chordata; class Actinopteri; order Pleuronectiformes; family Rhombosoleidae; genus Colistium; species Colistium nudipinnis. The sequence goes on from JAFBJU010000834.1 coordinate 193,308, forward strand.
GTTTGTTGTGTTGCTTTTCATGTCTGGATGAGGCGCAGAGCAGGGGGAGAGAAGAGGGCAGCGTGTCTATTAATTATCCCAGGCTTGACATTAGGATATTTCTTTTCAAGGCTATCAAACAAGGGTTAAACACCCAGGCCTGTGAACTGTGTGTGTGTGTTTTTTTTTTTTTTGTTTGTTTTTTTTTAAGAGATGTATGGGCTACGCATTAAGTGGAAGAAATCACAGGTTGGAGCAGGCCTGGTGAAATCCTCAGCCTCAGGTTGAGTGTAGCGGAGGCGGAGATAAAAGCCGTCGTCGTCAATTAGCCGGGAGTCAGTGGGAGCGCAGCTCGCCAGAGGCGTTTAACTCCTTCTGCCTTTAAACGTCCTTTTAAGATACACAGTCCCCGCGGAGGGGCCTGGCTTTACACTTTAATAAATTATTTAGCAATTTAAACGGCGAGATGCCGCAGATAACGTGCCGTCACACGTCACCATTCTCCACGCAGCAATTTGAAGGAGAAGAAGAAGAAAAAAAAACTAACTCGGGTTAGTGTGCATTACCATGCAGCTGCTAAATGTGTATTATTATTATTTATTTTTTTTTAAGAAAAAAATATATTTTACGCTGCAAGCTGATTATTTTTCGTGTTTCCTTTCAGATACACTGCAAGTCGCGGTAGAGTGGTGAATTTTAAACAATACGAGAGTTTTTTTTCTTTTCTTTTAACAACAGCTGTTTACGTACGTTTCTATATGGCATGTTCATTTATGCTTTACGCTAAACGTGGTGATTTTTTTTTGGAATGGAGTCTGGTGGAGAACCATGCCACAGGACTAAACTGTGACCTCTGTGATGAGCAAAGAGCATTAAAATAAAACATATATATATATAAAAAAAACACAACACAACACAACACAAGACATGATTCTCACAGCCGTTTGAAGATAACATCTGCACGCTTTTGATTCTACGTAAGACCAGATTGTTGTTTACGTTGTTTTTATCCGATTGTTAAGAGAAATGCGCATTATTAAATATGGGTAAATAAAAACACGGAGTGGTATACCTTGATGTGTTGTGTTGCAGCCCCTTTTGTCCTCCCAACAGGCAGACTCGCGTCCAAACTTTGGCTCTGCTCAGATCTCAGGTCGGCTGGTAAAAACAAGTCCGGGGGTTACGATCCGTGCGAGTGCGCTTCCTCTGATCGAAATCTGCCAAAAGACAGGTCATTGAGTTTTTTGAGGTTGTTACAGTGGATCAGTGTTCGTGTGCGCGCGTGTGTGTGTGCGTGTGCGTGTGTGATGCAGGTCTGCACAGCAGCCGTCACCGCACCTTTGACTCTGGCCTTCCACCGGCAGAGGCAAATGACGATTCATAAAAAGCCCACAGTCTGCCATGTGTTTATAAATCTAAATCAATATTCAAATCTCTCTGAAGTGAGCGGCTGTGTCCGTGCAAGCGCGCAGCGTGTGTGTGTGTGTGTGTGTGCGTGTGTGTGCGTGTAGGTGTTCCACAAAGCCTCTTAAGATGATACATTTAGCAAACCGTGACAAAAACCCTCGGCATATTATTTTGAGATGGGCACGCAGGTTCAACATTTTAAGTGACACACGGTGGAGGCTTGTTTTTCCCCTTGCTGCTTCTAGATCTCCCAGAAAAGGTTACATTCATCCTCCACCACATAAAAAAAAAAAATATATATATATATATATGTATAATTATAACATGCTTTGCTATAAATATGTTAACACAAAAAAATAAATAAAAACATACTTTTAGGAAATATAAAATCAGGCCTACCTTCATACGAAGAATTCTTTTTCTCCCCTTTCTCGTTCTCCTCTTGCAGAAATGGTCCTCCGCTGAAATAAGTGAAACTGCACGGCAGGCCTCTATCTGCTTTGTTTAGTTTTTGGTTTTTCTCATTCTTGCCTTTATCCTCGTGTCTGAGTGTGCCCACACTGCTGGTCCGGAGCCTGTGAGCTCCCCTGTACACATGGTGGGTGATGATATTTTGATGCAGGCCCGTATCAGGCTGATGGCAGCCGACTGGCTGCCTCCGTGAATGGGAGGACAGTTTTAAGGAAATAAGTCGCTCTAAATCCCCTTTTTCCGCGACGCGCTGGAATGTGAGAGGACGGTGCAGCCTTCACGTGGAGAGAGCTCCGATTCAGTCCTCACGTTTTTTTTTTTTTTTTTTCTACCTGTCTTTTTGTCAAAGATTTTTTTTATATATATATACTATTCTTCGCAAGAATTAAATCTCCAGGTTGTTTTCGTTGAGGTGTCCTCTCGTAAGACAACGTATGATAATTAGCGTCGATATTCTTCATTTATATGGACTTTTCTATTTTAATTTATCCAATTTTATTTTCAATAAGAGAACAAATCGAGGGGGGGGGGCGGTTTTGAACGCACTCGGTAAAAGTTAAATGATGGAGAGGTAAATAAAAAGAAACAAAAAGTATGTGCCACATGCTGTAGCCATAAATATTTTTTTTTAGAAAAAAATATATATGTTTGGGCAGGTTTTACTCCTGGCCCAACCAGCCTTTATGTAACATCTCACAGTTGTGTTAATGCCTCCGTTGGATGACAGCGGTTGTTAAATTTAAAACGTAACAAAAGGCTCAGCAAACTGACTCTAAACTCCACTTCTCGTCATCCAGCGGCATACACCGTTCACTTATTAGAAATGCACCCTCTCTGCGGCGGGATGGGGATGTTGTCAGTCGCCCCTCTCGCTGCCATTGGCTGAGGACCGTGCGTCGCAAAAAAAAAGTAGCTGGAGACATTTGTTTCCCAGGGAGAGAGAGAGAGGAGGAGGGGGGGGGTGTAGGAAAAAATCCTCCCCACCAGTGTGAGAGACGGAGACGGAGACAGACCTCAGCTCAGTCCTGCGGCTCCTATTGGCTGGCAGTTTGTACAAAATCCAACTCCAACCACTTCACACACACAACACACCAACAAATCCTAAAGGCGTACATGCAGCCTCCTCCATCCCTCCGCCGCTGTCGCACCGCTTCACAACCTGATGCAGGCGCCCAACGTTTCACTTGTGCCCGCACCGTGCTCCAGCCTCTGAAGACGGCCGCCTCTGACTCTGACGCTTACTCTGACCCTGCTGCTTGGTTTGGTGCGTTTTTATTCGCCAGGACTTCGTTGATCTGCAGTGATTTTTGTTATTTCTCCTGGAGGCTACCAACTAGACAAAGAACTTCACACTCGTCCATACTACGGTAAGTTTTGGGTCCATTACAACAAATGTGTTATTGTTATTTTGCTCGACTATTAGTATTATTACTAGCCTAAAAACGATCGAATTAATTGGGGTATATTCAATTGAGTAAAAAATAAATTAAGGCGTATATAAAATCCCCTCCGCAATACAGTATTATTATTATTTTTTTTATGTTATTCTGTTCATAAGAGTGATTAAAAGGTTTGAGTTGTATCACTGGTAATATAATTTAATCTACAGTGACACTCAAAGACATGCAGTGTAAAAAGCTTTGGACTGCAGTTGAAGAGCAATACCTTAAATAAAATATTTTCTCTGAGCAGAGTGAGGGGACATTAAGTGTCTTTCCTTAGCAAACAGCCACTTATACTGACGTAGAGGTAAATTCACATAGTGCATTGTGATAATTATGTTAGCCTGTAACTCATGCACGTGCATTATAATAGTCTCTGCTTGGTGAGACGAACAGATGCGCAGCTTTTCTGATATTATTAAAGTTTATTTTTATTTTTTAATTAGAGAATATAAATTCCCAGAGGACTTATTTGATCCGTTTCACTCTCACTGACGACGGTGGTTCCGCAGCCAAGGATACCTTCAATCAGTGAACTTTCTGTCTAAAATGACGTTGTGTTCTATAAAACAAACATTTCTCGTCGCTTTAAAAACCAATGCAACCCAATGGATACTTTAGGAGGAATTAAGCTGAAAGCTGCACCGGAATTAAGAAAACACACTTGGGCCTATCAAAAAGTGTTTCCAGGGCCTTAACAAAATCTCAGCTTGCTCTGATCTTCTGTCAGTAATTAATAATTTACAGGAAAATGTCAGCCAAAATGTCATTTATAATAAATTGAAACAGCTTTTCCAAGGGTAGATTTTTTTTTTCTTAAATGTGGAAATTTCGATTAAAACTCGCATAACTGAATTTCTCCTATATCTTCAATATTTACCCCCGCAAAATGCTGCACGTATTAATGCCAGACTAAAATATTATATAGTTGCAATTCACTCACACAAACGTGGAAAATAAATTAATGAAAAAGACAATACCGTGAAGCACTTTGGACTGTGTCGATACCAAAGTGCAGCTACAGTTAGATGACACGCAGATTATCTGGTTAATTCATCAACAGAGACAAAACATTTATCATAATCAATTCTCGGACAATGTCATTATTATTGAGCGGCTGTGTGCAACTGGTAGACGGGTGCGTTTTAAGTGTGACAGATTGGGATGAGGGGGTTAAAACCGTTGGATATTGAAAGTGCATCTAATCAAGAAGCACAGTGGGGATAACGGGTGAGAGGCACTGAGGGTGAAGTGACAGCAATCACACATTTACCATCGCAGAGCATATTTATTACTGTTTAAGGAACTGTAATAAATATAAAAAATAAAAAATAATCGCCTTTTCGTTGGAGGAACGTGTGCTCTTTTTATGGAATAATCTACATCTAATAATATATCATTTAAAAATAAAAACGAATCTTAATAACGGTTATTTAAAATCGCACTGAAAGTCCAGGCCAATATTGTTTTAAGTCTAACTATTCAAAGTTAAATTATGAAAATAGGTTGACCGTTTTAAATGAGAAAATTAGGTCTGGCAGATTTAATTTTTTGTTTAAATTTATTCTACAGTTATAATTACTTATTACATTGGTACGTTAATATCTAATAATATAGAAGCAGAGCCAAATAAATGGATACAAAGTGTAAACTAGGTTGAATCGGTCGTGTTCGCTGGAAATTGAGGTTTAATTAGTGTCATTATTTTCAAATCATATTTAAAGAGCCTTTCTTCCCATATTTAATTAGGATCGCAAACAGGAGGCAACGCCTTTTAAACTTACAGGGGGCGTGTTGTAATTACAGTGCCTGTTTTTATTTTTTTTTGTCGGGGGGGGGTATATATAGATATAAGGACAGCTGGAGATGTAGCTAGGGCCGTCTTTGTTGGGCGCCGCGCGTTTTGGAGAGTTGCATTTAAACGGAGTAAAAGGTGTATCCATGGACAGAACAGGATGCATGCTAATGGATTTCGTCTTCTCTTTCATTTTTGGAACAGGTGTCCGGTATAACTCGGAGCACACCGCGGACAGAGGACACCAAGTACACATCGGAAGCTCCATCCGTTTTCAAAATTTTCTCCAACTTCAGCCCTCAAACAAACATTAGCATGATGTCGTATCTAAAGCAACCCCCTTACACAGTCAATGGCCTCAGCTTAACTACTTCCGGCATGGACCTTTTGCACCCATCAGTGGGCTATCCAGGTTGGTTCGATTTTTTTGTTTTAAGAATATAAAAGGAATTATGACAGAATGTTACTGGCTTGAGGCTAAACATCTAATACTGCCATTCGAATTTTGGGCAACACTAAAAACAAGAATACAAATATCCAACAATGTAATTTGGTCATCATTAAGACAAATAAATTACAGGTTGTTTAACCAACCATAGTGCACACAACATTAATCACACTTTTGTGTGATATTTTGTATATCTTTTAAATGTGCTTTTCGCTCAATTTCACTATGAAGTCAACTACAAATGTCAAGTACCACACTTCGCCATGGGCGCTTAAGTCTCCAGGGACTTGTGCGTAATTATGCAAACAAATATAAATACTACGAGTTGTGTGTGTGTGTGGCTCTGATTAATTCAAATCATTTAACTCGCTTTATATGAATATATGAGTGACATTTGTTTTTGTTTTGTTTTTTTCTTGCAGCAACGCCGAGAAAGCAGAGGCGAGAAAGGACTACTTTCACGCGCGCACAGCTCGACGTTTTGGAGGCGTTGTTCGGTAAAACTCGGTATCCGGACATATTCATGCGCGAAGAGGTGGCGCTGAAAATCAATCTACCTGAGTCCCGTGTACAGGTGAGATAGTCACATGATCTGTCATATTTGAAATCTAAAATAACAAAAATGAAATGTAAGTAGAGTGTTTGGAAATAAAATATAATAATGTGCCCTTAGTATTTATCGTAGAGCAAACAAAAGCAAAAGTGGCAAAATAAGGAAAATAGACATATAGCTCGTTATGGGTGAGATACATATTAGAAAAGCAAAAAAAAACTCAATTGACAAAATCGTTTTAAATATATGCATTGCATGAAGCACTTGTCTTAACCCGTGACAGAAGCTTAGCATTTTGTCTTCCTTAAATCAAGTGGAAAACTTTTGCCAGTGGGGTGAGATAATTCAACTTAGCGATAGATTATTGTTTCAAAAATTCGGGCAATTAAATGAGACGGATCAGTCCACTGGTACCAAACTACTATAATTAAATTTGAAAAAGTTTTGTTTATAACCTGAACTTTTTACAGAAATTAAATGAAATTCGCCTTTTTTCCACCTGGTTTGTTAAAATAAAAAATAAAAAAAAACCTATTGAATGGTGGGGGGTTGGGTATTACTTGTAGTGGATTAAACATGGACCGGTCTGTGCTCTGTTTTATTCTGTGGGTGCGCGGGGAATATTTGTATTTACCTTATAACTAAGGTATTTTTTTTTAAACCGCGTGTGCCAATGTGTGCCTCTTCCAGGTCTGGTTTAAGAACCGGCGGGCAAAGTGTCGCCAGCAGCAGCAGCAGCAGCAGAACGGAGGCCAGAACAAGGTGCGTCCTGCCAAAAAGAAAAGTTCCCCGACCAGAGAAGTGAGCTCGGAGAGCGGGGCCAGTGGACAGTTCACGCCCCCCACCAGCACCACCACGGTCCCCGCCATCTCCACCAGCACCGCCCCGGTGTCCATCTGGAGCCCGGCGTCCATCTCCCCGCTCTCAGACCCCCTGTCTACCTCCTCCTCTTGCATGCAGAGGTCCTACCCCATGACCTACACCCAGGCCTCCGGCTACAGCCAGGGCTACGCGGGCTCCACCTCCTACTTCGGCGGCATGGACTGCGGCTCCTACCTCGCTCCCATGCACCACCAGCTGTCCGGGCCCGGCTCGACCCTCAGCCCGATGAGCACGAACGCGGCGGTCACGAGCCATCTGAACCAGTCCCCGGCGTCCCTCTCCACCCAGGGCTACGGCACGTCCGGCCTGGGCTTCAACTCCACGGCGGACTGCTTGGATTATAAGGACCAGGCGGCGTCGTGGAAGCTGAACTTCAATGCCGATTGCTTGGATTATAAGGATCAGACGTCCTCGTGGAAATTCCAAGTCCTGTGAACAAGAGCCATCAGCTGTCAAAAAAACAAACACAAACATACAAACGTGCACAAACGGTGACCATCACATCAGACACTGCGCTGCCCACCTTGAATAAAGACCCCATCGGACTGGTTGACAAGTGAGCCGGGCTCGGCGAGGCTGGGCTCTCAGGGGCCTCCAGTTTCTTTTGGCACGATGGTCTTTGGTCCTCCTAGAGGAGAGGTTTAGAGGTTTAATTTATTTTAGAACTGGCAAAGAGATCCCCCCCCCACCACCACCACCGCCACCACGTTCATTCACAAGGTTGTAGCCCCCCCTCCCTCCCCTTCCCATCCATGTGTGTCAGTGTGTGCCTCTGTGCGTAAAAAAACACCTGTTGAGGAGCTGACAAGAGAGGACTCTGAGAGAAAAAAAGATCACCACAGCCACGGAACTAATGTTTATCCACGAACAAAACTTCCGGGTCTATTGTTCTGCTGAGTCTCCCGGGAGGGACAGACCTCCTCCGGGCTCCCCACACAGCTCTGCCGACCTGCAGGGCAGAGAGACGAGAGGACGGTGTGCGGACACGGATGCACTACTTTATTTAAGGAAAAACAAGTGTTTATAAGGAATCAATATGTAGTTTCTAAGAGACAATCAGTGTGCGTCTTATATAAATGGTACATAAGTGTTTTTTTTTGTTTTGTTTTTTTTTTGTTTTTGTTTTTTTTTATATGTGCTAGCCTTCGAAACTGTGATCTGTTGTATTGTATGCAATTTGTGAGCCCCCCCCCCCTCTCTCGCATCAGACTCTCTGCTGTGATTTTAATAGATTTCTAACTTTTTTTTGACAACAAAAGATGCTAATGGTTAAATCGCCGGCATCACAAAGAGATAGAGGAGACTTTCCAAGCACACGGTGGTAGTAGTAATCAAGGGTTAGCCCTACTGGAAAAGACTCTCGGCTGCTGAGAGCTCCGCATTTGCTCCCCTCCATTGATCTCAACACACGGTGATTGTGGATCCTTTATTGGCTCCAAAGATGGTGTGACCTCACCGCTGAAAAGACATTAATAAAGGTCCTGTGAGCTTACTCTTTCAGAGATATCTGTGTGTGTGTGTGTGTGCGCGCGCGCGCGGGCGTGCATGTTTGTGTTAAATGGCAACGTGTGCAAAACTGTGCGGGGTTTTTTTTTCTTTTTTTTTTCTTTTTTTAACTTGATTTGTCCGGGTTCCAGGAATATTTCTGAACAAGCCATTTATTTACATATTGGAAGGAATAAACTCTGAAAATAAATAATTAAAACCAACGCACTAACCTAATAAGATTCTCAATATATTTTTAGATTTTACAGTAAACGAATAATCTTCTTTTTCGGGGGAGGTAGGGGGTGGAGGGGGGGGGGGATCAAGGAATACATTGGGCTAGGGGGGGGGGGGGGGGGGGGGGGGGGGGGATCAAGGAATACATTGGGCTACAGATTGATTGCCAACACAATTTCAAGTGGAGCGCAGTTATTGAACGTGTGCATTACTTAAAGGCCAACATCGGCTCAATGATAATAGATATGTAAATGTTTCTTCAAGCTTCCAGGGCAAATTCCAGCTTATCAACGAATTTAACATGGATTCAAATCACTCCTGCTTAAATCTAGTGTCTTATACTTTTATGGCCACCCAATCTTCAGTCGTAATTCAAATAGGGGGAAAAAATGAAATAAAACTATATTAAAAGGCTGATGTATTTTACAATAATAATAATAATAATAATAATAATAATAATAATAATAATAATAATAATAATAATAATAATAAATGTATATATATATTCAAAAAATTCACAGGTTCACAGACTTTCCACTGGTTCTACTCAGGTGGTAGAATTAAGGTGTCCCCCCCTTTGGTTTCCGGTAGTTCAATTCAGGCGGTCTCAACAAAGAGGGTGTGCCATTTGAGAGAGCGGTGTTTTAATCCCGGCCTCCAAGAAAAGTTAATCCCAATATTTTACCGGCGGGGGTTTCTGTGGGGCGCAGGGCAGCAGTGGCTCTATTCAAAGCCCACCGCATGGGCTTTACAAGCCGGATCCCCAAACGTGCACTCTGCTATGAAGGGTTTTTCATCTGACAATTAAACAAATGTAAACAATCGGTTATACTTTAATGATATATAAAAGGAAAAGGTTGTAATTTCCTTGAAACACATGTGATGTATGCTTGTATGAGTGTTTCACATCGAAAGGAGACAAAGTGGCACATAGTTAAATCCTTGGGCATACTATAAGCAAGTACAAAACTACTGCTGAGTATTTTCTTTGCTTAGTTGCTCACAGCGTAGCTTACCATTACTGGTCTGTAACTCTCTAAAGCGGGGAAAAAATGGAAAAACTAGCGTTTGCTGATAAACGCAACCTTATGTGCAGATTTCTTAAATCTGAACTCCGTGGTGTCTATGCAAGATTATAACATAGGTTATCAAATATATAGATGACGGTAAAACATACAAAAACACAAATTTGTCTGCATATTTACATCCACCAAAATAACTGCATATACCCTTCTAGTCGGACTCCACTGAAGAGCACAGGGTATTTTATGGCTTCTAAATATAAAGCATGGGAATCAGAAGGGTTAAGGCTGATTTCAAGAGGGGCTGTTTTTTTTTTTGTTTTTTTTTTGTATTAACATGAATTGTGTCAAATCTCAAATCCATCGTTACTGTCAACCTGGCGCCAGGAGACAAACTGCGGTCGGAGCGGCTGTGGGATCTGTAGTGAGTCGACACGGGCTCTGCAGTGGGCTAATTGTTAGAAGTCCAACATTCAATTAGCATCCTTGACATTGCCAATAATCTCTCTTTCATTGGACTCTCCGCTAAAGGAGCGCACTAATTAAAAGCGTCGCTTGAAATAATCGAAGCGTCAAAGGGACGAATGACTTTGATTCCACTCCTGCCTGGACAGGAAATAGGTGTGTGTGCGCGTGTGTGTGCGCTTGTGCGTGCGCGTGTGTGTGTGTGTGTGTGTGTGTGTGTTACAACTATTTCACGGGTTGGACTGTCATTTTTGAGCCCCTATCCATGACTTATTCAAGGGTGAAGAAGAAATAGCTGTTTATATCCAGGTTCTGGCGCGTGCATACGTGTTCTTTTAATCTGTCACTTATCATTTTATTATATTCAACAATCGATTATCATATCGTGCAGCCCAACGCCAAGTTAAGGCAACATCCCCACACACGCACACGCACACGCACACACACACGCACACACGCACACACACTCAAAGCCTCATAGTGATAAACAATGGCACAATTGAACTTGGAGACAATAGGCCGCGCAGAGGCCGGAATATTCATGAGGTGCGTCTCCTCTCTCTCGGCGTCAACAACTCCTCCATCCAGACTGCTCAAGTACAGCGGGACAAAAGTGTCTCAGACCGCAGGGTCACTTTGGGATGTCAGCTGAAGAAAAACTCTTACTTCTGAACACCCAAAGAAAGAAAACGAGAGAGAGAGGGGGGGGGGGAGAGAGAGAGAGAGAAGAGAGAGAGTCAACAATCGATTATCATATCGTGCAGCCCAACGCCAAGTTAAGGCAACATCCCCACACACGCACACGCACACGCACACACACACGCACACACGCACACACACTCAAAGCCTCATAGTGATAAACAATGGCACAATTGAACTTGGAGACAATAGGCCGCGCAGAGGCCGGAATATTCATGAGGTGCGTCTCCTCTCTCTCGGCGTCAACAACTCCTCCATCCAGACTGCTCAAGTACAGCGGGACAAAAGTGTCTCAGACCGCAGGGTCACTTTGGGATGTCAGCTGAAGAAAAACTCTTACTTCTGAACACCCAAAGAAAGAAAACGAGAGAGAGAGGGGGGGGGGGGAGAGAGAGAGAGAGACGCATGCTGGCAGCAACGAAAGAGGAAAACCCCCGAGTGAAGTTTAAAAGATGGAATAGATAAAAGCGGGACGGCATCATCTCGACTCCAACGAAAGAATATTATCAACTTGATCTCGATACATTCGCACGATTAAATCAGCAGCCACCCCGGAAATGGTCGCCAATGACTAATACCTCCGCGAATAAGCCACTGCGTGCCACAGTGACAAACTACGGACCACAGAGCCATGGCAACGAGTCGCACCGTGTGCGCAGTACACGTGTGAGCCGTGGCCCACCACCACGACCACAATCATTCGACAGATCTAGTCGCTTTGATTTTTTTTTTTCTACAGTCCAATCGGCACACGGCCCTGATCAGTGCTCACTGATACATCCAATATCCAGCGGGACACAATGGGCCCCGTCCCGCTTGTTATTGTAACCTCGGAGCCTCGTGTCTTCAAAGTGCACAAGTCATGAGGAGGATTAGACATCCGGCCTCCACAATACTTCATGCATACAATGAGTTTTAATCAAGGGCCGAGGAGCATATGGGACCGACAGACGCGGCATTAATCCCTGCGGGTCGTTGTCCGACAGCGGGCCGCCCCGCGCCCCTCGTCCCCCGGACCGTGCCCCCTACACTGTCCCGTTGGACCCTCCGGTGGACCGTCCCCGCGGAGGGTGGCCCGGACCGACACCAGGCTGCAGGCAGAGGTGCTGGAGAAGGCCGGAACGCGGATGAACACTGCACACGTACTTATCTGCTTTTTTAAGAAGCCTTGACTTTTTAACTAAATAACCTTTTTGTATTATAGTATGTTATTATTGAACGTGGTGATTATGAGAGGGATGCCATTTTACGGATTTCGCTGCAAAAACCAAGCAGCTGTTTTTTTCTTCCCCCCCACCCAATACAACAAACAATCTAATTACAACTGAATTCATTGCGGTTGCTTTTTTAAGAAAAGACAAGAGAGAGAGATCATTTAAAAAACTGCCCAGGGAATATAGGCCACTCTGTTAAAATTGCAAAACAAAAAAAAAAATATCCAATGCACGTCTCAGTTCTGTCATTTGGATACAAATGATTGATTTTACATAACTTGTTTAATGGTTTGCAGGCTGCTGTATAAATATATACAGCACATGCATGTGTGTTTATTGCTAAATATTGTACTGAAAATAAAAATAAAAGCAACAACATGATGATGTGGAAATATGTGCCAACAACTTAAAAAAACCAAAACAAAATTTTTAAGCTAATCCAGCAGTATCCCCTTGAAAGTGCTTATCCAGGCTTAGTCAACATTTTCTGAAATTATTTAAGTTTGTGACATCATCAATGAATTTGATAATCTTGTCAAAGATTAAATTAAAAGGGTTTTGTATAGCCCACATAATAACAGATTTAGATGTTTAAAAAAAAAAAAAAAAAAAAAAAACGAAATCTAAAGAGATTTGAAGTAAGCGCAGTAAAAAGCATGTTATTTTAATTTCTCAGACTGCTCACACAAATCCACGGATTTACAGAGATCCACAACTGATAATGATACTAACAGCTTGACTAGCTGGAGGTCTGATATTGCAAAAGGCCACACATCCATTCTACGGCAGCAAGAATGGAGGAACCAACAAGATAACCTAAAGAAAGAATATTTATTTTTCCTTCATATCGTGCAGTGATCATAAAATCTCCTCAATGACTGGATAGCTTTTTTTTCCCCCGCAAGAAAAAAAGGGCACATGGAGAGACATTTTTATACTGTAAAGAAATGTTCTTTTGTGTACGTAAGTGCACGTAAAAACTCTCTTAACAATATGCTTAAACATTTGGCTTATGATGTTCATAAGCCCCACAGGACACAGAGGGCTTATCAGTTCATTAGCCACTTGATGGCCTATTTCAACTTATAGTAGGTGGGAGGAGGGCAGTGGATGAGGATACATCCATCATTACTGCCATTACTGTGGCATATTTTGTTAAGCAGGAAAAAAAAACTGAAACCCATAAGAAGCTTAGATCTCAGCATATGTTCAAAACACATTATTACTATGCTTATGGGTTGTGTTAATACCTAGTTAGTTAAAGCTCACCTAGTTAGGACTATACAGAATGTCCACTCGAGAGGAAATTCTCAGGAGTTTATGTTTTCTAGTGATGGCTTGCATAATGCTTCACAAATGCTGCCTCTTGGGTACAAGGTTGGCAAATAAAATAATAGATGTGGTAAACAAAAAAAAAAAAATAATTGATCAAAATGTTCTTCAAGATGGTAAACATATCCAAATTGTGGCATTTAGCGAAGAAAGCAGAACTATTTGAATCATCCCATTGGTGATGTCTGCATTACAGTAAAAAGTTAAGGGGCTAAAACATTAGTCATCATAAACTAATGAATAATGACTAATGGTCATTTATAATGCTGACATATATATAATTTTGCAACACTAATAATAATAATAATAATAATAATAATAATATAATATAATAATAATAATAATAATAATAATAATAATAATAATAATAATAATAATAATAATAATAATAATAATAATAATAATATATGAAAACATAAAGGATAAGACAAAGTAAAGGAATACAGTTTCAGTTCTAGGGTTAGGGGTTTGCACCTGGAAATTGCAGTTCTTTAAAATGTATTATGATGACAGATCCCCCCCCCCCCCTTTGGTTTCCGGTAGTTCAATTCAGGCGGTCTCAACAAAGAGGGTGTGCCATTTGAGAGAGCGGTGTTTTAATCCCGGCCTAATAAATAGAGGCCAGTATAGCTGACTTTTCATTATTGCTATTGTTGTTGAAAGATAATTATTCCACACATGCAGTCACTACTTATATCATTTTTGCGATGACAATATGAAGGGAGAGAAAGCTAACTGTGGATTGTCTTTTGTCAAGCGGCTGATACCAAGGTCAAAAGGAAAACTGGAAGCACAAAATATTTCTGCATGGTTTTGTCCAATAAATGTACAAGATGAGAGTGTGCGGTCTGAGCCGACGGAAGTGATGGGCCTAACCCACTGTAGCACCCATCTGAAATCCAGCCGCCTATAAGCACTGCAAGGATTTTAGGCATCAAGTGTAAGCCAGAAACAATACAGTATATAATAAACTTCAGTGGTGGTATTTAACAACATTTACATAGTAAGCTTTTGATATTCCCCGCTGGCTTAATTTGTACTTTCAACTGAAATTGGGGGAAATAGCAGGAGCGACTGACATTTGACATTACACGTAAGCCATGATCAAACTCCATAGTTAATGGCCTGAAAACACCTTTTGATCGCAAATAGCTTACAAATTTAATGACTTCATGGTGAACGGAGCCAATTTCTCTCCATTTTCCCAGCATTCTCACCACGGGCTACACGGTATATCAAAAAGCAAGCCACAGAGTATCTCAAAAGAGAGGAAGTCATGCCACAGTATAATGTACTAATTTCACTCTAATCCCCCGGTCCCATGAATTCAGCAATATCAGTGAATGAATTCATAAAAGACAAGCCTTTTCTACAAGTTAATTACCTCCACCAGCACCATAATGAACCTATACTTTCAATTTTTTTTCTGAAACATTAGTTTCAACTATATTCGCACATCACAAAACAACCGCCAAACACCAGCAGTAGATGCCATGATACCTCTGAAAGACCCACTTCTCTCCTCGGAGCTCATGAGACCCGTCATTAGAACTATTAAAACGGCTGCACGTCATGAGGCCTCACTGATGATTTACACCTTTCCAACACACAACCCTATCTTTTAATCTCCTGCCAACACCCCGTCTCTTGTGAAACAACAGGCCTATAGAAGGAAGTCAAAAATAATGATCTGCATCCAACAGATTAGAGCTTGGAGACCACCCCCACACCCACACCCACACACACCCACACACGCGCACCCTGGACAGTTAGACGGCAGTGCAGAGGGGGAGGAAAGGCAAATCAGCCCCAGAGCCGGAATCTCTGCTTTGCTTATTTCAATATTCCATTGCGCGTTATACATCAATGAACTGTTTCGGGGTAAGCCCTTTGAATTCACGGCCCGCGAAGTGCACGCTTTCATCCAACGTGCCGTGCATACATGAAGTCCCACGGGTTCAACACCAACGTCAACTTCCAGAAGCAGCGCATCCACAGGACTTAGGAGGACGTCCTACCAGCCGCACATAAACTTTCCACGGTGATTAAATGTAGTACGTCATGTATATAAACATGCCAGAAGAAGAAAAACAAAATCGCAGGGAGTTCAGTCTTCCATCTGTTAAAGATCAAAATCCTTGTTGTCAATTAGGAGGATAAAGAAGCAAAATACAGGTGGATGGACAGCATGTGTTCACTGGTGGAACGGTGTCTCGATTCCATACAATGAAATAACACATTAAGGACTAATTATCACCCGTGTCAACACACACACAACGTAGCAACGGTTGACACAAGAGGTGACTAAGCCACAGTGGCCAAAAAAAAAAAAAAAAAGGCAGCTCCTACTGATTGACCAAACATTGAATTTGGCTTAAGGGGTTTTAGAATCTCTCCTAAGCGAAATCTTCCCGGGGTAGTCAAATCTCCCTCCCGCTCCCTCTACAGCTAATTTGACCGTTTCAAAAATCCCTCTATCGTCTGATCAATTTTACTTCTCTTAATCCCCCTTTCCTCCCTCCACCTGTTAGTCTGTGTTTGCATGCGCGTCTCCCTCTCTCCTGGGAGCATATGGGGCAGGGGCTGACCCAGGGAGTCGTTGAGTGTAGAGGGACAGATGCAGCCCACCACCCCCGACCCCCCCCCTATCCCCGTCCGACCCCTTCACACACACACAAACCGACCCACACCCTCCCACCCACACAACACCACCACCACCACCACCACCACCAGCCTGTGCCTCGCATCCACCTGTTTGGGTCACAGACCGGGGTGATGAGTGGCTGTGCGCGTGCCACACCAGTGGCTTGGCCGCTGCTTTGTTATCCTACCCAAGACAAAAGGGTATTTAGGGAGGCCGGCTGCCTGCCCAAGGGGGAACACAATGCCATGAGGCTGGCAGGCCTGCGGACTCAGGGCCGCCGATCACGTGCCCGCTTTATGTGAATGAGCGTCAGGGGGCATCTGTTGTGTGTTTATGTGTTTTGTGTGTATGTGTGTGTGTGTCTAACCTGAGATATTATGCCAGACGAAGGGTCAGGAAACAAAGGAAATGACGAGTGTGCGTGTGTGAGAGAGGGGCGGAGGGGGGTACTTAAAAACAATTGCATCTATTATCACTAAATGAGGTCTAAACCTGAATACATCCTGATCTAACCAATAACAGGGCAACTCCTGCCACTAACCGAACTTCACACTGGACTACTTACATGATTTGATTTTATAACGTCGAGCTTGACGGGATTTAAACCTGAATAATGCTGCTTTACGAGAATCAACATGAGAGTGCACTATATTGAACAACAATGCATTGTCAGGGTCAATCAAGATGACATTCATTGAAATCCCCTGAGAATCCTTCATAAAAACACAACCATCTTCCAAGCAAGGTCTGAACCGGTATTTGAATATAAAGAACAGCTCTGTTTGAAAGCATAAAAAAAAAAAGGAAAAAAAAGGGCTGCATCATCTCGGTCACCCCTCGCTCACACACATCGCTTCACAGATCAATACAAAAAATGGATCAGAGCAAACAAGCAATGATTAGCTGCTCCAGTCAGACTCCGTCCCCCTGCCACTGCTGAGTGATTTATGAACTCCAGTGGAGGGAGACACAGCAACACAGCGGGGGGTATCGGGGTCAGATCAGCAAGGTTACAAAGGTCAGGTCAAGTCGAGCCCGTCCAGGCCGCGAGGATCTTGACCTCTGGGTCAGCGTGGAAAATTAACCCGCATAAGAGAGACGATGCCAACCGTGACAGAGGACAAGCACGGTGGCTGGTGGTCCCAAACATGCATCATATCTGTTTAAAGCCACAAATAAGATCAGATGAAGGATTATCGGATCACGACCCTGTTCTTGAAAATCAATGTACACTAATACCCTACACCTGTAAAGGAGGAAGAGCAGTATAACCGATTGAATCCTCATAATAGCCCAAAGGGCCTTTTTTAAAATAACTTGCACCTCCTCACAGAGGGGTATTGTCATACTGCCACAGATTCACCATCTTCTTTATTGATTTACAGAGGTGATTTCTACAAATATTAACATGTCGGAATATTTACTATAATAACTTTTTTACAAAAATATGTGCATAAAATAATGTTGGATTATACTTTAAAGCTTCCATTGTAAGTGTTGTAATGTTGAAGTTATAAAATGATGTTATTTTCCTATGATTTTGTCCACTGCTTTCATGATCTAGAATTTAGAAAATCATTAACACATTTGTTTGGTTTGTTTCGTCTAGACAATGTTACATCATCTCTGGCAGGGGTGTTTGTATGTTATTGTGTCTATTGTGGCTTACTGCAGCGTGTCATGCTCTCTCGACAGGCACGGTTACACATGGCTTGTGGCGCCCTGACCTACAACTCCCCCTCTTGTTTGTCAGCAGTTGTTTGGCCTACTTTCATAAAGACAAACACAGCCATTTGTTTTGTTTTTGCATTTCCATGAAAATGGAATAAACAAATGGCAGTGAGGGGGACAGTTGGAGCGTTGTTGTTGTTTTTTGTCTTATGACGCCAGGTGGATCAACCTCCAAACACTTATATTCTAGTTAAATTATATAAACACACACAAAATAAGTAAACCATAAAAAAAAATGGTTAGCCAACAGCTAATGATCAATATGTTTTTGATCAAAAAAATAATAATAATAATTGCCTCACGTAAAAAAATAAAAAAATTATAATCTCAATTGGTTCTTCCCTTGACCTTCTGGACTCCAACTGAAGGGTGAGTCGCGAGGCAAGCAGACCCTCAGACTACATCAACCCCTCCTTCCCCTCTTCTCTCACTCCACGGACAGTAAGGATGCTACAGTCCGTTAATGAGTCTGCTCCATGGCTCTTTAAGAGTCCTTAATTAGTGGCACACTGACACGGGCAGGCCCCGGGCCGGGAGGGGCATGCTGGGAAGAAGGGGAGGCATGCTGGGGGGAGGGGCGTCATGTCCACCAGCCCACTTTTTATGGAGATGTATCTGTTCAGAAAATCAAAAGGGTCATCTAACCCCATCTGATTTCAGCAGGCCACCATTGTGAGTCGGAAGGAAATCAATTGTTCCGACATGAGGAACTTGATCAAACAAAATTGATGAGGTCCCTGAAAAGGGTGCGACACGGATAGCGCTCTGGGGCCGGGCAATGGACTGTAGCAAACACATGTGATTGAAAAGCTTTAAATGGGTGTCAAACAAGCAGAGACATAATGTTTGACTTAAATTATCAGGCGTCCCCCAGGAGGCCTCTGGAAGCGCTCCCCAGAGCCGGGCCCGTGTGTGGAATACAAAAAGGGGATTCATCGGCGACCAGTGGGTCAGGGCTGGAGGAGGGACGGGCCCGGGCTGCCCCCGCGGGACTTGGACACATTCCTACGGCAGGTTTTTTTTTATTTGCCTGACATGAACCCCCCGGGCCCCACCCCCTACAGCAGGCGATATAACACGACAGACACCACTTCTGACATACAGCCACAGTTGCCTTGACTGTTCGTGTGTGTGTGTGTGTGTTTGTAGAGGAGGGGGGTGTGGTGGGGTGGCTGTTGTAGGGTCCCAGATGGGTTAATGGGGAGTTTAGCATCAGGATTACAATGCAACAGTGCGGCTACGGATTGAGGAGTGATTACCCCAAGCTCACACTAGCCACCCATCTCTGCCGCTTACACAACTCTACGGACGAGTAGATGATTTTAATCTAAATATATATATATATATACACACACACACATACACACGACTAAATATATATACAGTAAGACTAAATTATATACAGTATTCCATGTGAAAATAGAACCAATGTTGTCCTAAGGTCTCTCAATAATTGACGCCGAGAGGTGATAATAAAACAAGACGTGAGCCACCTCACAGCCAACCCTTGTTTTTGTGATTTTATAACATCAAGTTATACAGTTATAATAATCACATTCCTTCCAACTGGGTGTATTTGAGACAAAAACAATGAGCTCAATCCCACCACCTCTCTCAAGCCAGGAACACTCCACCAGGGTGCTAGACTAATCCGTTTGTCAAACGCGTGTCTTGCCTCTGCACCTCAGATACCCCCACACCCCCCAACTCCCCCTTCCTCCCCAGCTGCTGGCCCACCACAAGGCCAGCCCAGTGAGATTGAAATGTTAGGGGCAGGGACAACAGCTCCACTAATTAAATTCCCCAGGTTAATCCCCGTCGATCCCCTCATGGCACTCTTCAACCAGTCCCTGCAAGGAGACAGGGGGCAGAGACCGGGGGGGGGGGAGGTCGACAAACAAACATCCAGCTCTAACAATGGGCACAAAACAACAAAAAATTGAGGATGGGTGTAAAAATGAAAAGGCTGAAATGGTGCACAGGGCGGGGGTGTTTGAAGGAAGTAAATATGAGAGCAGGCCACGCATCGCCAAACACACATGCATACATACATACAAAAACAAGAAATTCCAATATATATGACATTAAATGGGAACAACTACCCCGTCAATAGCCCATTGCGCGTCTTTCCATGTCCAGGACTGGGTGACGGCAAAGTGCACAGCAACACCAGCCTCAGACCGGTCATCATCTCAGCATGCACGGTGACCTCACGTCTGACCCCGCGTCACTGTACTGCGCAGGACAGCGGGCATATGCCGACCGACGTCTGACAAACGTGACCTTGGCTGCGTCGCATAGGGTAGACCCCCCTCCCCCCGCCGCCACCACCACCACATCTCACACGCAGAGTGAAGAAATTACTTTGTTACTGGTCTGAGGACAACTTCTCCCTTTTAAAGGGCTTTTATTCTGAAGTGTGCCATTGCGAGGCCATAAATCATCCTAAGGAGGTAGAGACGTATGAATAGCGAGCTGTCAAACCTTCACTCTACTTCTTCTAAGCAAACTTTTCCTCCATTGTATATGTCAACATATCATGACATTCACTGTTACTATGCAGAAAAAACAAAACAGCGGTTATAACAAATTCTGCCCACCTTCAATTAAAGGGCATTGGAAAGAGCCGGGGCTATGGCACTCGGTGGGCGCGGCGTCGAGGAAGACGCGGGTGTATTGCACATTGCGGGGCGAGCTGCGTCACGCGCGCCTGCGTCGTGGCTTCGCTCAGAGGTGTAATGCCTGATTAGGGGATTACAGGAAAGTGCTTCTTTGCAGTTCTGTGAGAAACAATTATTAACATGTTGGTGTCTCTAATCCTGGATAAACACAGCTTTTCAAGAACAACAGCGAGTCTTTCTTCCCCTCTTAAAAAAAAAAAAAAAATCCGTGTTTAAACCCCGTAGTCACTTGAACTCCAAAGCCCAACTAATACCAGCAGAGGAGACAGGCCAGTCGCGTGGAACACTGTCGTTACAGAGGTTGTGCTCTTGGTGGAAGGCAGTGCCGGCCAGCAGGCCTTCGCATCAGAAGGGAAATCCAAATTTTAGCTCGGGGAGAGGAAATCATTGTGTGGAGCGCTGCTTGTTGAAAGGGCATTAGACTGAAACATGTTCGCAGCCTGTAATCTTTTATTTGTTTGTGCACTTGTCTCGTGTAATCTGCTTTCTAGCAATACAGAGACAATTTCCTCGTGCAAGTCATGCTGGGGGAACTAATGAATAATGGATCCAGGTGGGATAGTATGACAAGGACTTATGGCAGATTACCAGGGAAAACTACTGAATACAGCGCATAGAGCATTTCTTTTTCGTGAAGTGTGCCACTTCAGGACAGTGTGAAAGCAGGGAGGCCTCTGTGGACAACTGGTCGTACCAAACTGAAAAATCCAAAAAATAGTAATAGTGAAATCCAGGTTTATCTCCCCATGGCAGCCGGTTGAGGGTCACTGAACAGGACTCGTTTATTTCAGGAAAGAAAAAAGAAAACTACTGATTCACGAACTACATTGGAGAGTCGTCGCGTACAATGAAAGTCAAGGAGGAAGCAAACGACACACTGCTGATACCCGAAACACCAATCTACCCACCGACACACACACACACACACACACACCCCTACACACACACCTGCACACCCCTACGCACGCACGCACTCACGCCCACACACACACACACACACACACACACACACACACACACACTTTATCATCTCAGTGTTGCCTGTGGCTCTGAAATACAGCGCATCAAAACAACCTGCGAGTTTCATTTCCAGCCCCCTTGAACCTGCTGACTGGCCATATTGTCCAGTAGCTGACACTTTGAAGAGGAGCTCACCTCTGTCGTTCTCTCTCTCCCGCCGCCGCTCCGTGTGATCCTGTGAAGAGATGATTGATGATACATTTACTAACACGGCTAGCTCGGAACTACAACGTCTCAAGTAGACACCTGACACATACCACTGTTAATACATTAAATAGCAACGTAATCAATGACGGCGGAGGTATTTACAGACATAAAACGGAATAATATACTTTGCGATCACAGTTTTATTGACTCCAGAATAAGTGGAGAAGCCTACCAGTGAGTATCATCGTGGTTTCCACAGAAGAAGGGGGCAGGGCGAGTGAAGTCCTGAAGGTGCTGGTGTGCGATGTTGGGGATGTGTTGTGCCCATCTGGCAGGGCAGGGTTTAGCCCTAATCCCAGAGCCCCTCGGCAGGGGAGCCCCAGACTGTTGATCACTGGCCCCCCGCTGCCGTCTCTTCCACACGCCTGACCTCTTGGGCACGCGAACGCGCACACACCCCTGGCACAGAAAAACACAACATCTGCACTTCAACTCCGGATTGCACTAGTCATTTGGTGCATGAGACCTTCACATGTTCCTCGGACATATTCTCATCTTCCCAGGTGAGTGTCAATAGTGTGCAAAGACATTTTATGTGCAGAGGAGAAATAACAGGCTTAGGCAGCTCCAGTGAACAAACACAAACAGACACTGTGAAAGACAAGGAGGAAGTATGACCCCGAACAACAGGAAAACACAGAAACATACCCGCACGCATGCAGAGGGTGCAGAGAGTTGTTTTTGCGAGGCAATATGGAATAACACATTTATCAGACACACAAGTAGGGGCTGAGTAAATATACACACACACACACACACACACACACATAATTACAAAAACATAGACAGATAGGCAAACACACAAAGACACCCAGAAGCAGTCACCCAGCCATACACACCACACACCTAACCACCGATAATCCCCTAGACACAGGAACACACACACACACACACACACACACACACTCACAGAGCATCATTATGTTTATCACTGTGAACCAGCCCACCGACACCCATCACTCTAATTCCATTTGTCTGTTTAGATTCGTTTTGCTTTAATCCTCCCTTGTTTGTGCACATCTGCAAGCACTGCAATAGTACAGACCCAGCGAGATGAGAGGGAGACAGCCGGAGAGCCAAAGACACACAGAGGGAGAGGGAGGGAGAGAGAGAGAGAGAGAAAACGGAGGGTGCTCACAGGGAGGACTCCCCCGTCCTGACGTCCTGGTCCCCGTAGCTCCGGCAGAGGGGGCAGACAGGCGTATCTCCTTGCCCAGGGAGCAGCTCCCTGTCCCAGCCGCAGAGCCGCCGCCAGGCCCGCGGGCCCCCGTAATCACTGCAAACAGTCAAACATCCACTCACACAGGCTCTTACACCAACACAACATTACAAGCTTTTTACACAGTATTACACCACATCTTATTATCCCATTCAAGTCCCTCTATTAGCTCAATTGGATGGTGGGATTTTCATTTGTAAATTGGGGGGGGGGATTTCAGATTAGCTCGTCCGTCGGTGATGAAATGCCCCCCGAGACCGCAAATTATGTGACCAATCACGTATGAATCGATGCTCACACACGCCGCGTGAACGGACGGTGTCGGGAGGGAGAAGGGAAACGGCCCGCACCTGGATTATGGACCGTAAACACACCGCAGCGCCGACGTTATCGGCTCTAAGGCTGCACGGTCGTAGATTAGGCCCTTTATAGTCTTTGCGTGAATCAGCCCCAGCGAGTGGCACCATTTCCCCCTTATAGCGGGCAAGACGCGGCGTAAGCTTTAATGTGCCATAATGTTCAGGTCTAATGGAGAATTATTAAAGAGATACACATTAGCTGCTCCACACACCTAGCAGCAACATTATGCAGAACTGAAACCGGGGGTTGGTTGAAAGGAGGCGAATGAATTACCCCTTTTCCTCCTCCCCGGGCCTTCCATTCAGACACGGAGTGAGAGGCAGAGAGGGAGGAGAGAGTGGAGAGGGGAAAAAAGGCACCCCGAGCTAGTCAAGAGACCCGGCAAATTATGAAAATGCCTCTCTGTGTCCTAAATGGAGGCCGAGCTCTTTAATGTGGCACAAAATTAGAACCTGGGGGAGGAAGTGTGGCCCGCTTGATTGGCGAAACCCCTCCTGGCCCACTACCCTCCTTTCCTCACGACCCCCCCCCCCCCCCCCCCCCCCCTCTCTTCCGCCTCCCTCCCCTTCCCCCGTCTCTCTCTCCGTCTCGCTCTCTCTCACCCTCTCAAAGCATACAGAGATATTATCCAGTGCCCGGTGGCACTCTCTTGTATTGGGGAAACTGATGGACCCCAGAGAGGGCCCAGGGGCGTCCATAAAGGTAGCTAATTTGTCAGTTTACTCCTCAATTATTTAAATAGATCTAAGGAGGGACCGGAGAACGGGGCTTTTTTTTTTTTTTTCTCTTCTGCCTCTTCGCAGTCAAAGCAGAGAGAGACCTTTCTCCACGGTAGCCATTTTCAATTACGCTCTGCACTGCCGTCTTTGATATCCGTAAGTGCCATAGTGGAGTGGGGCTGTATCAAATAAACAAATGTGTGTACACGAGATAGCGGCGGGCAACTTGGGGATAATATTCCGTTTGCGCCGAGGAACTCAAAAGTTATTTCGCATGGGCAAATTTACAGATTAGAACGAACTCCACTGTGCACACAGCGAAGCTTTTATATGTACATCGACTCATTTATCACATGCGCAAACACACGCCGAATGTATAAATCTATGTGTGAGGATTAAAGTGAGGTTGGGTGAGGGTGATTAGGGGCTATAGGGCCTGTACGCCCATCGCTCTGCTCTGCCACGCGTCCACGACGTCCGGACGCAACCCCACTCGCCGCTTTCCAATCGGCACCCCTCAGCCAGAAGGAAGACCGGCTCCCACCACCTGGCGATATCGGCCCTCAACTGGGGGGGGGGGGAGGCCGCTGGAAGGCCCTGGGACGAGAGATTACCGAGCAGTGTCGGATTGATTGTGGAAATGGAGACGTCGCATTTCCCAACCCTCCGACCCGTAATCCCTCGCATATCTGCCTCTATTGTTCGGTGTGTTTTGGAGAGGGGAGGTCGCGAAGGCTAAGGGAGAGCGAGGAACGCTGCGAAGGATGAGGGGGTCCAGGCGGGGTCCTGAGGTGACCTTATCTCTCACGGGCATCTGGCGCAAGCAGGTAAAGGGGGCCCCGTCTGAATGCCGGCGCTGCAGACCCCAACAGAGATGAATGCTCATGTGTGCGACAGCAATCACTTTCAATAAGCCCCATATTGTATGGGCCGCAAAGCCCTCACCGGGGCCAGCCGTGGTGACAATGGCCTGGCTGCGCCTACACAAAGATGCGAGCGGAGAGACAATGTCTGTCAAATAGACGATATCACTTGCAAACAGAAAAAAAAACACGGTTCGACACAATAGAGGAAAAAGCACCCCAAACACAAACACCAACACAATGAAGGCCACTACAAACACCTGTACCAATAAACCCAGTCGGCCTGCAAATATACTGTACCTGCGGCGGAGACACACAAAGAGTGGCCACCACACGCGCTGACAAAACGCACAACAAGAGTGACGGCAAACGACAACTTGAGACAAGTCACTTATTGTCGCCATGTGTCAACGCAGACCGCGCTAATGGGACTAATTCTACCCAATACACATGGGTTAAGTGCATAGGGAAATATTTGATTTGGTCACCTTGACAACACCGTTTCAAATATGTTGAAAGATTGTTAAAGCCTAGGTTGCCCCCCCCCCCACCCCCCACCCCCCATTAAGAATGTACAGTGAAGCAGCTGTGAGTTCTAAATGAATAGCGCTGCAGTTTTACCCGCAACTTTGCGCGCCACGACAACAATGCCAAGCTAAAAATGCGCGCGGCGTTTGGCACGAGCCGTTGGCGGGCCTCCTCTCAAAGATGGGTGGCACCTCACAAACATCCTTGAAACAGGTTTCCCATGCGTAGGAAAGGGATCTGGAGGCAAACTTTTTTTTCCCCCCAGAGTGCAAGATTCTGGTTTTACCCGCAACTTTGCGCGCCACGACAACAATGCCAAGCTAAAAATGCGCGCGGCGTTTGGCACGAGCCGTTGGCGGGCCTCCTCTCAAAGATGGGTGGCACCTCACAAACATCCTTGAAACAGGTTTCCCATGCGTAGGAAAGGGATCTGGAGGCAAACTTTTTTTTCCCCCCAGAGTGCAAGATTCTGCAAAATCTGTGGCCAGCTCAGTACACCGTGCCTCTCACACCCTCTATTCTCTTCCCAACGCGCTAACCGGCACACCCGGGCCCTCCGCCCCCCCCCCCCCTCCACTCCAAGCCTCCATCCAGCCAGAGAGGAGAGGAGATAGGCCCCGCTTGCTAAAGCTGCCTTTTCAGCCCCTGCTCCCGCTCGGTCTATCGGAGATACACAGCAAGCGGAGGTGTCGCTTTTTCCGCTGGCATTTCGGACAGTATCTACTTATAGACGGGAGAAAAGGAGAAAGGGAAAACAGAAGGGGTATTATCAGGGAGAGGGATGAGAGCAGCAAAGGCATTTTGTCTTTTTATTCCCCTCCTAAGCCCTGGGCTTTGCTCCCAATCCGATTGGTCGATACGGCCAGGGATGTAAATGAAATGCAAAGAGGAATAAGGCTGGCTTCCCATCTCCAGTGTGTGCCCCCCCTAAGTCCCCCCAACCCCTCCCCCCCCTTTTTTTTTTTTCACCCCTCCGTCTCACTCTGCCTTGCTCTCTGGGCTGTTTATGGTGTTGTGTTTCCGTCTCCCCCATTCACAGACTTGCTGCTCTCCCCCGTTTCCATCTCTCACCCTCCGCACTCTGCCTCATCCTGCCTCCCCTCTTCCCTGGCTGGGCACACAGCTCTTATCTCCTCAGACGCCCCACATTCCGGCGTTGCCGTGGCTCCCTGCCTGCATCCCTGGTCACGGCGATTCCACGGGTTCCCACAATCCTCGGCAGCTTGCTGATTTAGGGTGGGCAACTGACTCTCAGAGACAGGGGAGAGCAGAGAAACAGGAGGGGTTAGGGAAAGACGGGGTGAGAGGGGATGAGAGGCAGAGAGGGTGGGAGAAAAGACAGGGATGACAAAGGGGACAACAGGAAGAAAGTAAAGTTAAAAAAAAAAAAAAAAACAATAACAGAAGGACGTTAGACAAGAGGCAGCAAATGAATGCAATGGAAACAATGAAACAACCATGAATAAGAATGAATTTCAAGCGTACTGAAAACATGTTGGTACAGTTAAAACAACATACATGGTTAATACTTGCTGTCTCGAAGTTCTAGTCCACGATGCAAAATGGGCCTTGAAAAGGGTATTAAAATAAACAAAGTCTTTATTGGAATATTTTAATCTGTATAAGGCAGAGTTACAGTTTTTCCCCCTTTTTCCATGAGAAACCAAACCATCTGTGCTGCAGCAGGTTGAATCTCATCATCTAGCCAGATGACAGCTGCTAACCAGGCCTGCACACAGAAAGGACAGATTACATTCTGAGAAATGCACACACACACCCACCCACCCACCCACACACACACTTGCTTTCTAGTGGTATCTCAGGCTATTTGAGAAATGTTTCATGAAGCCTTAAGCAATACACCGCTTCAACCTCTGTTTGACCCTTTCCACAGCACAAGGGTTATTAACATCAGCGCCGATATCCCCCAAAACTGTGCGTGACTGAGGTTTCTGATCCTGAGTGCACACCAACGACATGGGATTCCTGGCCATTGGCTGTGCATGCCACCCGGCCTTCCCAGCAACCACAGGGCCAAAAGTCAATTTTTCTGGGAGCCGACAGTCTCGCGCGTCTGTGTGTCCTTCGCGTTTGCATGACTTTGTGTTTCTATGATGATACAAAGCACTTTGCTTTTCAGTATGACGATTTGTGTTTATCGACGATGTATAAATGCAGTTCTGGCAAGAAAAAGGGGCTTGGCTGGAGATTTAAGCATGTTCACACACACACACACACACACACATGCGGACACGCAAATCCCACGTGCAAGAATGCACTTTCATAACCACACCTCTAAAAGGGTCCCTGGCATTGTGACATTTCACATTTCATTTTAAATCCACGAGGGATTAAAGACCTCTGGTTAGGAAGGAAGGGAGAGGGGGGGAAAAAAAACACTCATCGAATCCATTAGTTTTATAACATTTAAAGGACCATCCAAGATAGACTGATGGATGATTGAGTGGTGGGTGGGTGGGTGGTTGGTCGGTTGGTTGGTTGGTTGGCTAGTGTTGCTGGGTCGTAGGGAGGACTCTGTGGCATAGCAGAAGTCGGTCAGAGATTAAACAACAGCTCTAATCCCCCATTTCTGACCCCAAATTGGGTTTCCCTCAATCTTGGCCTCACCATCCTGATGTGAGAAAAAGAGAAGTAGCGCAGTTGCTGAGGCTAAATCATTAGTGGACGAGGGGAAAGGGAAAAAAAATAATAATAATTAGATCTGACGATAAAGCAATTGAATGGTGAGTTTAGGGGGAGCACGCGCAGCTTGATTGGGGTCAGTCCAGGCTTCCTGAAGTCAAGCTCCGTCCCCCAGTCAACATTCATTAAATGGAGCGTGGCTCAGTCCTTTTCAGCCCAATCCTTTTGAGGGGCGTTCTGCAACCAGAACATAACTACATCACTAGAGACCAGTGCTGCAGCATCCGCGCTCCCAAGTCCAATTCCAAACCCGTTAGCCCAATTTTACCGTGCTCATTGAGACACAACATTGCGATAAGCCCCAATGCATCAGTCCGACTCTTCTGGAGTAGCCCCTTGAAGCCACGAGAAGAGACAATTCCCCATGGGCTCACAGCCTCAGTGTGCCGGCACCACACAGGCCTCCCTGGATCCCGTCAGGGACTTTGCGTCGGGCTCTGGCGGAGCCGGTCTCTCTCGCTGAGCAGGTGAGCGATGGCCGAGCGGATGGCGGGAGCCTGGGGGTCCGTGGGTTCCCTCTCCAAGTAGAGCGCGAAGTGCCGGGTACTGCAGGTCAGCAGGCTGTCCGGACTGTGGCCCCGGTGACCCGAGCGCAGCAGCCTCTCGCAGGCCAGGGCCAAGTTCTTGTCCCAGTTGGGAGGGTAGTCCGAGTGGGCCTCCACAATCTCCTTATACAGCTGTCCAAGAAACACACACACACACACACGGGCGCATACACATGTGCACACGAGACGCACAGAGAAACTGATGTTACCATGAGCAAACGATCAAAACGGGAAAAAAACAAAATAAGAAAGAATATTTCATACTTGAACTGGTAACTGAATCTGCACCTTTATGATGATGAGCGTCAGTATATATATATATATATATATATATATATGTGTATTTTATTTATTTTTTTGTTTTTACACGTGTGTGGAGGTCAGACTCACAGTGTAAGACAGCGCAGAGAGGCGAGCTTTCCCCTCTCCCTGCATTCTTTTTTCTGCCAGGTCATACAGAAAGAAAGCCGTCTTCATCCTGAAACAAAGCACGCAGGCTCGGGGCTAAGTGCTGGATGGATGAGCCATGCAGATCCACACTTTCAGACGCACCACTCCAATGGAGTGACTTATGTAGATGCCGCCACCAAATAGAATGTACATGTAGATGCAGATGCTCTGCCGCACAAGACTGGTTTATGGAGAGGTTCCAGTGGGCTGGTGTGCATTGTGACGCAGCACTTTATCTGCACGTCAAGAGTATACGAGCTCTCCAAAGACAAAAAAAGAAATGTCCTGTAAAAAGACAAAAAAATAATGAAAAAAAAAAGAAGTTTACTTGTACCTTGCTTGCCACATCTCCTCATTAGCAACACACACACACACACACACACACACACACACACACACACACGTGCACACGAGACGCACAGAGAAACTGATGTTACCATGAGCAAACGATCAAAACGGGAACAACAAAATAAGAAAGAATATGTCATACTTGACCTGGTATGGCAACTGAATCTGCACCTTTATGATGATGAGCGTCAGTATATATATACTGTATATATATGTGTATTTTATTTATTTATTTGTTTTTACACGTGTGTGGAGGTCAGACTCACAGTGTAAGACAGCGCAGAGAGGCGAGCTTTCCCCTCTCCCTGCATTCTTTTTTCTGCCAGGTCATACAGAAAGAAAGCCGTCTTCATCCTGAAACAAAGCACGCAGGCTCGGGGCTAAGTGCTGGATGGATGAGCCATGCAGATCCACACTTTCAGACGCACCACTCCAATGGAGTGACTTATGTAGATGCCGCCACCAAATAGAATGTACATGTAGATGCAGATGCTCTGCCGCACAAGACTGGTTTATGGAGAGGTTCCAGTGGGCTGGTGTGCATTGTGACGCAGCACTTTATCTGCACGTCAAGAGTATACGAGCTCTCCAAAGACAAAAAAAGAAATGTCCTGTAAAAAGACAAAAAAATAATGAAAAAAAAAAGAAGTTTACTTGTACCTTGCTTGCCACATCTCCTCATTAGCAACACGCTCCCAGGATGCAGGATGGAAACTGTTGGGGGGATAAATAAAAATCTTTATCTAAACAGCTTCAGGCCTCCGCTAGTGCACAGTTCCACTAACTATAAATGATTATTTATGTGAATATATTGTTCCACCCAACTGTGCAGGTTTTGGTACACTAAACATCAATGTTTGCTCGGCAACAATACCAGCGAGCACATTAGGCATGGAATAAAACGGCATCTCGTCCCCCCTCCCCCCCCCCACTTTGTGGACTGTAAACACTTGACCTCTTCTTCAAAAGAATATTTTAGCGAGGTTTCCGAGCTAATATTCGGCTTGTGGGCATCGCTGGACACGCTTGTCGCGCGGGTGCGGGAAATAATGTCACAGTATTCAGCCGTGGATATCGGAGTGAATGAAGGGCTGCTGGCTACAGCGACAGAATGTGGAGCTTTGACTAATTCCACTTTTGACACAGTTATTGACAAAACGCAATAAGAAACTCATTATTTCCCATCTTCAGTCTCATTTCAAATGGCTGAGGGGCCCAATGTCTTGCACTGGTTGCATTCGCAACGAGCTGGATCACAGCACGGAGAACAGAGGACAACCTCACTGTGGGGAGCTCTGTGGAAGGATAACTAAAGACCACAGAGAGATGAGGGTCTAAGTAGATCTTTTCTGCTGCTGGTGATAAAATACATGGCAATGACTAATTTGCGGGGTTTTAATTGTATTCAATGAATGAATCCAGTTTCTTGTGAAGATCAGGGATTGTTTTAAATGTGCCAAAGGATTTGCTTATTTGTGTAGCCAAAAGAAGGCCTCCAAAACTGACATCCTGCTAATCTCGCCCCTTTAAACCCCACGAACCCTCCAGTGGGACCAACTCGTACGGTGGAGCCAACCATTCTTAAAACCCACAGAACTTGATTTTGAATTGTATGGAAGGTTTCAGGTTTCCAAAGATATCACATAGGTCAGGCTGAACTCGGGGGGGAAATGTGTGTAAAGTGATGCGCAGTGCAACAAGAGGGTTTTCATTTGGTACATTGGTGTAGACATAAAAAGAACATAATGAGGTGCTGCAACCAGCAGATATAGAAAAAATAAATAAAAATGAGGGAGGTGGATGATTTCCTTCACCTAAAGGCTACTTTATAAACAAACTTGTTTTGTGTTTTGGGGAATTAAATGTTTTTGTCTGTGTCTGCACCTGTTGTGTGGCTCGCTCCAGCTGTAGAGGTTTCGAGTGCGATGAGCCCATTCTTCAGGGTGAAACTGCGTCTGGACTGGCACGACGTAGTCACACATACCCATGGGCCAGAGGGCGAAGCTACGCTCCCAACTCGGGTCTCCGTCAGGCAGCCCAATGCAGGCGAAAACGTCCCTCCTGCAGCAAAAACAGAACGGAATCAATCAGAGGGAGACGGGGTTCACATTCTCTTTTTCTTATCTCCAGGTGACTATTGATGTGTGCGAGCGGAGGAACACCATGGAGACAAACATTTCCTCCCCTATCGGAACTGCAAATCTATCACCAGCCTTGTGCGGCCCCTCCAAAAGGCCCAAACCCTGAGGCTTAATCCCTCAGGTCAGTGTTGCCCGGGTGAGAGACAGACACGTTGGCCTGGCAAACACTGCCCCCTGGTGGGATTGGTATTAACAGGTCCTCTGCTCCTCCTGGAAGGAGTACAATGTAAGAAGCAGGGAGTAGCAGTAATTCCACCGGGGAGTGTTTAAGCAAATCAAGTAGATTAGTGGACTTCTGTACTTCATCAAACTCCTTTTATGGCCTCGACTGTTCCACGGGCTTATCTTCTCCCTGCACTCACCGCCGGGTCGACCGTCCCACTGATCTCTGCCTCATTAGATCACCCACTTGTTCATCTGGACCATTGTGGCCCTCCCCATTCACTCTCTCTCAATTTTACATCTCTCCATTTTTTTTCTGTACAGAGAAACTCTTTACACTCTCTCTGTCTGCTCTCTTTTTAACTCCCTCCACCGACTCACCGCGTGTTGCGGGAGAGAAACTGCTCCAGGTTGAAGGTGTCTTTCTCCTCGGGGTGGACCGGGTCCCACTGGCGGCCAGGGAAGTGGACCCCCGGGTGGTGCTGCGCCAGCTTGGCCACATACCACGAGTATGTCATCATCTAAAATAGAAAAAAGGAAGGAAGTGGTTATCCCTCCTGAAGTCTTGAGTGGGAGGCTCCTGGGTATACCTGGGTATATCTTTAACCACACTTCATGATTATGTGATTCATGATATTAAATCCCTCCTTACGCCATGCTGTGTATGAACGTCAGTACCTTAACACACAATGCAATATGGTAATGTCACTTTAGAACAATCGTAGAATGAAAGCAGACAAGAGAGTGGACAAATCAAAGCTCTGACCTCCTGGTCGACCAGGCGCACATCGGGCCGCACACCCTGGCAGTAGTACAAGTAGCGCAGGGAGTTTCCAGGCAGATCTCCTCTCGTCAGGATGATGGAGTCTTTTGGGACGGAGCCCAGAAGCTCCATGCCGAACCTCTCCACCACACTGTTGCTGCTCTGATCACACTCCCTAAAATCGCCACAACACATGCAAACATAGTGTACAATGTCATCAAAGCACACGTTGTGTTTGCTTGCGTTTCAAAAGGAGTCCCTTACCCTCACCCCCTGCACAGAAGTGCATGTGATGTGTACCGCCGTGAGTGTGTGTGTGTGTGTGTGTGTGTGTGTGTGAGAGAGAGTGTTGGTAGGTAGGCTTTTAAGGTGCTCTGAGGGTAAGTTGTCAGTGCCCCCGCCCCTTGCCTTCTGCGGAGGGCTCTGGCTGCCTCTCTAATCATGGGGAGACAGGTGTGATGGGTCTGACAGCACAGGCCATGCTCTCCCCCTGATCAAAGCCGCTCAGTGATGGCTGTCTGGCACTCCCCAGCGCTACGCCGGTGTAATCTGCCTCCTCGGACAGCTAACATCTCAGACTGAGCTCCGGGAGTGGAATGTATGTGCTAACCGTGCCGCACTTTAGCCCGAACCACGGGGTGAGCGGAGAGAAACCTGACATGTGGAGTTCAGACCTTCCGTATGAAGCACAAAGCAGAAACAAATCGGGTTGACTCAGGGAAAACTTATGCCGAGGGGATTTTAGGAGGGCCAGGAATGAGAGGGGAATTTTTATTTCACTTCAACTTTGCCAGACAGGTACTTAAAAGTCACTTTGGATGCATTCGTCTCCAGTGTAGTAATTGGAAGACTATAACTCTAAAAAGAAACTGATTCCACAGAATGATGTGCACAGGTGGTACTAAAAAAATAAATAAATAAATAAAAATCACTTAGTGAGTTGTATTACAATACAATGCAGCTATAAAAATGAAATGGACAGGCCCTACACTGCTAATATGTAGAACATTTGAAATGCATCCCAAAGGAGGATTCGTTTTACTGTAAGTGACTGCTGTGCTCACCTGTGATTGGTGTACACCATTTGTGCCAGCAGAGCCGTAGTGAAGACCCAGCCTGTGGTCTTCCACACCCACCCAAAGCCCAGCCGCCTCTCCAGCTCAGCGCGAGTCTGCCTCAAGCCGAGGCCTGCCAGCACGCACACTGCAGCATCGCTCTGAAGCCAGAAGCGCTCCACCTGAAAGAAGAGAGCGAATGCGCCTTTACACAGTTGTCTCTTGTCTCTTGTTTTTTTCCATTATTATTATTATTATTTTCAGTCTCAGTTTTACTCTGGGACTGTTTCCGGATACGCTACAAACCTTCAATCCATATCATCTACAAAGATTGCATATACAGAGAGAGATATAGAGAGATAGAGAGATAGAGAGATAGAGAGATAGAAAACTGTGCATAACTCACCACTCCAAGCATTAGGGGTCTGCTGATGTCCAGGTTGGCTCTCCAAGCAAAAAACAGTGAGTAGACCACCAGCATGGCAGCCAACAGCCAGGACACCGAGCAACATGTCCTAGGACAGAAATGGACAATTAAATATTCCGTGGGCAAATATTATCCTCATTTTTTTTTATCACATCATGAATATGGTTGTATATGATCTAAATATATTCCCAAAAGTCGCAGGGATTTCTTTATTTTTCGCTCAGTAAAAAATAAACTTGATCCCTGAAAATATTAACACTGGCAAAGGAAGGCCATCAGCAAATGTTGATGCCAGCCAGCAAAGAGGTAAATGACAACGTTTGTAACACAGACCGAGTCATCACTGAGGTGGTGCCAACTGCTGAATCACAAACTCATTACAGTAGAGAAAATATGTTTCACCAAATAAATCATCAACTGAACCTTTTGAACCTTTTCAAGCGGCAGAAAAAATGACTTTTCACGCTGCTGCCAGCAGACTGATTTGATGGTTTTAACTTACTGGCAACTGACAAACACTATAAGGCTTCCCATTTTCATTTTTGTCACATTAGACACAACAGTTAAAAAATAAATCCATATTTTTGGACTTGTAATAACATTTCCCAGTCTTCTTTTGTTCCCCGTGAAGCAATTGCATATTCTCTTTTTTTTTGTGTACGTGGCTATTAGGGGGGCAGCTCCGAGCTCCAGGGATTCACTGGGCTCCATCAGCTCCACCCAACAATCCAGTAACTGCTGTAAAAAAATGACTGGATCACTCTGCTACCCTGCCACGTGACAGATACATGCGAGCACCAGTTTATGTATACACACAACAAAACTCAAAATGCACATCAACCCCCTCTTGATCTGAATGCACGGCGTTGCGACAGCTTGACAGTTGGATGCCTTCGCGTTTTTTTGTATTCTTTTTCACCGAGATCAGCGCTTTGTCAGGGGTTTTGTTCCCTTCTTTTACTCGGGGGGGGGGGGGGGGGGGGGGGGGGGGGGGGATTAGGGTTTTGGTTGGAGTGGCTGCCGAGATGCGTGTCACGGAGTCTGGCGTTTGGCGTGTAGGTGTCTCGCTCGTCCTACCTGTCCCGCGCGGAGAGGAGCACGCCTACTCCTGCCAGCACCACGACGGGAATGGAGAGGTCTGCGAAGCAGTGGTCCAGCTGGGCCCTGCGCACACAAGTAAACACACATGATGGACACCAAAGACGGGCTCAGTTAGCCTCCCTGCTACTAAAGTCAAGGACACCGGTTATTAAATGCCCTCCATCCCCTATCAAGAGAAACTCCTTGGACCGCATGTCCCTCCCTTCAATCGGATTGACAGATACGAATGACTGTGTCACCCCCCCCCCCGCGCGCCCGCTGCCCCGTCCTCTCCTCACAGCGCCTGTCAGTCACAGAGCGCTTGCTCAGAGCAGGGAGATAGTTTCCTGCCTCTTCCTTAATACCCATCTCTATTTGACAGCTTATTGAGTCTCTCTATCTCCCGATGTACACTGTGTGGGAATGTGCTCATGGGCGTCTGTTACTGTGAGTGTGTGTGTGTGTGTCAGCTTCTCCAGCGGGTTTATGTCTCCAGTGCGATATGCCTGTCATGTTCGCCTCTCTTCCCCATCTAGAAGGTGTGCTTGTCCATCAAGCAGCGGGGGTGACGATAGGGGGGTGGGTGTCTGACAGAGGAGGGGGGGGGGGGGGGGGGCGGGGGGGGGGGGGGCTTTGGGGGGCTAGTGGTGGGGGGTCTTAAGACGCACGTGCTCCCCCTGTGCCGTCAGCTGGAGAAAGATACCGGGAGTGGGATGCCTGCGCTGGTGGTGGTAGTGTCGGAGGAAGTGGGGAGCAGGGGAGGGAAATCGAAGGGAGGAAGTGGTGTGTGTGTGTGTTTGTGTGTGTGTGTGTGTGTGTGGCTAGAGTGGAAAAATACAATTTCTTCAGCTCTATTGCAGTGTCTGTCATCACAGCTTGTCACGCTTAAAGACCAGAGCTGAGTGATCATTTCAAACTGCTGGAGAAACAGAACACAGCGATTTGGCCCTCTAAGCAGGTTCAGTTCTGCTTTGATGGGAGAGAGCGAGTTGAATGGGAAGAACAAAAGCTGCAACGTGAGGAGAGAGGGAGAGAGACGGATGGGCTGCAGAAATGACTGGCCCCTCTGAGGAGTTTGATGTGTCTGTGGGTAAATCTGTGTAAAACGCCGGAACCAGCAGAAAGTGTTTTGGGACCTCCATCGCTGGAACTCAGCGTGCCTTCTATGTTCCCTAGATCAAATGCACCCATTTTCTCTACCGTCCCTTCCCAACTCTCTGGAATCTATCGTTATTACTAGTCCTAAATGACATGAGCGTCAATCTAAAATGCCCACGCAGATGACATAAATCACCAAAAGCTGTGATTTAACAATAATACAATAAGAGTTACAGTAAACCCGATGTGTCGTTATTTCAAACGTGTTGACAATTCATCTAAAGGAGAAAAAAATAAAGAGAAGCATCTACATCCACAACTTACTGTAGCATTGTGGTAAAGTTCACAGTGCTCTCAGTCTTTGCCTGCAAAATAACAAAAAAAACAAAAACAAGTTAACCCAAACAATTTGGATGCAAGATAAAAAAGCAGCACATACGAAGGTAAAAATTAGACATCGGTATGCGAGCCATGTACCAGACTGAACGTGCCGTATTCGGCCCTCAGCAAGTGGGTCAGCAGGCCCGACAGAGTGGTCTGATCCCCCCAACTCCAGCGGGCTGTGTTGAGGAAGGAGGAGACGGGCAGGTAGGTGTACGGCAGGAAGCCGGCGAGGAAACACACCCCCAGGGACACAAGGCCACGTGAAGACAGCTCCTGTCCAGATCAAATGGGACACAAGTTGTCACATTTCTTAATATTCCTGAAAATGTCCAACATTTTGATGAATGTTGGTTACATAAAGTAAACATGGTATTTTGCATATACCTACACTGTGGATGTGAATGTTTGGCCTATAAATGTGGACTCAACACCGTGGGGGCGTAACACCTTTTCTCGTCTGTGTAAATGTACTCAAATGTAAAGTTATGATTCATGAGGGCGCACAACATACCTGATGAGAGTACAGTCTGCGAAGGACCCATGGAACGACCACCAGTATGTAAAGCACCAGGGTGTGTTGGTTACAGAGCCCTAAGCCACAGCATAGCGCTCCCCAGTGTGCAATCTGGGGGACAACAGGTCAGCGCAGCACTGCGAGTTCAATGTGATGGATTATCTCAAGCAGATCAGAGAGAGAGAGAGAGAGAGAGAGCGAGAGAGAGCGAGAGAGAGAGAGAGAGAGAGAGAGAGAGAGGTTTGTTGTACTACTGTGTCACCTTCTTCCTTTGACTGGCGCTTTGAGCACAGTGGAAGCTGGTGATCGAGAAGAAGAGCAGACCAACGAAAAGGTTGTTGAGGGTGAAGACCTCGGCCACCATGGACCACTGCCAGCTCAGCCTGGTCACGGCAAACAGCCCTCCAGCCAGCACCGCTCCAGGGCCGGGACCTGCCAACCTGACAGCCGAGGAGGGGAAGACCATATTAATATAATCGTCGGACGAAAATGAATAAACTGACTAATCTTCAAAAAAGATTCAGGTCCGTCAAAACTGAGCTTCACACAACGGCACAGTGTTTATTTTCTACAGTCAAAAAGCCACCGCTTCCCTCAGGCTAATTTGGGGACGCATTATAGTCTCTGTATGGCCCGAGTTTGCTCCTCGGACAAGACCTTGAAAAACATCCTCTATGATTTGGGTCAATTCACAGATCATGAGAACCCCCCCCCCACACACCCCCCCACCCCCCTACAGCGGCGGGTTGATCTGGAGCAGACTGGCACAGAAACCACCGTGGTAGAGATAGCACTTTATCCTCAGCGACTTAAATATAATGTGTGCACAAAAGTTTTCCCCTTTCTCCTCTCCTGTACCGTCTCCATCTCCTTTTGCGGTAATTGAAGCAAACTTGGGATAATCTGTCATACGCTAAGACCCACCACTTACTAAAATACGAGACAGAGGAGGAGAGAGAACGGGAGGGAGGGCGGGCGGGCGGGCGGGCGAGAGAGAGAGAGAGAGAGAGAGAGAGAGGGAGGGGCGGCAAATGATGGCGAGCGGGGAGAGAAAAGCAAAACAGTGCCGTGTGTGTGTTAAAGGGGTGAGACAGTGTGCGGGATGAAGGATGAAATATAGAAAAGGGAAGAAAAAAAAAAAGTTCAAGAAGCGAGAGGGTAAAAAAGAGAGAAAAGAAGAAGGAAAAAAAAAAAGGCAGCCCAGTCCCCGGCACGCCGGCTCTGAAATATGAGCAGCCTCGACAATT
This sequence comes from Colistium nudipinnis, assembly GCA_016785305.1. Lineage (NCBI taxonomy): Eukaryota > Metazoa > Chordata > Actinopteri > Pleuronectiformes > Rhombosoleidae > Colistium > Colistium nudipinnis. The sequence continues at coordinate 231,628 of JAFBJU010000834.1, forward strand.
AGGGAAGTCAGGCAGTATGGCCCTTTCCGCCATTGTGTGGAGTGGCTTAGAGTCCTCATCAGCCTATCAGCTAACTGACAGGCAGAGAGCTGCTCTATTCAGCACCGCAGATACAAGCTGCAGGCCAAACGGCTGCCAGGTCCCTTATGACCCCACAATCCCTTGCCGGTGACAGCTTCAAGCTCCATAGCAAATTAGGCGCTCTCACATTACAATCGCAGAAGACAGATTCCATTAACGGTATCTGAAATTGAGTAGAGAGCAGGCCCGTTATCAGACCTGACTCATAAGCACCGCCATTAATCACAAGGCATGATACCATTTATACATTTCCAGCTCTCTGCCTGCCGCTGTGATAGTCGGCCACAAAAGGCCTGATGAGACTTAGGCTAGGGGAACAATGGAGCTTTCTGAGGAAAGCGCGGTAAATCAGGAAAAAAAAAAAAGCAGAGGGGAGAGCGAGCGAAGGGTAGGGAAGAAGGAAAAAAAAACTGACTACTTCCCCCCTTATTTTTCTTAAAAAAAAAAAAAAAAAAAACTCTCGCTGACTACTTCCCCCCTTATTTTTCTTTGGTTTTTCACCCTCTTAGTCTCCACTATTTTTCCACTGTGTGCACTGTAAGGCAAGCTTGGTGGATGAGAGAGTGTGTGTGTGTGTGTGTGTGTGTGTGTGTGCGCACTTTCGTGGGGTGGGTTGATGGGGGGAGTCTAGGAGTGGGTCTTAATAAGAGATAGCATTGCCTTTCACACTGCACCGCTCCAGGAATTAGTTGTAACTTGAAGGAAGGATGAAGAAGGGGTGCAGAGTGGTGGTGGGTGGGTCTGATGGGGGACTTTTGTCGAGGTGCAGAGACCCCTCGCACCCATAATTTTACCTCCCTGCGTGACAATTAACCCGTAGCTCACACACCAGGCAGGGGGGCTGGTTTTGGGGTAGCACAGGGTTCAGAACAGTCATGGGGGTCCACAGTTGGATTATTACACCGAGCCCCTTCCTTGCTTCTGAAAGCCACCCCCCCCATCTGATATCCTGGCAGCACTCATCACATATTCAGACACACACACAGGCACACGCGGGCGCACACACACATGCGCACACTCCGGCTCTTCGACTTCTTTATTCTCCCTGAGTGCCTGACAAATCTCTCTGTTAGAGCTTGTCAGTCGGTAAGAGCCCAGTGGTGCGTGCGTGCGTGCGTGCGTGCGTGCGTGCGTGCGTACAGCGCCAGCTGTAAATGACCTGTCTGTCTGCGTAGGACCACCTGAGTCCCAGTCAGCCCCTCCACAGCTCATTCTGGCTGCTCCCAGGGCGCACAGATAAAGCAGGATACATCCCGACACCAGTGAAGCCATGTTCCCTCTTATCGCCACTCAATGCGGTGCAGGATGCCCGTGCTATGTTGCTAAGTGTTGTGGCTCAATGACAATGGCCTGGTTGAGACATAGCGGGGGGGGGGGGAATCGATCCACGCCGCCAAAGCGCCTGCGTCGTCACCTGGGTAATTGACTGAATGACAAATTGTACGCATTGAATCTGGACTGAAGAAGCACGAGCTGGGAACGGGCGCAAGACGTTATAAAGGAAAATGGCTAAAAGTTACATACGCAAGCGATGGAAAAAAAAACTTGAAATTGCGAAAAATATGACAATCTTCAAGACGGAACAATGATGAGCGCAGGCTCAAAGTGTAGGACGGAAGGTAAATAAAATAAAATAAACGGCAAACGACAAAACGGGCACTGGTGAGCAATGTCCCCTTCAAGGACACGACAAAAGCCGTGCATAATCGCTGGAGTGTCAAAATGGGACCTGCCTCCTTTACCCCCTCCGTGCGACAGTACGGGCCAGAGACGTGCCAACACCAGTCGCCCGCGCTAAATAACAGCACACAAAAAGCCAACACCAGCACTCGGCACTGAAAGGGCCTTCACAATGGCGCTGGCCAGGGGAGCCACTGTCACACACCGCCCTGGGGGAACGCACAATGCCACCGCCGTGCCGCCGCGGATCAGCGCTGCACTGTTCTGTTCTGTTCTCTAACCGCGCGGCGGTTTGGGGAGGCAGCGCTGGAAAAGAATCACACATTCCTGAAGAGGGTAGAGAGCCCGCGAGAGGGGGTGGCCAGCCCGGGCCGAGGCTATGGTTTCCAGCTGGCCTCCACCGACACCCCCAGGGTTCTCCCTTGGCCAGGACACCAGGCTGGGTACTTAGTGGCTATTATACGACAGTGGCGAGAGGTCACTGAAATCAAACACCCCACTAAAACATGTCTGTTTATAAAACTAGTCGGTGTACCGATGCCAAGCAACATTTTGTATTAATGTGCGATTGTATTATTGAGTATTACTTTCATACGGTCCGTCTTGGAATTTACCATCATCGTCGTGCCATTTTGTAAAACTCTGGTTCGAAAAGAGGTGCAATGTCTGTCCAACCTCGCACCTCAACTTCAGCTTATTGGTGATATTATAGAGCCTGCGACAACGAAAAGAAAGAAAAAAAAAAAAACGTGGTGACATCATCCTCATGCGGATGACGACTCAGACGGAAGAACCAGAAAGAGGGAATCGGTAAAAGCAGAAGGCGGTGGCAATGGCAAGAATGGCAGCTGGCGTAAAAGCCGAAGACCGAGAGATCATCATCACGGGTTTGGTTTGGGCACATTTTTAGTACGAAGCCTGCGTGACAAACTGGGGGGCACAGGATTAGAGAGACATTTACCAAGCAGGTATTGCTAAACGAAATACATACATTGCTCTTTGAATACATCTAATGTACGGCCCCCTTAATTTCTAAAATTGCCATTTTAATTTCTAAAATATTCTTTTGAGATTTTTCAACTTTTAATCTGAGATCAACAAAATTATAGTATTTGTTATATGTGCAAGAAACAGTGGAACATCATTTTCTGCAAGAATTAATGTATGTCATTTTGCATTCAGTGGCCATATATAATATCAGAATTGTTTTTTTACTATAATTACATATTTCATGCATATTTAATTGCATAATATTTCCCCATCATATTTATAGAAAGATTACTGATCATTTTAGACAGCAAAATATATAAATCATAAACAACATACACACACACACACACACATATCACTCTCATTTCTTAAAAACACATTTGCTCGCGACGTTATCTTGCTTCCAAGAAAAAAGAAACCTCCTGATATTATCAAAAAAAGTGTCATTGCTGCAGTATTCCAGCCAATCAACAAACGCGGCACTTCTCTCTATTTCCTGCCTGTGCGTCGAGGAGGCTGACTGCTTGCACGGAGGGTAAATGAGAGCCCCAGCTCTGCCGCTTAGACACCCCTCCTCCAGGAGAGAGCTCCAGTGCTCCAAGTGCGTGTAAAATTAATCACCACAATTCTGCTCAAACAATGCAGCCACTGACATGACAATTTCTCCCAGAATGCCATCTTAATCTCCACCCAACACACAAAAATTACAGGAAGGGAGGGGGGGGGGGGGAAACTATTTACAAAAATCCTATGTTTGTGCAATTCACTGAATGCCATTTTTATTGCTCCTTTTCCCCACAAATTCATTAGGCACACACCACTGATACATAAATGTTGCTGTATAGATTCCATTAACTAATTCTGGGTGAATTGTAATTGCCGAGTCTGATCCGTCGCCGTGCCTGGTGCCTTATTAAGACCGCCTGTGGTGGGTGAGGAATGTAATATTGACGTCCGAGGCAGACACAATCTCGGGCCCAGGGGCGAACGGAATATTAAACCGGTACTGTATTCTGCTGTCTATCTCGCTCTCCTCCCTCCTCTTCTCTATCCCTATCCCGTAGCCAGTAATGAGGAAATAACATCTTCATTAAACATCTGTTTAACTGTATTAGAGGATGAGTCCTGGGGGGGACCATTGGTCATGATGAGGAAGGAGGGAGTGAAGGAGGTCTGTTGGACTACAATATGAGGGACGAGATACGGCAAAAAGTGGAACAAAAGGTCTCAAGATAAATAGACAAACATTAAATTGTCCTCTGTGTCTTCACATGAAAACAGGAATTGGTGTTTTCTCTATGGCCACTTGGGATAATGATTCCCCCCCCCCCCCCCCCCCCCCCCCCCCCCCCCCCCCCCCCCCCCCCCCCCCCGCCACCACCACCACCACCACCACCACAGCAGATATGAGAGGGAGGGGCAATTTTGCCACCTACAGGGAGAGGGGGAAAACGTTACCCAGTAAAACAAATCTACTCAGCTTTTTTTCCTAACCAACCACCTGCACTCAAGATGAGTGGAAAAGCAAAAAAATATATGCGCACCCCCCCCCACCCCACACACACACACACTACTCCTGACATGAACCCTACAAAATGCATGCACCTCCACCACTATGGGAAAAATTACCCAGCTAAGGGAATAGGAAAGGCTCCATTGGGACCATATGGTGGCGGTCCTAATAAGGAGATGGGGAAGCGGCACAGGGCAGGGGATGGCACCGGGCCCACCCTCCGGTCCACTGAGGTATCAGCTGTGCCACGTGGGCCAGCTCAGGAGTGGAGCGGGTGTGCACTTTCTTCGGAGGCCACCACAGAAAGGAGAGGCCAGACACTTTCGCCGCGACTGTTGCGTAATCATGCGATCGCGTGATCAGACGGAAAAAAAGTGCTGATGACAGAGCGTTGCAGAGGTTTGTTGTTTTGTTTTTTTTTCCTGCTCCGACGGCTGTCAGCACGCTCCCGCGTCTGCCCCTGGTTTCTCAGGATAAGCCCGGGAATGGAGAGAGAGAGATTCCTCTCAGGTAGCAGAGATTCAGAGGAGCTTTAGCAGATAAACTGTGAAACGCGAGAGCGCGGAATACCACGCTGCCTGGATTATCCCGCTACGAAGGGGCGCATTCCTCCGCAGTCTTGGCTCAGGCCCCCCAGCATTCCACGGGCCAAATGTTCTTTTGCCGTGAACCTCCCGAGTGCAATCGATAGAAATTATCATTACATCCGCCATCCTCAAAGGCTTGTCAGGCAATGGTGTGAAAACATAACAAGACATGCAATTTGGCCATCAAACCGTACGATCAAGCCAAGAGAACTGTAATTGACAAATCAAAGGGAGACGTTAAGTGCTACATTTTAACTCGCGCAAGAGAGAGAAGTGGCTTCCAAGCCTATCAACTTACATTCCCCCACATTAAACACGGCAATCTGGCCGACTAATTTAAATTGATACATCAAAGGCCTGCCATGTTGGGTGTATTCCAGATGAATTTCAAGGTCTACAATTTGCTATTGGAGAGAAACTGCCGTCAAGTACCCATATTAACTTCAGTACATTTTGCCATCTGAAAATAATCACACAAAGCGATGATTTGTTTGTGGGCAAGAAAAAAAATAAATAGAAAAAGAGAAGCCTACTTTTCAGCAGACACACACCCAAAAATAATAAGTAGGGTAAAAGTTTATGAGGGCCTCAAAGGGACAAAGGCAACCAAAGGCACTTTGACAGAAATTCAGTTTGTTGGGAGAAGACTTTGGCCACTGCGAGGACGGAGCAGGTATGAAGGGGTTGATCGGGTTTGGCATTCCATTCGTGGGTACGGCCCGGCCACAGAGTCCCCGCAGGGTTGTGGCCCGACATATAGTATATGCCAATCTGCTCTGTGCGGTCGAAGCACCCGATGCCCTCCGAGCCAAAACTGAGAGGGAGGTCTTGACCATCCGGAAGCCCACCCCCAAAATGTTTCCCTCTCCAGTAACCCATCACCAAACCGAGTCTGCCAGCTGACCCACAGCCACAGGCTCATCCCAAACTGGGTCCTCAACAGATAACGACTAAAACCTTTTATGCTTATTTTTCCAAATTGAAAGCATAGATTATATGTTCATACTTAAGAGCTTATATGGTGTGACTGTGGGCTAGCTGAAGTCTTCACTAGCCATCATTCCCCCCTTTTTTTTTTTTTTTTTTTTTTTTTTTTTTAAGAGGGGGCGGGTTAGGGTTGGAGGTCCTCATAATGACTTTTTACTTCAGCATAATCCAAACTTGGATCTAAATCCCTGGAGATTACAAAAAAGGCCTACAGTTAACATGCGCACCAGGAGCCAAATATCACCCAGACTGCATGGATATTTCCTGGCCTCAAAATAACTGTCTCTAAATGTCTGGCCAAGAGCTGCGCTCAATCCCCTAATTCACTGCTAACTCATCAAATGCATTAGGACTATGGGACAGCCAAAAACACTCAGAGGGTCAGAGTTATTTGCCTTTCTTCTTGTCCTCTCATATTCATTTTCTCTCTTTGCTGTCCTGTCCTGTCCTGAGCAGAGTGGATGAACGCAGCAGGTTTAGATTCACCTCGGAGTCTGCTCCACCGAGGAAGGACAGGGTCCAATGCGGATACAGTCTGGGCTTAAGGCCAGTCCCCTGGGGAGCACTTCCTCCACAGTCCCTGCCCCACTCCAGCAGGGCTGACCCTGTACCCTGACCTTCTACGGACCACCTGCCACCCAGCACACATTGGCCAAGCACACAGGAAGTAGGTTCGGGACAGACCTAGGCTCCCAACTCTACTTTCCCCTGCTTTCACCCCATATTGACTGGGTCCTTTCCTTCTCACAGCCCACTCTGGTGTACAGGAGGTAGAAATGACATCACAATCAACAACTCCTACTCTGAAAGAGTAAATTAGATGTCTATTACAAGCTCGGAAATGCCCCGGTATGCATAAACATCGACAAAAAGGGAGAAATGTTGACACTAAGCCGCCACCAACAATGCAATGTGGAAAATCACTGGGATCAGCTGAAGGGTGATGTAAGGCACTCTGGCCAACTATGCGAGATAAACACCCACACAAAGAGGGAAAGGGTAAAATACTCCTTACATGATGGGGTCAGCAGCAGGCGAAACTGCAGGGTGGTAGATGTCAATGCAGAGACCGTAAACTGTGCTCATGACTGAGCAGGGGAGAGGTGGTTAAAGAGAGGGGAGAGGGAGGAGCGGAGTGAGTGATCGTGTTCCTCTAAGACCCAGGAGGCAAGAAGGGGGGGGGAGATTAGAAATCGTGCCGTGTCAGGATTGGGAGCATGCTGGGCAGTGGGGGAGCAGGAGGAAAGGGACGTCGGGGTGGGTGCTGGAGGGTACGATAATTGTGATATACATACACACACACGCACGCTCACGGCGGGTGGCTGATGGGTAAACAGGCAGGGCAGGGCGGTGGGAGAGAGGAGGGCGGCTGGACCCTGCTCCTGAATACTGAACAGAGGATCAGGGACGCTGGCGCTGGTAAGTGAGGACCCGAAAATACCGCTCTCTGTTCCAGACAGCATCAAGATGCCAAAAGTCATTAGGGGTAAGTTTAAATGCATCCACCTCTTGACAATTCTTATTTATGCCCCTCAGATATCGGTATTTTTTTTACTGTACTGTACTTTTAGTGGAATTCGTTTTGTCTTGATGCGCTCACCAAAGTCAAAGACCCCTGAGGACAGAAAAGAACAAAAATGGATGGACAAATTGTGGGGGGGGAAAAAAAAACCATAGGATTTCATTTGCCTACCTGCAAACAGTAACGCAGAGAGCACCACAAGCTGCAGCCTCCAGCAGACTGCACATCAGATTGACGCTGTGGGCTGGGGAGAGCGACGGCAGAAGAAACATGGCCAGGCGAGCGAGCAGGGTGAAGAGAGGGTATCCTGGAGGATGAGCCACCTGAACACGAACACGCAACGACAAAGTCAGCGACCCAAAACTAGGGATGATTTCAGACATACAACGGAATATAACGCAGGTAACATATGCAGTATTTGAGTGTGTGCTAAAGTGGGCAGCAGGCAGAGGTGTTGAACGTGCACATTACGGACCGCAGCAGACGGTGATAAACAGCAGCAAAGTCGTGATTTTCAACCACTGTGCCGTGGCACTAGCTTATCGCGAGAGATTGACAGGCGGGAAATCACCAAATTTCCCTTAATTTATCCCAAAACATATTTAGTTACTGCAACTGCAAGTATAAACAAATCAAGAGGCTAAATTGTCATTATATATACTGTGTATCTACTTTGTACCAGTTTTCGTAGGTGGTGTGCCGCAGGATTTTTTATTTTTTATTTTTTTTAATGCAAAAACGGATGCCAGGCCTCAAATCAAGGTAGAAAAACACTGTGCTAAAGTCACAGAGACGACCGACATACATCACGCTTTGCCCGACTGCTGTGATAGCAGAGCCTTCCTCTCCCCTTCCCTTCCCCACCCCCCCTCCCTCCTCCCTCCTCCCTCCTCCTCTTCTTACTTCTCTCCTCTGGCCTCTTCCCAAGGACAGCGGAGCTCCCATGAGTCCACGATAGAGCACGTGGTGCTCGCCAACCCCAGCCCCCCAAACCACCTCCGAGCTGCAGTCCTCCTCGCCTGGGGGAGCTCAGCAATCGCAGCAATTAGCAGCTAAGTCTCCTCCACCCAGATAAGGGCTCAGTCATTAAACACAGACTCATTCCGTGGCACTGATAACACCAGCCATGCGGGCAGGGAAAAGGGGAGGGCTCTTCGAACGAACGCGGAGTCATTAAAGGTGAGAGGGTGACTTCCTCACAGATCACCCCCCCCCCCCTGAAAACAGCGAGGCTCATGGGCTCCTCGGGTACGTTCGGACAACACTTCGCCAAAATCTGAGAGAGGGGTTGGGGGACGGAACATAGAGGTCAGAGGCAGTCGTGAACCATAACAGAAGAAATGACAGTGGGGGCGAGAGTAAGAAAAGAGTTGTGGCTCAGCAGATAAGTTGGTGACCTAAGTGGTATTGTCTGACAGGTAGGTAACTCCACTATATGAGCATGGGCATGTTGAGGATGGAGTGTGTGGTCGACAGGAGGGAGGGGGGAGTGGGGGGCAGATATGGCTGGGGGACAAAAGGCCAGAGAGAGCAAGAACAAGCAGAACTCTAAAGCTCTTGGGATCCAAAAGGGGGGTCCGGCAGCCTGGGGCCCGGGGACAGCCTGCGAGGCCCCGGGGAGGCCTGAACGGCAGACAGACAGGCCACACGGACTGCAGCACTAACAGCAGGATTACTGGCATAGTGACACCGACACAGCCTCCCTAAAAGGATCACAGCGGCGTAATAAACTTTATTAAATAATAAAACTTATTATAACTGTTAACCCGATTTAGTTCATTCTTCGCGGCTTACACACACACACAAAAAAGAGGGGTGGATATAATAAGCCTTATACCGTACATAAGGCAAAGCCTACAAAAGCCATCGCCTTACCATTGACTTTAATTGGATTTGAAAAACGGGTTGCAAATTATGGCATTCTCTATTTGCAACTTAGTAAAATAAGTGTATAGAAGAGAAGGAGGGGAGAACCTGTGGACTGAAAGTAAATTAATCTGCTTTCTGCCCATGCTTAATTAAACTTCCGTAATGCTTATAAAAGTTAATGAGTGAATTGATTAAACAATACGGCTAATACTTACCCCCAGCTCGCAAGCAGTGGTGATCAGCTCTCCTGTGGAAGAGAATAGGGGAGGAAATTAATGTAAACCCAATAATTATTATTAAGAGACAAGTCTGCTCCCAAAGTTTTCCCAAATCAAATACTTGCACTGGGGTTTTGCATTAATTTGCTAGGATCAAAACCTGCAAATCTTCCCAGTGTGACATTTCCTAAGCGGCACGCTCATTCTCTTCATCTCTCCCTTCTCCCCTGATGTCTCGCTCCCCTCCTCCAGCACATCCACCCAGATATAAACACACGCGCACACACACACACACACACACACAAGCCATTAGATTCCCTCTGTCACACAAAAGACACACATATGCTGATCTGAGAATAATGCTTCGAGTCCCATCCTCCCCATGCGTCAGGGTCCTTTCCCTTCCTCTTCATTCTGCCGCGTTACGTGCCTCTCCCCTGCTCCCACAAGCCCAGTGTCTCAGTGTCTCGTTTGGTCCACTGGGCACAAACAGAACGGCAGTGCCGGTGACAGTCACAGAATGAGGTAAGCTAAAAAAAAAAAGAAAAAGAAAAAGACCCAGTTGCACAATTTGTTGACAAGCTCTGTGTGAGCACAGAGAGAAAAGTGAAAAGAAAAGAAAACCCCTAAAAGCTATTTTGGGAAGCTTTAATGTATCTGGGCACCAACCCATTTGTGCCAGAATGCACCCAGAGCGTTTCAAATTACTCTGATTTCTCACCCAATGTTTTCATCTCCCACTCATGAAAATTGAAATTTGGTTCAGATTAAATGACATCGATAAATGTAAAGGCTCGACACAGCTCCCTCTACTGGTACTAGACGGGCAGTCCCCTCCTCCACCGAGAGCAGCCAATGAAACTATGGCCTTGCCCGCATCAGCACTGGCAGAATAATCACCAACATGCAGCCTATGTGGGATGCCTGGTAAATGAATAAACTACATATAATCTAAGAAACAAATTCAATTGTTTTTGCTTTTCACTTAATTTAAAAACGAAGGTTAATGATTACAATGACATGAATTCATTTTGACCTTTTAACTGGCTGACAGCAGATCATTAACATCAGCAACAAAACATAGATGGTTGTTCTATGTAACCCGAGCAACTGTTAAACCTTTTTCCCTTTTTTGAGACAAACACACTTGCATTTGAAGAGCGAGATTATGAAACACAACGGAATAACAACGGTTAAAGAGCAGCGGCTGAAATTCAGATGTCATTGGCCGCGTGGTGTGCTTTGCAACCTTGCAGATACAGTGAATTATGATGCCTGAATTTTTCCAGCACATGAGCAGCCGCAACTCTTATCAGTCTAATGGACCATGAAGTCAGAACTCCTCCACCTGCGCAGCTTAAATGTTTTCACAGCTCCATTTCACCTGGCACGAGCCGCCAGCTACCTGCCATCATTTTACATCACACTTCCCCATCCTTCATCAGTCCCTCAATTTCCCTCATTTTCTCCTCAGTAGTGGCACACTTTCTCTCCATTCAGCACAGCAACGCAAACCAATACAGAGCCAGAACATCCATCTCGGTGCCACGGAGATGGAGTTCTGCAGCCCCTGTACTCAAAAAGCTAAATATTGACTCAACGGGGTAGCAGCACGGGTGCCAGGAGTCTTTGTGATAGTGGTGCATGGGCACCCACAACAGTCTTCCTATAATCCCCATCATTTCCACACTCCACATTCCTAGACAACAGTGTACCCGCGGGGCTGCGCACAAGCCTCTCCAGGGCACATCACACCTAAAGAGATTAGGACGCAGAGACGGAGACCTGGAGAATTCAGAAGGGTGTTCAGCTGGCACTATCAGAGCGGGCATCCTGCACCGTCCCTAAACACTGTGGCGAAGGGGCTGGCCGTTTTTTCAAAGGCCCCGTTCGCGAGACAGCAGCACAACCGGCAGGGCTACTCAGCGCTCCAATTGCCTGCTCTCTCCCCGTTTCTGCTCGCCCATATCTGGCCAAGCTTTTCATATGCTTTCATTCTGCAAATTGTGCATTCCCCTCCGCTGCAGCTTGAATGCCAGAGCAGCGCAAACCTAACTAGCACAGCCTTCATGCCCTCAAGTCCATATTTACAAGTTTGTAACCTTGCTATCACTTCTAAACACTCTGTAATTGTGCTATGCGTTGCTTCATAAACTGCATTACAAGAGTGCTGGGAAACACATATGGCCTACCACAAATGGGAAGGCACTGAGTGCAAATTGAATTTATGCATACATCCTTTTTAATTTAAACAAACAAGCTTAATTATTCTGTGAATAATACACTGTCTTCTCGAAAAAGTAAACTAAAAGGGGGGGGAAAAAAGGCAAAACAAGCATTCTTGCAGATCTTTAAGGGGGTAAAGGTTTTGTCGAAGTGCCAACATTTAATAACTTTATGAAAACAATGCAAATATTATACAAAATTATATTTAACTTGTGTGAATCCTCCTTGTCAAATGTTGCTGGATAGAAATGGAATCAAGTGCACAGACAGCTTCTTCAACGTTTTCCCACATTAAAAGCAAAGGTAAAAATAAACACAACACCATTGGAATATAATAAACAGTTCATATTTCTCAAATCCTGAACAATAGAAAGCAGATTAGAGATTTTGACACATCTTTGTTCATGATAGTATATGTTTGTGGTGCCACCTTTCTTTTTTAAAATATTTCTAAGCATAATTTCAATTATTTTACCGCACCATTTACACCATTGCATTATCCCGTCATTGTTCAGACCTCTGCATTGTGCAGACCCTTTAAAATTGTATGGATGTTTCAGCTGGTGACACGTTTCACTTTAACATATGGGATCACTCAATACCTACTGATTCTAACCAAAAAAGTGCGTATGAATTTCATTTTGTTATTTTTTATGATCCGTTTCATTGCGTTTTTTCGTTGCTCGTGTCCGCCGATGCATCTGCAGTACCACGGACAGCGTCAAACTTGAACAAGGTGCCACAGGATTGGCTGCCTGACGACACAACAAAACCACGTGAGCACAGTAGCAGCACTAAGCTAGCAGGCTAGCACCAACCTGAGTCTCCGCCGGGGACAGTCCTCTGCACACAGGGCACATACAGAGCGGCGACACATGCCACCGTGGCGCCGGTCAACATCCAGCTTGTCCGTTGCTCCGCCGACATGTTTATTCCCGTCCAAACACCGGTCGTTTTACCACGAATGCAAGCTAACGTCCACTCACTAGCGAGCTAACGCTACTAGCGTCCCTACATATCTGACTGGAGAGATGTAACGATACTGTGAAGCCTACATTTAGCATAACATCGAGACTACACTATCAACGAGCTTAATACGTCATCGAACTAATACCTTTTGTGTCGATTTAGTTTGTGCAGACTCCACTCATAACCAAATCAAAGCGTGTGGTTCCGGGGAACTAGCAGCAAAATCACGCCGCTTAACTCGCGATACTACCGAGACGCGCCATTTCTAAAAGTTACACCGAAGTGGCGAATTACGCTTTTGTATACAACTCACTGCGCGGCGACGGAGAAAGACGGCGGATTAATATTCTTCAGGTGTGTATAACACCCACGGTGAAAACTCTTCCGCGTTGACGGTGGGCGGGTCCACGTCCTTTGCATCCGCATCTCTATCTGCACAGCTGTTGCCTGATTGTCTGCAACTTCCACCGGAAGTCGTAAGGTGTGAAGCTTTGCGTGGCTGTGTGCAAAGAACGAATTATGCAAAGTAATGTACACTCATGCATTGCGTGACGTCATTCTCTGGAGAAGGATCACGATTTCACATAGACGCTCAAGAAGAAACGTTGAATGCGTGAACCTAGGGTTTTGTTTGTGTTCAGCTGGCTTTTACCAAGTTTATATATCCAATCGTATTGGTTTATTGGTATGTGTGCGTGCCTCAATTCCCGACGAACCACTTACACTTGCAAATCATGAACCACGAAATAAAAGAAAGTGCTCTCTGACCCCCTGCACAGCATGGCTCTCTGAAGTCAGAAAACCTGACTCAGTGGCACTTAACACTTCGTTCATCACTGGTTTAAGGCTCAATCCGCTACAGGGGGTTCAATACAGCTTACATGTGTGGTGATTCCAGAAAAAAAAAACTCCTACAAATGCCTTCCTTATCCAGTCTGGAGCCCTTCAAAGCCATGGTCACCGTAGCTCTGGCGAAGGAAATCCCTAATAGATGTTTTAGTGTGACCAGTTTTCTGCTGAAACACAGAACTGAACTATATTATACAAATAACAAATATATTTGGCTATTTCGGTGAGCAAAACACTCATTTCAAGCGTTAATTATAGAAAAGCTTCGACAGATATGTGAAACAAGGGGCATGCACTCGTTATCTCACAAGTGTCCATATTTCACAGGCGGAAGGGTGACCGTAATAAAGAAATTGCCCTATTGAACTGATAATAATCCCAGCCCACCATAAATGAGTCTGATCCCTCAGTAAATTGAGCCCTCGGTGAGGTGGAGTGGTGTCAGCACCTAGCCAACTCTCGGATGGCTCTCTAATCCTCGCTTCCCTCTCACCACCACCCTCACCGTCTAATCAGTCTTGAACACACACATAACACCCATCTCACACACACACACACACACACACACACACACACACACACACACGGGCTCAGCCATCTCTTCAGTGTGATGTCACTGCTAATCCACGCTTGGTTATCCGCTGGGCTGCAGTGCTGGCAGAGGGATCCGGGGAGGAGATGCAGTGCGTTTGGGAAGATGGCGGGAGGTGGGGGGGTAATCAGGCACGTCACAAAGTCTTCTTTTTTGCGAAAACTACCCTTCCCCCCCACCACACACACACACACACAACTACGGCCTCGCATCCCCACCAAACCGCAATGCATTCAAACAAACGCTCAATCCAGTGCGCATATGAACACATCTCGTAGCTCTGATGGGAAAGATAAAAAACACAGCTGCAGGCATATTCACGGAGGCCTGCAGCTTCCAAAGCAGAGGGGATCATTAGTGAGTCTGCTGGATTAAGCGCGTCCTACGAGCCCCCCCTCCAACTACCCCGTGCGTCCAGAAAATGCGAGGCCCTTTTATTGACAGCTTGTCCAAAAAGGGGAATTACCCACATGGCTGAGGCCCTCATTCCATATGGCACCAGGCTATTAACAAACATTAGTTGACTGTAACAGCAGTGGTATTAAATTCATTATCTTTTCCGATTATATGCGAGGTGTGTGCGATTGTGTGTCTATGTGTGGTGCCAGAGTGCATGTGCACACACTCGATATGTGCCAATGTGTGTGATTAGAGAGTTCTAATGTTCCAGCTCTGGGGATTTGTCGCACGAGATAAGAAAGGGCATTAATGGCGAATTGTGACGGTCCAACAGAGCAAAACTGTTGTTGGTAATGTGTGTATGGCTCCTTTTTTTTTTTTTACATTAACAATCTACATATTGTCTCACATCATTTGCTGATTTGTAGCTTACAAATCCAAACAGGATATCCATGCATGATGAGCAAGTGGCTTACGAGACCACTGAGTGAAATTCCATCTATTTGATTTTGTATTTTCCTCACTTACCACATATCTGTTTTAATCTTACCTTAAGCATCCTTGAAATGAGGTGTAATCCACTTAAGCCCTTTTGAATCTGCTTCACAGTCATATTGCACGCGTTCATCGTCCCATAAACAATTTTTTTCTACGTGACAGCTGCTCGCTGACACTGTCCACGAGCTAAAAATGCCCAATCTGTCGATGCGAAAAGATGCAAAACTGTGTTGTGGTTGTTGTTGTTGTTGTTGTTGTTGTTTTTACATTTGCGCAGTTGTTAATCGGGCACTGTAAACGAGCAACAGCGCTTGGTTGCAGAGGAACAGGGAGGTACAATAAAAAAAATAAAAAAAAACATACAGAAGAGAAAGTGAAAATATACAATAGCAAACTCTGCTATTTTGGAACGAATACCCAATGTACACCCATGTACCACCTTATCCTTTTCTTCTGGAGAACATAAAGTGATACAGAGGAGTAAAACTATCACGACCCATGTCCTACTATTCCAAGCCTTTCTATCAAACGTTAGGCCATGAGAGTGGAACAGAACGAGACCATTTTTTGTTCCAATTCTTCTAGAACGTGCCTGTCGCGAGGCCTCGCACCGCCGAACCCTAACCCTCGGAGAGGACCCTCTCCTCCGATTCCCTTCTATTTACAGGACGCAGCCGACTCCAAACGCGCACACTAACGAGGCCGGCTGCTGTGCCTTTGTCACACGCGGCTATCTAAACGATGCTAAACGAGACACACGAGGAGGAGAAAGCGACAGCACAATCTTGCGCTTTGCACAAGGGCACAACATGGCTCTGCGGAGAACAAGGAGGACGAGGCGAGAGGCCTCCCGCTTTCCATCGCCCCCGCAGCGGCACACCTCGTCGACAGCAATTAAAATGAGAGGATTCAATTTTGCCGAGCACCGGGAATCCAGGATAAATTCCTGTATCTCGTCTTCCAGCGCAGGACACTCCCTCGCCCCTCCAGTGCCGCCGTCTTTCGTTTGTTTTGGGCGTTTTGAAGGGACAGCCGGCTACCGACGGAGTTGGGGAAATACAACAAAAACACCCACCCCCCGACTGACGTTCTAATCCCAGTCGTTTCCCGGGAGTCAGGGCCAGGGAGGGTGGAGCGAGACAGTGAATAAAAGGGGGGGGGGGGGCACGGTTTCCATGTGGGAGCAATCCACTTACTTGAACTGATAAAGATTTAATTAACACAAGACTGCAATTACTCCATAATTAAAGTAATTTGTCCCCTTCTTTGGATGAGCAGGCAAGGCGCCACATGTGCCTCCACGAGGACAGAGGAGAAGAAGAGGGCAGGAGGGGTTCAAAGAGGTAAGACTCTGTCCCACTTTGGCGTTTGAATTTAACGCTCGATTTTTTTTCTTCTTTTCCCCCAATTTCAGCCCCCGCCTTCACATGTTCCAATGAAATATTCGATCAGCTTCTCTTTAGCCAGCGTTTATTTGCCTTTTATACGACAACTCATTTGTTATTCATTGGGAGAGCAATACGCTGAGAACAGGCTGAGTAAAAGGCAAAGTATCATCAAGAGCCACATGGAAGAGTAAATAGGCCCGATATAATCATAATCCTCTTCAAACTGCACCGCGATGTTGCTGGCTCGAAGATACGGGGGCAAAAATACAATGGTGATGATTTTGTATTCGACGAGATCAAACTGCAGGACTCACAGGTGCTCAATGGTCCACTGTGAGGTGTTTGACCTTTGCCCCGGATAAAGTAAGGCACGCCCGGCCCCGAGCAAAACGTGCGCCCAGTGCGAGAAAGGGACACAATCGGCTTCACAAATAGTGACGGACCACTCGAGACGGAAATAGCGATGGAATTAAACCGCCGCGTCCAAAATGTACCATCTCCAATTTGCCGTGAGATTGCGAAGAGAAAAAAAAAAGTACGTTATTAAAAAGCATTGACAGACACGTTGTGTGTTTGCTTCCGAGGGATTTATGTGCCGTTGCTTAATTCGCGCGAGCAGAGGCGCACTATCTGCCACTTACAGATGATGATCTGCATGTCATTTTTCCTTTCCAGTGGCATGCTGGGTAATTGAGGTAAATAGCACAGCCTTCACCTTGCCAGTTAAGGTGCACCGCTGACAGCCTGGCACGCGGCCCACAGCCACCTGTGGCATATCGCATGTAAGGTCTCCGGAGAGACGAGTGGCAAAGAAACAGAAAACTCAGGATGGGTCCTTTAAATGAATCTAGTCAGAGGGAATATGTGGGTATACCATACGACAGTCAACTCTTGCACATTATGGTCCAGTAGGATGTATGTGATGTGAAAAAACACTTAAAAGGCGCAGTCCAACAGATTTTGCACAAGTCAGTTTACACGTCACGAGACATACTCATTGAAATAATAACCAAGTTGCCAGTTAGAAGTTAAAGGTCTGGTTATTTCAGTTAACCAGTCTAGTGTTGTACGTCATGAGAGACACCTATAAACACGCGAACGACAAAACAAAACCAAAAAAAAAAGAGTTTATCCAGTGTTATCAGTGACATATGTAAGGTATGTAGCTTTGATGAACGTGCCGCAGTTGTGTGCACTCTGTGCGGGATGGGTTGCGGGTACGGTGCGGACGTTCCGAGGTTGTTCAGAAGCACGAGAATATCCTTTCACACAGGGTAGCGTGAAATGAACAAATGGTTATTTTCCCAAAACACAAACTTTTCAGGGCAAATATAAAATGCGGCTTTAATACGATCCTGTGAAATGAAGTTCTGTGGCTCTGAAAAGTGTTGTTTGTGATACAGGCATTAATTAGGATCACAAAGGTGATAATAGAGGATGCTTCCCTTCAATCTAGCCCGGCATCAGCATCGCAAACGATTCTTACTTTCCCAAGCAGGAATCTGGCACAAGAAAAAAAATAAATAAAAAAATTGTATCGTTGCACTTTATTTGCATAACCCTGCCCTTCTTAAGGCAGGGGGGCCACGGAGCGATCTCAAAATTAGCATGTTGTCACCTTCAGTGTCTTCTCTGTCATTCGGAAAAAAAACAGGCCAATGTGCAGACACATGAACCCATCGCACATCTACTGCGGAAATGTTAATTAGAAAGCATGGCATCCCACAGCTCCATTCCTCTCCGCACGCCTAGCTGACATGTATTTAAATCCCTTTCATGTGCCCTTATTATAGAGGAGAGGAAGTCACACGCAAGTGATGGAAATGTCATCATCATCATACCTTTTTTTTTTTTTTTTTTTTTTGCATGCACAGAAAAATAAACGCTAAAATTTGCTCACAACGGTTTGTATTTTACAAGAATGTCTTTTGTACTATGGCCCGGATTTAAATCTGAAATAAATCTAATAAAAAAAAAAAAAAAAGATAAATCAAAGACACATGGAATGTACAACACTAATCAGCAAACATCAACAACTTTAAAGACCACATACATCCCCCCGTGGGAAAACAAATTGCACATATGGGGGATTTTCAGGCATATATACATAAACATACCCATTTACTCAATTTAAATGATCTGGCTTTCTGGCTTCGGATGTTTTCATACTTTTCCCATTTAAATAATACAAAAAAAAAGAAAACATCAGACTTAAATATCTTTGCTCAGTGTCTTGGCTGTCGGATGCCGCAGGCTGTTTCAATGGTCATGCGGCTCACAGCTCCATTGTTGAGCAAACAGTGCCCTCCTGTGACTTCACGTGGAAACTGCACAGAGCACGCCACAGAAAGGCCCTCATGCAATCACACCCTGTGGTAAATACAGTATAGAGATGAGGGTGATCAAAGATCCAACGCCAAATGCGAATAAAACTGACTTCAAGAAAACGTATTTTCCTTATCTTAGAAAAAGAAGAAGAAAAAAAAAAGAGAATGCCGTTCGATAGTGCTAATCAACATTCAGAGGCATTTTGGCCGAGATAGCGGTGTAACCCGGCACACGCGGAGAATGATGAAACCCGCGTGTAACTGAGATTAAACAAACGCTGTGCCGCGTGCACGCGGCGGAGACAGCTGCGGTTCAAAGGCGGCGGGTTGACGAAGAGGATGAAAAAAAAAAAAAACCTTTACAACTCCCAAAAACTAGTGGGTCAGAATGTTACATGCAAACACGGCGCTTTACGCCGTCGGACCTCGAAAGAGAGAGAGAGAGAGAAAAAAAAACAAAAAAAAAAAACCCAGAGACGACCCACTCACTCCAGCGTACTTTTAAAAAATATTTTTATTCTTTGCAAAAGAGGCATCGGGAGCATCAGTGCGTTCCATGGCTTGTGTACAGAGTTCCCGCGGGAGACGAAAATCGGAGAACAAGCCCTTGGGTGAACCGAGGGGGCCCCACCCGTGTTTACCAAGGAGGAATGTTTGAGGCAGCTACTCTGCAGCGGTTACAGAACACGGTCTGAAGCGACGGGACACAGTGTCGGGGGATGAAAGTGTCGGAAAAGGAATGCTACTGTACAGTATGTGGCTTAGTGCTCGACCCCTGCGCGGCCCCAACATGAAAATCGAGCGATAGGGGAAATGCTCTGCGGAACGCCTTTTTTCTTGAAGAAGGCCGAGTACGATTGCTCAAAGGAAGGAACCCGGCAAAGGGAACGAAAAAAAATAAAAGAAGAAAAACTCCCGCAGCACACCGCCGCTGTTCAGATAACTTATCTATTCTGTCTTCGTCATGGTGGACTCGCGCCCGAAAGCGCTACGTGTCTGCGCTGCACGCGTCGTACTGCCACTCGGAAGGACAATTCAATGTTCTAAAAGAAATCCCCGGCACCATCCCGTCGCTTTAATGCTCACAATTGTGTTTGATTTGCTTAACAATTAAAATAATGAACACCTTTGACTACATTTCACATACAGGCACTGTCCGGGGGGGGGGGGGGCAACGTCGCACAACAAAGACTTGTCCCGGACTCTTTCGTTTTCAATTCGTCTGCTACTCGCTTTTTAGGGCAACTCCACTCATCTTCACACAACTCACCACATTTGGCATGGCGTGTGATAATATCATTACTCCCACGGAGCGGGTGCATGCGAGTGAGCGGCCTCGACTGTAATCCAGAGCTGTCAACACTCCACCGTAGCAGCGGTTTGGGTTTACATCTTGCATGTGGAGAGCAAAAACAGCTCCTCCTTATATTTGGTATAATCTCTGAACGCTGCCGAGGCAGCGCCCAGGTTCGAGAGCGTATAAATCATTGGATCAGCCCCAGCGTGGGATAAAGCTAACAACAGTGCAGAATGAATACAGTACGTGTGTACGTGTGTGTGTGTGTGAGTGCGTGCGTGCGGGGCAGGGACATGGCGAGCCGACAGACTCGTGAGCAGGTGCGGTTAGGTTGCGTGGATGTCGTTTTTGCGCCGCAAACAGGGCCTCGCCTGTACCATGAACAGGGCCGCCATTTGAAAAAAAAAAAAAAAAGCCCGTTCAAATCGAAAAGCGCCACCGGTGAGGAGAGTCAATGCGTTTGTGTACATTCATTGTCGAAACCCTGCGAGCTCAGTTTCAAATGCGTGTGCTCTTTGCGTGTTGGGCGAGAGCTTAGAAAAAGGGGGAATGGGGGGGGGTGAAAAATGACGCAGGGGCGATTCAACCCAGCAGCCCACGGGGCACCCACACAGTCCCGCCCGCACACACAATCACACATGCGCGCGCGCACACACACACACACTCCAAACATTCCCACACACATAATTCAATGCTGGGAGAAAAAATATATTAACATTTGCATTAGGAAACAGCACAAGGGGCCTCAGTGTAGTAAAATACCTCTTCTGTCTGGATTAAAATCGGTCGTTTCTTTGTCTTCTCTATGCAAAATGACCCTTTCCTTTGCCTGCAACAAAATAGCTTGTCTCAGTTATGAAAAAATATTCCCACACTCTAATGAAAAAAATACAACCCAGCCCCTTAAAAAAAAAACAGTTCAGCAGAAGGAAGCCACCTCTGGAGAGCAACACAGTCCAGATCCGGGGTTAAGGCCTCAGAGGTCAAATGGGGAGCGCTTAACGATTCCGTCGGCATGAGACCGCAGGTGTCTTCTGGTTTTTCGCGCCCGGCCAACAGTCCAGCTGTATGGCTTTGTAAATACGTAGTTTCAGAACCCCCGCCCCGTTTTCCTGTCTCAACAAACCCAGCTACCCCTGCTCGCGCTCATCTGGTTCAGTCTGATTCGCGAGTAACAACGATGCATTCCTTCTACAACCATAATCCTGCTGCCCTTTGATAGAAAACCAGCAGGCATTTTAGTTTAAACTGCCCGGTCTCCCCCCCCCCCCCCCCCGCCGGCGGCCCCCCCCCGAGCGGTCGGTTGGGCAGGAGGGCCGGGAACAGCATTTCAGTCCCCGGGCGCTGCTGTGGTCGACGTGCTCCGCATCTCTGTATATCCCGCGGTGGCCCTCCAAAACGGCCACAAGGGGCCCCTAAACGATCCGCAATGGCTCCGCAACGTTGTGCGGCCTCCGCACTATATGACCAGAGGTTTAGAGGAGTCACTCCTTTCCGCAGCTGTCTTACACGAACAAAATAAAGCACAAAGTCATCTGAAAAGTTTCACAGCATGTCGGCCTTCCCGTCCCCCCCTCTCCTCCGGCCTCGGCTCAGTCCACCGGGCCCTGGAAGATTAGCTTGGCGCAGCCCTGGCTGAGGCTGAGCTGCGTGGCACAGAAGGGGCAGGCGGCGTGGAAGGCGTGGGTGCCGTGGGGCAGGGGGATGTCCGCCCAGTACTTGACGGACTTCTCGGAGCACACGTGCCCGCACGGCACGAAGGCGTGCGTGGGCGCGCCCGTGTCCACGTAGAAGGCCGGCTCGCAGCCCAGCCACAGCGGCACGTAGGGCCCCACCACCCGGCACATGGGGCACTCGCGCAGGGCGCCGGCCTCCTGCTCGGAGCGGTGGCCCCAGTTGTGGTAGCCGTGCACGTGGCCGCACGCCAGGTAGACCCACGGCTGCTTGTCCTCCAGGGAGGAGAGGGCGCGGCTGCGCTGCATGCTGGGGAAGGCCAGCGTGTTGAGGCCGACGGGACACTGGGGCCGAGCGGCGTTGATCTCCTGCCTGAGCGCCTCCAGGTGCTTCTGGGTGGGGGTGTGGAAGAGGCCCTCCGCCGTGCGCCACAGCAAGGTGGCGCCACACAGATCCACCAGGGAGCCGTCCTGCAGGACATTGCTCTCATTCTCCACCTGCAGAGGGTGAGACCAACGTTCAGTTAAAAAAAAAATTAAACATATCCACAACGAAGTGTTATTCAAGGTTAATACTCCGTGATGCTTCGGTTACCTGCTGGTTATGCACAGTGTCTGAGATACTGACCAGTTTGCCGGGGGTCTGTGCCGAGCGGGTTTCCCTCAGCGTATAAACATCCCCGCAAACCGAGATCTCCCTCCACACGCCGGGCTTGGACTCCTCCGTGAATCCCCCCTTGGGGTGCATCACCAGCACCCCGTTGGTCGTCAGGCCGTCCATGTGACCATCGGGGTTTTTCCACTTCGCGGCTTTTTCCTGGAGATGAGAGAGAGAGAGAGAGCACAAACGGCAGGTGACGCAAAATCGCTGTGGCACTTTTTTTTTTCCGCCTAACCTTGTCACCCGAAAGAAAATGACATTTGGTGTATCCGCGGCAAAGATAGAAAAACGGCAGCGTACGCAAAGATACTGCACGCGGCCCTTTCGACGCAGAGCAGTAATTACCCCAAGGAAGATGTTTTTGGAGGAGTCAAACCCAGCTGCATAGATGCGGGCGGTGAAGGGGGGGACGCGCTCGCAGACGACGCGGCAGGCGAAGCGGGAGATGGTGCTCTGTGTGATGGGAGTCTCCTCTCCCTCCTGGCCTCCGGCTACTGTGTCGGTCACCACAAAGTCTATGGGACTCTCGGTGGAACGCCCAATCTAAAAAAAACAAAAAAACAACACAAACCAACAACAACAGAGCAATGAATCAATATCGTGCTATATTGTTCTACGGTTGCCTGTGATCACTCGGAATAGTCATGGACAGTGGCGGGGGTTTCTTTTTTTTTTTTCTTTTTTTATTCCCTGCGGACATTTGACCTCTGAACTCTTCTGCTTCGTGGCTCCTCGGCGTTTTGCCGGTTCGCGGCACTTGGACAGTTGCGTCACGCGTGTGGAATAAAAATAAATAAATGCTGAGACACCATACACTTGGGGACGCCGAGTTCGGTACAGCAGCGCGTCGTTATATCTGCCCGTCTCTGAAGGGGAAACCGACTCTTTGTTTTGTTTTTTCCCCGCTCCAAAAAATGAATACTTCAGTCTTTTTTTTTTTTTTTTTTAATGCAGACCACAGAAGTGCAACAATGAACATCGTCCAAGCGTTCCTCAAGCTAAACGGGGGCAAGAGTAAGCGTGTGCTCCTCTCATTTCCTAATTTCTACACCTCAAACACAAATAGAACTTTGGAACGGCTGGGATTCTCTGTTGAGGCTTTGCTTCCCATCCATTACGTGTTGTTCAAACGACACACCGTATTAATAGCTGAACCGGCTTTTACCTGAAACATGTCCGTGTCCTTGTCATGGCAGTACTCCACCACTACCGTCTGGTTCCTGGACAGCGTGTAGGAGATGCTGTGTTGGCCTTTACAGTTGACAGCCTGAAAAACCAAATGCACTTATTACACACACACACACACACACACACTCTCTCTCTCTACATATTGCGATACCGTATTAAACACATCAAATACGTACGGTATATTCTTGGGGTATAAGCGCACAGTGTGTTATTGCTCTGTGTCATGGTGAAGTCAGGAGAAACCCGCCGAAGATGTTTTGGTTTTCGTGGCTTTAACACCACCGTGACGCGAGAGGTTCACAAACAACCACTCTGCCCCGACGCCCGATCATGTGATCATGGCGCAGTTGCAACGACTGTGGCATTTAAGGACGAAAATGTGCATTTGTGTGTATTTAAACCCTCTTACTCACAACTAATCAATAAATCCCCGGGCTTACTGCGCTTTCGACAGCACGAGTGCCAGAAAGGCCTCTCGTGATTTATCGAGTTGTTTTTCTTCATCCACACTGTCTACAACGAAACTGGGAGGACAGAAAACAATGTGTAAAGTCACACTCCCATGACGGGGACAATAAACGGCCCCGCTGGCCTCGGCTGACACGAGGCCCGTCTACCAGTTGAGATCTCTCCGTGCGGTGAGGAAGTGCGGGCTCCCGACGAGGCTTCACCACATGCCGCCGCAATCCCACCCTAATCTGCAAATTCCATTTTCCAAACACCCCCCCCCCGTCTCTCTTTGTCACGTGCAGGAGGGAACGAGTGAGACAGAAAGTGGGTCATCGCCACTGCCACGTTCTGCTGTAACATCCCAGACAGACGGGGACAAATGTCATCATCGCACGCAGTCCTGTCCTGACCGCACTGCCACAAAACAAACGGTGCTCCACCTGTTCAGCGGCGAAAAACGGAGCTCAGACGCGCTCCAACACTGAATAATATATATATTTATTTTTTTATAAGCACCGCACCTGCACTCTGTCAGGGACACACCCTCCTGGAGTTGAAGGAGTAAAAAAAAACACAACCATGGGCTGACCAAACCCCCCAAAACTAAGCCAGCGCAAACAATCGCATCGACCAAATCGAGTAATTGGGATCAAGTGGGGAGATGAGAGCGCAGGGGCAGGATTTGAAAAGGGAGCAGGCAATGGCACCGTGGGAGCTCCGGGTTATCCGTCATGAACACCAGAGTGTGCACAGACACGTGAGCCTGGCCTCGCTGCTTCTCGGCCACAGAGTGTTCTCAGTTAAGTCGCGCGAGGCTGCTGCCAGGGGTACAGGGGCAGGTTTGCGGAGGCCGCTGCAGAACACGATATAAAAAGAAGGCTCCCCTCTCAAGGAAGGGCTATTTTTGACCCTGTGTGCAGACGGGAGTGGGGACGGGGACGGGGGGGCAGCCTTCTGCAACAACTTCCTCCTCAGTTCCCCCTTCCTAATCCCAGGCCTGGTTGTAAAAGGGGAAGAAAAACAACACAAGTTCCCATCTCTGAAACCGACCAACGGCAAGGCCTTACTCTCTTTACGCCAGTCAACTGGTCGAAGCGGTTGGAGCATGCAGCTCACGCTCCAAAGGGAATGATGCACAGTCTACGCAGATATCAGGAGTCAACTTCCACAAGGTCAGAGTAACCCGAACCGGAGGAGGCCCTTTCGGCCAGCGGGCCTTAACGAATGTTTGAAATATTGGCCTCCGAGATGTACAAGGGTCCCGCGGCTTGTTCAGCAGTTTAGCATGGGAACCAAAAAGGCAGGAATGCATGAAGGCAGACATGTTATACAGGACGGGGCGGTTTCTGCCAGGCACAGTGGTGCGAAAGAAAAAAAAAAAAAAAGCAAGGAGGCCCCAGCTCGGAACTGCAGTTATTGTACTGGAAATGTCAACACCGAGGTCTGCCAACAATACTGCAAAGAGGCTTACTGCGTGTTCCATAAGCTACTGGAATAATGAAAAAGAAAACACAGTGGCGCTGCTCAAAAAAAAAAAGGTCAGTTTAATTTTCAAGACGTGAAATCCGATGAGGTCAATAACAATGAGTTCCGAACTACAAGAGAACATGGAGAAAATGACTCGCCACTTTCTCTTTCAGCCATTTACTTATGTTTATTTATATACATTTCTGTCGAAAAACACACATGAAAATGTATATACATGAGAATTGTGTTAACCCCCCCCCCTTTCCCCGTTAATCCATACCTTGCTGGCCTGCGGTGTGTTGAGGATGTGCACGGTGCTGGGCTTAACACCATTGGCTTTGGTCCTCCTGTACAGCGCAAATCTGCTTTTCCGTCTACCCCGGTCTCCGTTGGGCAGCGAGCCATTGTACCTGTCACAGAGTGGGGTGGACAGAAGAAAAAGAAAAAAACACGCCGTTAAAATCTCACGGGCAAAAGCAAAGCGGGTTGTTTGTGCAGCTATTAAAAGATGCGCCTAGTGAGCTTTATGAGCAAAATTCTTGGTAATCGCATCACGGGCAAACACGGGGGGTGGGGGGGGGGGGAATTAGAGAACGTTTGTGCATTTTGAAAAAGGAGCTTTGCCACGCATTGGATCACTGGCAATCCAACGCACCCCATTAGCAATTTCAGCATTACCTTGTATAATGGGTCCCGTAATGAGGCCGGCTCTGCGTAAACTGCAGCTGTTCTGTGGCCCCTGTGTCCCGGGCGCAGGGACAGGGTTTTTTTTTTTTTTTTTTTTTTTAAGATGCGCGTCAGGTCCGCTATCACTTCGGGTACGCACAGTCTGGGTGGAGAACTCGCTCACATGACTCGAACGCGGCCTCTGCCAGCTGAATATTTTATACGCGAATGCAGGAAGCTCGTAGGTCTCAATTTCAAAGCCTCGGCACAAACTAAGAGCAGATGAGATCTTTTTTTTTTTTTTTTTTTTCCCTCAATACTAGATTCTCGTTTCATCTTCCCTTTCAGTCTGCCCGTGAGGCACCAGACCTAGGCCGCTCCTTGTGAATGAAGAAGCCCCTCTCTGGCAGGACTGGCCCTCTCCCCTTCACACCGGCTGGCTCCTACAGCTGGGACGCCCCATGCTCTACTCCCATCCAAAACACAGGCCTTCTGTCACACACTCGCATGTGAGAACGCAGAGTGCTAAACGGGGGGGGGATATCTCTTCTGAAAGCCTATAGCTTGCACAGCAGTGCAAGTCATGGAGGGAATGCACGGCACAGACGTCATGCATAATGTGGCATTCATTTTCTACGTCGCCCCACACCAGCGCAACCGCGAGAGACTCCATCCGCTCCTCTCTACCTCCATCAAGTGCTGGTCCACCTGTCCCGTGTCTCCAAACGGATGGCCGGCCATGGGAAACACATGGTCCCGGTCGGCGCCGTGCAAAGCTGGCCTGTCGGACAAGCCACCCACGGAGAGCTGGAGAGGCACCGGACGACACTGTGGACTGAACTCCAACTCGCACACGGACAGCAGGAGGAGAATAACGTTGGACGTTCGAGGTAGGACCGAAATGTTACATTCTCTCCTGTGGTGATCAACCACAGCCCATAAAACACTATAATAATTATGGTCTTGAAGCAGAAATCCATATGGGATGGGAAACAAAAAAAAATCATCATATCTTAATGTGAAACACACTTTAAGAACTCATTCTGCCCGGTGCGCAGGTTATATTCTCAAATTCCTATGAGGTTGTCCAAGGAACTTGCCACGTAAAGAAAGATTGGCCACAACAGGCCTGCGTATTGTTGGGGACCCGTGTCCGGGTTGTCTCACATACGGCACACAATCAGATCATGGAGAGATTATAACTGCAGGAGACAAGCACGGCTCTCTGAGAAAGAGCCCACATCTCTTCTATTATTCATCGTCACGTTGAGGAGCAATCCAGTCAGCCAGGAGCTGCTGCCTTCACGTGGGCTCGGGCGGCCTCTTTAATGCGGCGCTCCAGATAATTACGATCGCTTTCCCTTTGACCAGACTGACGGCAGATTTACCTTCAAATACTGAAGAGCGGGGGATTCAAAGACCCGGCACATCACCTACACTCCGGGGGAGTGCACCAAGGGGCCCACAGCAGCTCCTCAAATAAGGAGGAGATGTACCGAGTTGGGTGTAACACTCCTTAGCATAATACAGAGGTAGGATGGCGGTTAGGGGGGTCACATGATGCCGCACAGTAAGACCACACGCTCATATTTAACAACACTAAAAGCTGCAAACACTGGCAAGACGTCTCTAAAAATGCCGTACCGGTTCGTACCAAAGACTTGCCATAAGTTGATTTGTACCCTTCCTTCACTGGGCGTTTGGCTAGGGTAGAAATGTACAAAGTTCAA
This sequence comes from Colistium nudipinnis, assembly GCA_016785305.1. NCBI lineage: Eukaryota > Metazoa > Chordata > Actinopteri > Pleuronectiformes > Rhombosoleidae > Colistium > Colistium nudipinnis. The sequence goes on from JAFBJU010000834.1 coordinate 259,455, forward strand.
TCAATGGGCCCAGTCTCCAAGCCACAATGGACAGAGAAAACCAAGGACAGGCAAAGGGCCGGATCCTGATCAATCCATCCTTTCATTTCCAGGATACCCACACATGCCCCCGCCGCTGCCACCGGCACCGCCCCCTTCACTGACCAGCACCACACCAATCCACCCGGACAGAGACGGGGGGTGGGGGGGGCACCTCGGTCATGGCAACAAACCACTGAGGGAGCTGCTGCTCAAACAGGCTTTGTTCCAAGCTGTTAGCTATCTTGTCCACCATCAGTTTTATCAATGGGATGCGATGACATGGCAACGATTATACACCCATCACATCTGATTCAAATATGTCCCTTTATGTCAAGGGAGAACACAAAAGCGTCCGCTTTAAACACGCCACATGTTCAGCCCGGGGTAATAAGCAGTCAGCACTTCTTGTCTCGTATAATAAGCAGTGCGACTGTGAGTGTACGGGACAAACCCGCACTCAACGGTGCCGTGTGCGTAATCTTCAGGAGCTTCTCATTCCCGAAACGCATCCAGCAAACACTATAAAAATGTTTCATTTCAAACAGGTCAAAACTTCCGAGAGGAGTTTCATTCCTGGACAACATCCAAAGAATGATGACAAAGCAAGTGTTTCCCATTATGCGTTGCTGTTGCCTATGAGCGTTTATTAATATAAACATGGCTGTTTACAAGGATAACTGGCTGCATTTTTTTTTGTGCGTAATGATTCCAGAAAGCCACAGCAGTGGGGGTTTGACATAGTTCTGACATAAACAAAGAAACAGCCACACCAGTATTTATTCGTTGGCAGGATGAGACATGTAACGTCTATACATGTAGTGTCTGTAGCTGCCTTGCTTTGTTTCTCACATCATCAGATTAGGAAAGGGAATTGTTTGAAACGTCGGGAAGTTTATGCTGTGACAGAATTGAGAAATATATGGATATCTCATTCTACACACGCCGTATACCATAGTATGAATACTAACCACAGTGAAAGAGCAGTGCCTCAATTGAGTTGACAAAATTATTGTTGATTATTGTGTAGGAAATGTAAGTCACCATCTTGATTTTGGTGGTGCGTAGTCTGTTGAATTGACCGGGGACAAAAAAGGAAAAAAGTTTTTCCTGGTTTACTTCAGTAGATCACACTAAACCTATACATTGTTTGAGTGGCCCTGTATCACCCACTCCTGGGCTGGCACTGTTAAAAAAAACCCAACAACCTGGAAACACTTACTGCCCCCCCCCCCCCCCCCCCACACACACACACACACACACACACACACACACACCTGACCACGTGACCAGCAGACGTACAGAAATAAACGTTTTATTACTAAGTGAGTGATCACAAACTGTTGCGTGTGAACGGTGGGTAAGGGCAGGGCCCCGTGGTGGTGCAGATGTGGTGTAGTGCAGACGTGAGGTTGTGTGGTCGGACTTACAGATAGTGTTATAATGAAAGAAGTCGGGGGGAGGGGATGATTACCACTTCCGAATTCCTGCGACCCCACGGATCCAACTCTAAGGATGGAGGTCAGAGTCGGTGAATGGGAGACACGTTTCACCTGAATTACCTCAAACTTCTCCCGGACACGGACGCGTTCGCTTACACACAGTCCGCTGGTTTATTTCCGGTTGTACCCAAACACCCCTACCGAGTCCACAAAACAGAGAATGTTGAAATGTACATAGTTCCGACACGGTGCACGTGTCTGATTTGTGGAGTAACGTGAGCGAATGGATTTCCCCAACAGGACCTGACGTATTTATTTCGATTTTTTTTTTGACTAACACACAACTGATTTAATTTGCGCTAAATACTCTCTTGGGTTTTCCCATAATCCAAATCGCACTTTATTTCCAGCGTGTACAGTGGCGTAGTTAAGTTAGCTGCGCGAGAGCCCTCTCGGCAGAAAACTTCCTGAAGATAAACCCTCGCTTTCGCGTCCGACGTGAAAGTGTTGACACGGCAACAAGTATACGATTAAAACTTGATTTCAAACACATATGTATATATATATATATATAAATGTGACACCATAACGAGTGGACTCACCCCAGCACCACCAGCTCGCCGTACTTGACCGGGTCTTTGGACGGGGCGCAGTGCTCCTCCTGGCTCGACGAAAACATGAGGCTGGGCTGGGGAGCGTTGTTTTTTTTTTCACAGTGAGAACAGCTCGGCTCAAAGAGTCACACGCGACACACTGTCGTTTCAGACGTCGCATGCAGCATTGTGTGTCCGTGTATGTGTGTGTGACTTCTCTGCTCTTCAACTTCTCCTCCGTGACTTAGCAGATCGGAACTTAGTTGGCGGTCGGCTCAGCTCTGGGGCTCACACACAAACAGCGAACAGCGAGGCCGGAGCGTACCATTCTCTGCTCCTTCGCTCTCTGTAGGGGGGGGGCGCACCCCGCCACCGCTCACCTATAATACGAGTTTATTGTCAAACACGTGGGTCTGTATGCTTTTTTTAAGTTATTATCTACAGCACACAACTGATATATTGTCGATTATTTCCCGACAAAACACTATAATCGAACTCCGAGGGCGCCTCTGCTCTGGCGTCCCCTCCGACGGTCCGTGGTCTGAACCTCGTGTTATGTAAACAAAGAGTACAATCTGGGAATTCTTAAAGGGATCGTGCGTTTCCTGAAATGTTTGCCCCCAGTTTCCTTTATCAAACAAGAACAAGGCTTTACTCGCTCCTTCTTTCTCCGACATTACATCTAGAAATAAAACACAGGAAACACTTCCTTTAAGTGTTTTTATTTTTAAGGAAACAACTATATTATTGAATGTATTGATTGGATATGGTCGTGTGTAAAGTCACACGGGCCAAAGTGAGCGTGCAGAAGGTGGGGCAGTGATGGTGGGAAACAAATGGTGAATAAAGAATCACCCTGGCACATATCCTGTCTGAGATGTGCTTGTTTTGTTGGTGACTCCCCGGGCCCTTTCATGAGCTCTATTTGATTATGGCTTTACTGCACTTGGCAAGTGCATGTGATAGATTATGCAACATCTGAATGCCTGGAAGTTTTTTTTTCTTCCCACATTAGCCCCGCTCATGTAGACACTGTCGTGGTTCTTGTTGTTATGTTCACAGTTTGATTAGAGTTATTTGCAAGCCTCCAAACATATGCGTGTTTTTTTTCTTCTGAAATATGTTATTGTTCCAGTGGCTGCGATGCCACGTGAGAACATGGAAATAGGTCAAATAATAACATTGTTGCCGAGTAATCACCCAGCTTCCCATAGCTGCTTCTTCTAAGAATTACTCACAGGTTGTCTAATGTCCGCAATTCTCCTCTCTTCACGTGAGAAAGACACAACCTTCTCGGCTCCCAGTATCCCACGTGTCCAGTTGTTCTCACGCCTTTCTGATGAATGTGCCACTTCTCTACCTTTGTCTGGCGCTCTCATCAACGCTTTATTGGCCCTGTCTTGTTTTCACAGGAATCTACATGGCTGGAGGTGCCCTGGCTGCTCCTGGCCCCCGCAGTGGCCCTATTGCCTCTGCAATTATGGCCCTCTGTTTGAACTGGTGTTCGGTTTCAGAGTGCAATAGGACCTGATGTGAAAAAAAGAAAGAAAAGGCTGATAGGGTGTCACTGGGGCCCGCAGATGCGTTGGCCTGCCTACTCTTCTGCGCTACAACATAAAGTGTGCAGCACAGTAAGCTGCAACGTTTATGTGTTATTATCCAATTTGTAAGCAACACAACTCCGATTAATCCATGGCACTTGTTGGTTCCGTTCAGAGCAGCGCATACTTGTCCATTAATAGTACAGAGGAATGAACTCGAGCGTCTTCAGCAGTTGTGCACATGGATCACTCTGCGTTAGGCCTTCAGCTGCAGGCCCAGGGGCTGTCCTCAGAGCTGTGGGTATAATGGATGTTTACTGCCCCTTTGTGTCACTCTCTTTCCGCTGTGCTTTCATCCATTGGGCATTGTCTGTGTAAGAGAGCACTACAGTCTTTTCTGTGTCTGTTTGACTCACCCTCCTGTACGCACACAGACACACACACACACACTCACAATTGGGGAGGGGTGGGGATCAAAGACTCTCCAGCACATACCACGCTGATGGAGAGCAGATGCAGGGAGTGGGCTGCTTTGTTGAAGTTGCACTGGCCCAATGTCAAGGCGAGTCATTTTCATTTGGAAATCGCCATTTTTTGACAAAAATCATCTTGGGGCAAGTATATCATATCATGTTCATATCGAGCAAGTCGAGACAGGACCGGTTATAATATCAATCACAGAGATCCAATAATTCCCAACATGAGCAAGCACTTAGCGACAGTGGTCAAACCTGCTTTGTACAGCAGAAGAAACATGCACCGAACAGGATGGGTTGAAAGAGAGAAACGGAGGTAGAGCACAATGCAAGTTCCGCGCACGCGCGCAGGCACGCACGCATGCACGCACGCACGCATGCACACACGCACACGTAACATAACAGCGTTTATGATACTGCTCCTGGTAGCAATGTATTAATGTTGATCAAATTAACAATAAGGTAAAAGTGTGCACGCAAAACTATGTTTGAGTGTTAAATGTTACACTAAGAGGCCTACTGCCACAAGTTAGTTGCGCAGTTGACACCGACAGTGTGAGCAATGTTGAAATAGGAAATACAAAGCCCCTATTAACTTCCTCACTGCTCTTTGGCACACTTAACACATCACACTTTCTATGGAAGTCATGAGACTGTCCATAGCGCGTCGGGCAAAGGCTCATCTCACGCACAGTTGTTCTTATAAGAACGTGAATCAATGGGTCATAAATAGCCTATTATTTAGGTTGATCACATTTGAACTCGTGATTGTACACTCGGTCGCCATACAGAGGGGCTGTGTGCACATGGCACAGCAGCCCCCGGGCAGCCGGCTGTGAAAGGCGCTCCCTGTGTGACCCCGTGAGTGACAAACATGTCCGAGATGCAGCGCCACCTGTTTTCGACGCGAGGTTTCCATGAGGGCAAAAGCTCGGTCTCCAATCAGCTGACTGTAGCATGACAGTGGGGCAGAATGTGAAGAATGTGCTGATCCCATGTTGCTCGCGCCCCTGACCTGACCCCCCCCACCCCACCCCACCCACACACACACACACCCCAGTCAGCACAACGGTCCCGTTGTTTTAGAGGCCTTTTAACATGCAAATCATGGGAGCAAGACTTTTTCCAGTCCAAATAGGTCAAGTCAGTTCTAGTGACACAGAACCTGTATTTATCCTTTCAGTACAACCGAAAGCTCCTAGTGGGAAAGATCTAGATATATATATATATATATATTTTTTTTAAAGATCACGCAATGCAAACATCTCACTTTACAGGACTAACTATATATTTTAAACCTTTCCGCTTGGTTTCAAGAACCCACACTGGGCCGTATTTCAAACATACGACTATGAAGGAAGTTCCCCTGGATAAGCTTTTAATCACTTTGGCTACTGGTTGTTTTTTCCCCCCCCACTTGCTTTCCCATCCACCGTATCTCAATAATTACTTAAGGCTGCGTTTCAGTGCCTCTTTGGTCATAAAAAAAAATATTAAAAAAACTTAAATAAAACCATCGACAAACCTGTTTGAATTGCACAGGGAAGAATATACCATGTTTTGAAAAGTAAACCAAGCTGTGTGCTGCCCCACTGTGGCAGGGAGACAGAAGTGCGGTGGAAGCATAAACAATCACCATGTGATCCTGGCCAGATTTACCAAGCATCCATTTTATTAACATCACCTGATACAAAAAGAACAAAATCTTCAGTGTTAATGAACTAAGCAATAACATAGCAAGTGTTGATTACAGATGATATGGGACGCTTATTCCTAGAGCAGTAGGATTGTGAAAAACCCTCTACACCGTTGACCCGGACTTCCCATCCCCCCTCCCCCCACCCCCACAGCCAGGGTCCCGCACTCCCATCGCTCTGGAGCGGCGGTACAGATTCGACAACGGTTTGTCAACACATCTCCATAGTTACAGCCACGTAGTGACCCGTCCCATTACGCCGAGACCCCTACTGATCTCCTGCTCCCACCCAATGCTGAGCTGAACTATGGAACTATGAATGCACGAGGATGCACATGTGATGGTTTCCTGATCAGGAGGCAAACAGATCAACGACAGTGTATTTCAGCAGGTCCTAATGGAACATTTAAACAATACATATCTTTAAGTTAAGAAGATAGGACCAAAAAACCCCAAACAAGTTTATTTTAGTCAAGTTGGAAAATTTGCATCACTGCCAACTTCAGACGAATAACAGACAAAAAAAAAAAAAAAACTACTGCAGGATTTAAAAAGCTCTCGCTGAAAAATACAGGTGTTTTAAACAGGAATGGTTGCCACGCAGTTTAAATTATGCTGGATGTCATTATATGTTGAGAATAAAAATGAACCGGCTATGGTGCTGAAGAGGAGGAATGTGGCGGGAGTGGAGTGCAGTGTGTGTGTGTGTGTGTGTGTGTGTGTGCGCGTGTGCGTGTGCGTTTTGGTACGGTGTCGGGAGTGATTGGAATTAACAGTAACCTCTGCCCGCTCCATAATGGCCAACGGTGATTATTGGAGTGTTTTGCCAGCACCATGGCCAAAGTCAGTCGGAGGCTGCATACAGTACCGAGAGGGTAGACAGAGGAGGAGGAAGGGGATGGGGGGTGGCTTGCTGTGACAGTACGGTGTAATGGTGGTAGTGATAAGACCCAAGATGAAAGGTGGTCTCTGCAGTGCTGCACGGGGGTCTGTCCTCGTCTCATTATACCCTGGACTGATCTATGTCAGCATCCTGGAGGAAATCACAAATGTACGATGATCAGACTCCAATTTATTTTATAGCGTTGCCTTATTGGGTGAGAGAGACGGCGTACTAATAGGCCTCACCCCCGACTGTCCCTTGGCCAGTTGTCGGCTGACGCCTTGTAGCAACTGCTGTAGATCTCTGACGGTCTGGTTGAGTCCGGCCGCCATCTTCTCTTTCCTGTCCACCTCCTCCTGTCAGGGACAGTAGGGCCGATTTAGAGCTCGCTACAAACACCGAATACACACGCATGCCAGGACTCAAGGCAACAACTGTCCCGACCCCCAAGCCGCCCCCAGTTACTCACTCTCTGCGATGACAGGCTGCTGTTCTCTATCAGGTCTCCAGCGTTGTCCGTCACATTTGAGAGCTCTCCCTGAATCAGATCAACAGACTGCTGGGCCTGTGCACAGGAACCACAAACGTCCGACTTGTTAACAATGTGACGTGAGCCCGTATCAGAGTCATCAAAGTCGGATTTCGACGACATTTCTCACCTTGTACAAATCGCCAGCCACCTTCTGCCTCTCGTTCTCCTCCGCCTCCAATTTGGACAGAGTCTGCGCCAGCTGGGTTTTCAGCTGGGAATCGAAGCAGACACTCAGCACAGGTTCTACAGTTCATGATAGCTTCCCCAATGATACCTGCCATTACCCTTTGTATTTGTCAGTGCATAGGGACACATTCGAAACTTCAAGCAAAAAAACGACCCACACTGAATCCTCACCACGAAGTGCACAATACTGGCACATACGTATTATTATATTTATAATATATATATATATTTTTTTATACAATCAAACCAAAGCAGCACTCGTAAACGGGTGCCAGGGAGTGTGCGTTGGTGTGGGCATTTTACATCAGGCACTGGGGAGGAGATAAAACATTGTTCTAGGAAGTCCAGTTTGGAAAGCATTCAAAACACATTCCTTTTTTCGAGATATCATCAGACACCGGGATACTGCACATGATTATGATACTCCAATATAGGACAAAGTCCCCTTTGCAGCAGTCAATTCCCTGTGTATCTATGATTTCAAGATAAACAATATAATCCTGTTATGACCACTCTCCTTCCTTAAGAAACAGGAATGTACACATTTTTGTGTTCCCCGATGGGCAAGTGCATCGTTGCTGAACGACATAGCAATACGCATTTTATTTATTTATTTATTTATTTTACTTTTAAGTGGGGGAAAAAGTTGCCTTTGTGGGTGCGAATGCAGCCGACTTGGTTGTTATGGCAAAACAACCGAGACAATGACACAAAACAAGACGGACAAGGATGAAGACAGCAGGAGTGAATAGAAGTATGCAGTCAATTTAAAGCCTATAGAAAAATGACGCTTTTTGGGCCTCTGCGAAAAGAGCGAAAAGTGAGCAGTGAAACCCATTTGTTAGATGGCAGCGAGATGAAGTGGAGAGAAAAAAAGTTAGTCCAAATCATTGGGTGTGTGTGTGTGTGTGAATGCGAGTCATCATCCAAAACCTCCACATTTTTTACTACTTCACATTTTCCACATGTCTCGCGCTGACCGCGTTGATCATGGATGATGACCCACAGAGAAACCCACCCCGTGGGCAGACAGTGCGGAGCCACTACGGCGAGAAGTAAAGGACGGGTCTGAGGAGGCGCTCTAGCTCTACAGGGGGACAGGGGGGACAGGGGGAAGGGGCTCTTACCAAATTCAGCTCCTCATTCTGTCTGATAGCCTCTGTATATGAGCCATCGAGCCTGGTCTGCAATTCAGTCAACAGATCTTTGAGCTGAAATTGAAGTTGGAGATGATGCGTTCAATGGGAGGACGTATCCATACGGGCTGTTCGGACCATAAGGTATCTACAAAATGGGACCCCCTATTATTATTTGGCTGTCGTGGCGATTTTATATCCCGTGCACGACTACATTACCAACGGGCGTCCGTTGAGTTAGTCGCAAAATATTGCTAGACCTCGCCGTATGAAACGCTACTTCATGGGGGGTGGGGGGAAATGGAATTAAAAACACACAAACAACCGTGACACGCAACTGGGAACAAGTTTGAGTTCCTGCTCACCTCCCTGACCTCCGTCACATAGGTGGCACTCTCGCGCTCCGCCCTCTCCAGCTCGGACTCCAAATGCTGCTTTTCTCTTCTCAGCTACGGTGCAAAGAGGAAACAGAGCCAAACGGGTTAGAAGGCGAGTGGAGAATGTGTAGCAGCTTGTTAGTTTGTGACGCGGTTTCAAGAGGACGGACGCTTTCCAACTCTGCCCCATCGCCTAGTCTCTCAATCTCCCGCTCCAGAGCTGTGACTTTCTGGCTCATCTATGGAAACGAAAGAAGAACGACAGAATGAACGGGGACACAGCGATAATCTCGGTACCTCGTGAAATTGGAATTCGACGTTTCCTGCTGAACCGGTTACTGCGTACCTCCTTCTGCTCTCCCTGCGCCGCCTCCAGCTTCACCTTCCAGCGAGACTCCTCCTGCTCCACGCTGGTCTGGAGGCGCTGCAGGATGCCCTCCTGTGGACGGGGCAGAAATGACAGCAGAGTTCGGTATGCGCGCTACGGTTGCGCGGGGTGGGCGAGACCGCGAACGCGCCGCGAAAAACCCTCCGCTCACCGTCTCTGCCAAAACCTTCTTGTACGTCTCGCAGTCTTTCTGTAGGATCCTTTGATTTTCCTCGGCTTCTTTCAGCTTCTCGGTCAGTCCCTGGAGAGAGAGAGAGAGAGAGAACACTCGTTCACACCTGGCGCGTCGAGACACCGGAATGGCGTTCAACCCTACATTCCTACGTCGTTTACCTCGGGGTCCCCTGATGCGGGGGGGGAGTGTGCGGCCACCGCCCCCTCAAATGTTTGCAGCCAACTCTGATGATTCTGAGGTGGGGCGGAGGGTAGGGAGAAACCTCAGTGAAGTGCGACCGCATAGGTAGGGTATTAAAAGACGAACTCGGACGAAGGTCAATTTCCTATGCCGTCCATACCTTTTCGTTGGGCAGCGGCACGTGGGGCAGAAGTCTGTGCAGAACCTCTTGACACTCGGCCTGAGACGTTTCCAGTGCCGTCTGGTTCTCCTGAAAGGTGATGGGAGGCGGGGCCGGGGGGGATGGAAAAGGACCACACAAACGGAGAGATTGAGCTTTGGCTGTTCAAATCCTTTGGTCACTTCGAGGACGCGGCCCAGCGGCCGTGCGAGGAGCGGATATGACCACGACCTTTGCCCCTCTACCTCATTCTGATGGAAATACTTGTTTTTGTTTAAACCATCGGGCTGTTCCAATCATTGGATTACTTTAGCCTAACCCCATTGGAATTTATACCTGTGGGGGACTGGGCCAAATCCCGTTTCTCACTCCCACATCCAATTAGCCTATACGCAAACATCGGCGTCTTAAATAGGCCACACCTACGCCCAAGCGTGGGCAACCTCGGATCCAGCGCACAACACAGCCTCCAGGCACACCCGCTCATCATGAACCGGGGAGTAGGTAGGCCGGGCCTTAAACCACTATTCACATTAACGCGCCGTGTCACAGGGCAACTCCTAGACGCGAGTAGAGCCGAGCGCAAGCGTGCAGCATGCACCGGCGGTGCACAGCAGCTGCCAAGGAACACCCAGGCCCCGCTCCGAGAAGGCGGTTTTCGACTGTACTCGGAGCATAGGAGGCATAGGAGCAGCTGCCGAGCTGATGGTTCAGCAAGAACCCTTCCCCGGCAAAAAATACACACGCGTCACTGCAACTGTTAATAGAAAGGGCCATCTGTAGGCTCACTCTCTGCATACAGGGAGGCACCAGCAAGTGCACGAGGTATACTGTCGGCGTAGATGGAGATGTCACGTTGGGAATACGGAGCGTTGAGAAACAGAGCGTTGAGAAACAGAGCGACAATGCTGAAACTTGTTTTGAATCATCACACACCCCTTTTAAAAACAATACATTTGCATTGAATTTCAAGTGAGCGAAATGGAGCGCAATTGACGGATTAATTGGAGATTCTGACACGATGGATGAAATCATGCAGAAAGACAGGAAGGTGGAAAATGATCGCCATGAATCTTAATCTCACGACCGAGTGATTTACTCGACTGCACACTCATTTCCATGCCAACGGCCTGAGCTTTGGGCAAGGAGTTTTTTTTTCCCCCCCCCCCCCCCCCCCGTCAACATTTAACCAATGTATAACTACAATACAGTCCGAAGCAGCTATCAGACATAAAAATGCTCGGACAGCTTCCTGAGCCAACAGCTCACTATACAGCGTCGAGCGTGGTAAATGAGTATGCAGCTTAGTTATGGAAAACGGTTGAAAATAAAGTTCGCCGGGTCAATTATGGCACAACAAATAAAAAAACATTTGGGGGGGGGGGGGGGGGGGGGGCCGCGGGGGGGGGGGGGGTTGCATCAGATTGGAACTAGAGTGAGGCGGACTGAGGTGGTGGTGTCGAACCTTGACAACTTTGCTGAGTTTCCCTTGGAGCATGGACTCGGTGGTTGACAGTGCTTCCATTGCAATCCAGTTTTTCTCCCGAAGCTCCTGTTTTGGTCAATTCCAGAGAGATACTACTTTCAGTTAAGCCTTGGAGGGGGGAGGGGGGGGGGGATGCATTGCACGAGACTGGTAGAATAAAAATAAATAAATATGCCTATTCTTGCAAAATGACTACACCCTGCTTTTCACCCAGTCCTCCGACCGCTTCAAATAAATCCCAGTCTCACACCTTATGTATGCACATGCCGAGCGAGCACTTTCGACTCAATGAAGGTGTGTTGGCCCCCTAAATAGGCTTTAAAAAAACAAATATGCATCTCTCAGAAACAAAATGCACGTTTCTAATGCTCTGAATCGGCAACAAGCGCAGACAAGCTTGCTGAAACACTCGCGGCCAACGGCAAGCATAACATGAGTAGGCCCGTTACGCAACGCTCCGCTTTAAGCAATCCAAATCGAAATAGACATCTGTACTGATGGGAAAAAGCGTGCGTGACAAAGACAACCTTTGCAAAAGTAAATCTTTCCGTTTTGGACAAGATAAAAAAAAAAAAAAAACGTTTCAAGAAAACAAAAAGCAAAACAAGTGGGACTAAGTGGCTGCGGACAAGGGGGGGCAGACAGTGCATAACATAAGTGTGACAGCAGTGTTTTTGGGGTACCGCACAAAGGGATGATGATCTCTGGTCAATGGCTAGACCAGAACAGTCACTGGTATTATCGAGTGCATGTGATCGCCCTGGAAAACCTACATTGTTCTTCTTCCTTTGAAGCTCCAGGGAGTCGTTCAGCTCAGCCACCTCGGCCCTCAGATCCAACACCAGCTTCTCCCTCTCGGACAAGCTGAAGGAAAACAACAGAGCAACTTGTTATGTACCTAATTAAGCAATTAGGTGTACTTTGACATGAAGGTATGCGCGCTATGCATGTTCAGCACGACGCATTACTCACGCTGTCAGAAGCTCTGCGTTTGGCACGGCCGCCTGTGACTTCTAACGGAGAGGGGAAAGGAATCTATTCAATCTAGGCCTGCGCGAGAATATAATCTCATGGAAAGCAGGAAAAACAACTCCAAAACTGTGACGTCACAATTTAATGACAGCACCGGGTCTCCTGGGAAACGTAACTTGTCTTAGCAAATTCTTTGAGGCTTACTTGGTACAAGTGTTCTTAAAAGCGAAGCACATTTGAAATTGAATGCATGGAATGTGTCAAGTTAATCAAGCTCTTCCTCACCTGTTGAAGCGCCTGCTCCATCTTCTCGAGCAGCTCCTCGTTACGTGCCTCCAGCTCAGCCTGCAGCGTCTGGACCTGCAGGTCCTGTGCCGCGAGCCTGTGGGTTAGATTTGCCGATCATTTGTCTGATTTCTGGGGGGGGGGGGGGGAGTGGGGTGGTGGTGGGGGGGGGGGGGGGGGGGGGGGGAAGAGGACTGCGAGGTAACCAGCTGGGTAAACTTACTGCGCCTGGAGCTCCTCGAGCTGAGGACCGGAACTGCTCGGCTCTTCCGGCACCTCCTTCTGTCTTAGCTGCTCTATGTCTCCCTGCAGGACGGCTAACTGCTGCTCCAGGGACTGAGAGACCCAAAAAAAAAAATTAAAAACACTTCAGAGAAGACTAGACATCATGACGCCAACAATACGGAGCACGTTATGTGGTCTCCCCTCACCTCAACTGTCTTGTCTCGGACAGAGAGACCGTCGTGTGCTGCCTGTAGACCGTCCTCCATTGATTTTAGCTTCACGTCTTTCTCCTGGATCCTAAAACGCACATTGGGACACAGGTTCGCGAATTCAGAATCGTCAGAAGCAACAGAGAAATCTGCTGATCATTTGCATCCGTAAGGATATCTGCCACCCGGTCACATTAACCGCGTAGAGACACAGACGTCTGGCGTCAAAACGACTATCATGAGGGTGTCTAGGGAGCATCCCGGTGAAGCAAGGACGAATTCGACTAAATGTGCTCGCGGTCCAACAAGCAGTTCCATTTCGGTTACACGACATGTTGAGTCAGTTATGACTTGCATGAGCTCATATTCATCTCATTACGTTGGCAAACGCAACAGCCACCGATTGATTGCAAATGCACAAAGGTATTTCGTACATCTGTCCGTGTGTTGTGAAAACGGCTGGGTGGACACGGGACTTTGTACTTCTGCCTTATCGTGATCTCTATATACACAAGTTCCCATTTGTACATACACCCGTATACACATGTGTAAAACTCGTTTTATCCGATTGCTTACAAATGACAAACTTACCTGTTCTGGAGTTCCCCCACCATGGACTCGGATGATGCCTGTAGACGTAAAAGATAACGTTAGGGTATGTTTTAAAAGTAAAACATAGGAATAATTTACAACTAAAGCAGTTGCAAATTGAGGAAATACATTGAGTAACCGCTCACCTGTTGGGCCGTCTTTCTCTGAAGTCCCTCTATCTCTTGTCTTAGTCCCTCGTTCTCCACTCTCACAGCCTGCGTGAAGGAAATAAGGGCCGATTGGGGATTGTGGTTACATGGCAGACGAGCAAAAAGCAGGGCCAGGAAAGGATGATGATGATGCAAGTCAAATCTACATGAGGCAGCCGGTTTTCAGGATTGGCGACAGTTCACTATCCATTTTCAGTTTTGAGAAAAACCCTCACCGTAAGCTCCTCCTCCTTATTGGCCACTTCAATCAGCCCCTTCTCCAGCAGGCCCTCTACCGTTTTCATGTTCTCCTCCTTTTCCCAGACACTGGGCAGAAAGCAATGTTTTATGAAAGGTCATTATTTTTGTTTTAATGAACACGGCGTAAACAAGCCTAACCTGTAGGTGCAATAAAAATATGTTCCAGGACACACACACACACACACACACACACCTCTTCTGGAAGTGATCCAAGGCCAGCTGAGAAGCAGTCTGCATGGGGAGAGTCACAGGCACATAGAGAGAACAGGTGTGTCAAACGGAGCACGCAAATACACATTAAATTTAGAAAACGGGGGGGAGGGAGAGGGAGAGGGAGAGGGAGAGGGAGAGGGAGAGGGAGAGGGAGAGGGAGAGGGAGAGGGAGAGGGAGAGAGAGAAAAAATGTAAGTGTTCACAGCTGACCTGGTCAGAAATCTGTGCCTGCAGATTCCGAATCTCTGCCTTCAGTGACATGTTTTCATTGTGCAAAGCCTGCGGACAACAAGAAACAGGGTCAACATTTATTGCGACTCATAATAATTCTCTAGCGTTTTGAAAAGCACTGAATAAATAATACTGACGCGGCAGCAGTAAATGTGCGCCGACGTGTCCTCTTTTTGGGCAGGCAAGAGCGCGCAGTTTTACATCCACAATCGTGGTCAGCACAGTTTAGAACACGTTTACCACATTCCTGCGGACTAATGAACCGATAGAATGTTGGCATAAGAGGCTCTAGACGGAGCGCATGTCGGGATCATACCTGCATGCCAGTATCTCGACTGGCCGCACTGCTCCTCTCGGCATTCAGAGAATCCTCCAGACTCTTCTTTTCGGACAATCTGAGACAGAGCAGGGAGCGCAAATGAGAAAAAAATTTGCACTTGGACTGCCATTGGATTTTTACACCGGGAAAAGCAAGACATTTCTTACAGCTTCTGTAGCTCCTCAATGTGGGAGACGTGGGTGACCTGAATGAGAAGAAAGAGAGATCTCAATGAGCCTTCACGCCGCTATGCATGTGGGCGTCATGTTCGGGCTTTATTGAAGTAAATGATGTTGACCCGTGTACCTGTGAAGAGATCTGGGCTTGCATACTCCCGTTCTGGACTTGCAGTGTCTCGTTTTGCACCTGGAGACCTTTGTTTTCATTCAGAAGTTCCTGTGGAAAACAACGCATGTATACCTCACTAAAAGGCATCTTAAAGACCCACCAATTTACTACGGTTTATCAATCTGGCTCCATTTGCTGATATTCCACATGACTCGTCCAGTAAAGTGAGAAAAAAAGTACAATTAAAAGAAATTAAAATGGAAATCCAGATTGATTTTGATGACGCAACGTTTAAGTGACTCACCTGAACCCGGGTCTGTAGGGTGTCGTCGGGGATACTGTGCTGGGACATCTCCATGAGCTCCATCACTCTCTGCTCCAGCCTCTCCTTGGAGACTATGGCATCAGTCAGGCTGCTGTGCAGGGTCTGGAACTCCTTGTTCTTGTTGTTCATCTCCGTCTCCACTGCCAGCATCTGGTTGTGTAGCTCTGCACCCGTGCACAAACAAACACAACAACAAAAACACACAAACACACACAATGAGATGCTGAATGAAACCTGACCGTTGACTTCTGTCAGATACTGACAAGAAAACATTTGAACGTGATCTCGTGTTTTAAAACCTTGGTTAGAGGCCTGAAGCTTCTCTCTCTCAGCATTGACATTGTGGAAGAAGTTCTCTAGTTCTTCCCAGCGTCGTTTTGCATCCTGCAATTGGGCCTTTGGGTGGAGAGAAAGACGAAAAAAATGAACGAACTGTTCTCTCAAAGACTCCCAAGCACACAAGTGTCAAAATAACATTTTACGACCAGTGGGTTAAAGGGAATTTAAACACTTAAGGCGGTGTGCTGACTCCACACCAGACAACTAATAAATAATGCATTCTTCCTCCCACCGTCAGTAACAGTACAATAACAGGTCAATGATGACGAGGCAACCAGAAAATTGGATTTATAATCACGTTGTGCCTCAGGAAATTAACTAGGGCTCAAACTCGGGGAAAAAAAAATTGAGCGAAGCATCTAATGGACTTTTGATTCATTTTCTCTTGGCAGCCCTCGCTGTGTCTCTACGGAATCAATCCGTATTATTCGCAGAGGCTCGCCTGTTGCCAGCCGGCAATTTAAGAGCTCCCCCTTTGATCGTTGTAATGAAAAGACAGGAAAGCCTGATCTGGGTGTCTAGCAGGAAAGTGTTGTTTATACACAGCACAAAGCCTCAAACATTCCAGCCTCCAAAGCCAACACAATCCGCCTAGACGAGGTTCTATTTCCCCACAACCCTCCCCAGGATTTCCACGACACCCTCCTCCCATTTCCCTGCGAACACCGCCACACCCACCGACCGGAGTAAAAGCGGGGTTTTCGTGCGCCTCTGCGAAACTGAGGCGTAGGCTAAATAAACACGCCGTACATCTGGAGGAGCGTACCTCCAGCTGGGACGCATTCTGCTTGTAGCCGACCTCCAGTGACTTCCTCTGGTGCTCCTCCTGCTGCAGCTTGCTGTTGTTATCTGCCAGCTCTTTCATCAGACCGGCGTACTCGGAACGGAGCTTGTTCAGCTCTGCTGAGTTCCTATGAAGCAACACAGACACACACACACACACACACGAGAGAGACGATTGTGAAAAAGACTGTCGATGGGGCTTTACAGAGTGGATGATGAACCAAATTGAAAATACCCCGTACAGTGTATCCAATAACGTCGCACTAGGAAGCACGAGATAATAACACAAAAGGCATCGAGCAGAAATTCTAGTATGAATCACGCAGTTGATTCTTATCTGTAGTAGTCTTGCACTGACTTGCTCTCCATCTGGTTGGTGGCGGAGCTGACCGCGTCCCTCAGGATGCCGTTCTCCTGCTGAAGTCGATTGATCTGGCTTTCCAACTGCTCCCTCAGCTGCTGGAACTACACAAACAATGGGATTCAGCCTTCAGATCAGGAAAACATTCCTTTAACTTTCTTTAAAAAAAAAACAACTATCCGAATCGATGCCCTCACCTTTATCTGCATGGCCTGGAGCTCCTGGTAGCTGCCCTGTGCCTTGCCCTGCATGCTCCCCAGTTCCTTCTCCATGGCTGCACGTTGCTCCCTCATCATGGCCTCCACCCTTCCTGTCTTTTGCTTCTCCACCTGTAGCTCCTGCAGCACAGGGCAATAGGGAACGTAGGCATGTTGTTCTTGGCAAGGGAGTAATCCCCGAGGTATGAAGAGTAAGCAGGAAATGGAACGGTTAATCGTATTGTGTATTATGTTAGGTAGAATCGTGGAATGTGGACCTGGCTGAGCTGTTTCACTTTGTCCTTGGCAATGGAGGACTCCTCCTGAAGAGTTGTCAGCATGCGTTCTCTTTCCTGCAGAGCCGGATCAGGCCTGGCTGAGGACTGGCGGTGAGACAGGAAACCATAAAAGGGGGCATAGTACATTCTACTCCAATCACCAGTTCTCCCCATGCTGAATACAAATTCATTAGTCACCAACACCTAATTTAAAATGATCCTCTTAATCTCTCACTTTCTGCCAGGCGTCCACGGCATTAGGACTCCTCTCTCCAATGAGGGCCATCACGCTGACGGCATCGGCTTCCGACAGAGCCAGGCTGGACAGTTCGGACAGGAGCTCCTTCCGCATCACCTCTGTGAACGTCCTCTCTGCTTAACACACAAGATAAGATAAGATAAGATAATCCTTTATTGTCCCACAGTGGGGAAATGTGCAGTGTTGCAGCAGCAGGGGTAAGAAGTATAAAAACATAAATAACACAGGTTTAGAACAAAGTCAACCCAGACTGATTATGGCATGACGACGGTGAATAGGGCAAGCCAAATAAAATTGCTTTTATTTTCTTCTTCTCACCTTTCTCAGGTTCATTCTTCTGTTTCTTGCCAGACCCTTTGGATGGTGCATCGTCGTTCTGGGCTGCCTGGTGGTTGGCAGAAGCTGCCGAGTCAGCCACAGCGTGTGGTTCCTCTACCGGAGTCGAGAAAGCTGGTTGATTACAAAGCGAGAGCTTCATTTTAAGCACAGACTAACGTTTAAGTCACTTAAACATAATTTAGCACGAGGGACACCTGTATTATCATTACCTTGCTCGGTCTTTTGCTTCTTGTTCGAGTTCTTCTTCTTGCCGACAGTGACACTTGGGGCTGCACTGTCCAGAGCTTTGAATTCAGCCAAAATGGGAGTGTCCTTAAGCGGTGCTGGAGCCTGCTCTGCTTTGACCTCTGGCTGCTGGTCATCCACTGGAAAGAAAAAAAAGACAAGCGATGGTCAGAGGACTGTCAGTCAGTCTGCTTTGGAAATGATAAATAAAATCACGTTTCCCGTGTTAACTTCTTGGCGAGTCTCACCAGACTCCACTTTTTGCTGCTTCTTCTTGTCCCTCTTCTTCCCAGAGGTCTGGGGAGGTGCCCGAGCTGCTTGGACCTGGACGTGAGCTTGAACCTCCAGGTGTGGAGAGGGCGGGCTGGACTGTTTGCTCGCAGCCACAGGTGGCTCTGCCTTGTTGTGGCTGACCGACTTGGAGCCGTTCACTTCCGGCTCCCCTGAGAGTGGAGCCGTAGCCGTAGCTGTAGCTGCAGTAGCTGTTGCTGCAGCTGCTGCTGCCGCTGCCGCTGCCGCTGCCGCAGCTCTGGCAGCCTTTTTCTCCTTCTTCTTTCTCTCCCTCAGACCGGCCGGAGCCTCGGCTGACACGGGAGCAGGCACGTAGGGGCTGGGGGGCGCTGGCGGAGCAGGGTCCGGTGTGACCACAGGCACAGGTTCATCTTCTACCTCCGGAGCGGAACCATTGGCACCGTCCATCATATCGAAGTCCCGCAGGTCCTCATCTGACTCTCCTGCGCCACCTCCACCGCTTCCCCCAATGGCAGTCTCCTTCTTCTTGCTCTTCTTCTTATCATTCTTCTTACGAGTGTCCGGCCTGGGCGGCGGCAATTTGAGGTCCCGTTTCTGTCTGGCCAGCACCTCATCGTAGGAGGTCTCCTTCATGAAGAGCCAGAAGAAGAGGAACATGAGGGCAATGACCAGAGAAGGGGCCAGGATGAGCAGGTACTGAGAGTCATAGATATCCACCGCCATTCTGAATAAAGACAAAAACAACGATTTAGTAAACAGTAACAGACCTTCCTGATTGTTTTGCGTTTCTGGCACGTGACACAGTTACGTTTTAAATGTGACCACTGCTTTAATACAAGTTAATGAAATTGCTGAGCGGAAAACGAAAAAGAATCGGTTCAAGACGTTACATGGACTTGTATTTGTTGCCGTTTCACTCGTGTCTTTTATTCAATTTCAAGAAACAATGAAAGATATTTGCTGTTCAATACGATGACCTGTTTCTGATGACTCATACACACGTCAGAATCTCTATCCAGGAATAACGTTCATTCAGAAAATGATCATATCATTAAACAGCTGGATGCATGTTTTCATGCACAATAGCCAACATATATACACAAGAACACCAAATAACACCACATGTCACCCTATTAAGACACTCATATATTCACTGTCATGATGCCAAGTGCTATTAAACCCAAGTTTCGATGTATATGGATCTATGATTTACGCCTGCTGCTCATCCCCATCGGTGAAAATCCTGGTGCACTTGCCTGTGCTCTAGAGAGTGAATATTAACCAGTCATCCACTGCTACAAACCACAGCTCGTCTGTGACATTTGAACTTATGTTATGTAGAGTATGGGTTATATTCGGCATGTGGCGTATGCTGCGGAGGCGCAACATGACATACAAGAGCAGCAGTCACCAGGTCGTTTGTGATTTTGTCATGACAAAAACGCCATACGTGCAACTTCCACTTTTACGGCTGTATTCTCACATGTGTTCCCATCAGTGACAGCAGTGGCTTGAGGGCAAATTCCTGAGCAAAATACACGGACTTCAGTGCATTTCTCAAAGCGGCTATAGTGATATGATCCAATTAGGTAACACTATCCAAACCCAGCAACCCAACACCCTCTTTACCTTTATACGAGTTCATAGGATAGCGGGCTTCTCGAAACTGAAAAAAAAGGTATTAAAAGCCATCCACTTCGCTCAGACTGGCTTAAAGGGGGGAATATAGGTCAAAAACTTCAAGGTGACAACTAGTCTAAAAAGAACACGGCTCACAGCCTCATTTAGTCAGTTCCCTCACAAGGACAACGTGGTGGTATTCTAAAATCATATCAAGATAGATTGCAAGGGGCAAAAAATACACCCACATGCAAGTGTCACCCCGCAATGCCAGATGCAGCTGCAGTCCCCCCCCCACCTCCCTCCCACGGTCTGCTTTAAGCCAAAGGAGAAGAGGTTCCTATTCCACTGGTGGAAAAGTTTAGAGTCAAGAGGTCCTGAGATTTTGTCGGTTTAGCATCTGCCAAAGATATTCTTAGGAACGACGAGTTATCCCCTCAAACAGCATAAACAGACAGAGTACAGAAGTAAGAATGAAATAATGCAAGACACAACGTGTCTTTAAGTACCCCTATATAAACCAATGGTAAGCTTTCGGGGTCAAATGCAAAATTTTGACTTGTATATAATAATGAAGAAAAGAACATGATGACTTAACTTTTAGGTCATTGAATCGGTAACCCCTGAAACGTATGTTTAATAATTTCATACAATATGATTTTTTAAAGAAATGTTCAAGCACAGCCAAAAAGTTCAACAAACGTATTTCTACGGCAGCTGTTGAAATATGCATGGAGCTTTGTTTTTTTTTTTTCTCTGTGTTGTCCGAAACTGCTTTTCTCCATTTAATCAACTTGATCGCACCATGTTGGAATAACTGAGGTGATTCTGCCTTTTTTCCCAAAAGGCCCCATGAAAAAAACCCTGACGAAAAAAGCTCCCCTACATAGAATTGCAAATGTATGCACCAAAATACAAAAATAAGGCCACCGTATTTTGAAAAGGGGGGACAAATAAAGCCCTGAGTGACGACAACAGCATTGTGTCGTCAACGACAATACAGAATAGCAGCAGCAGCAAGTGTCCTGAAGTCCCGTTCAATCCCATCCTATACCTGAGAAATGTGCCAGTAGCATTGGAGTCACCGTCGTGAAGCAGACGTCTTTGGTCATTTGGATTAAGGAGATTACCCATGATAATACATTTAAGAATAACTTTCCACTGCAGGGCTTCCTGAGAACTGATAGGCTTAGGATATAGTGTAATGTTGACTCCGATTCACTCCCACCGCAAAAACCACCCATCCTTACATCTTCCATGGCATATAAAAAAAAAGATGTATCAGGCTCGTCATAGACTTTGATATTTTAGTCATTTTAAATACAAACAATTATTCCGACTTTCCAAGCGTTTCCCTTTCACATTTTATAAACATATCATTTAAATGGTTTTTATTATGCAACATCTTCTGCAGCACTCTGACAAGGACAAAACAAATCAACTGGTTGCTCTAAAATTATTTCTGTTTGTATGTATGCATTAGTCATCACTCAACAGGCTTTATATAATTACAAATATGATAATTTGAACTCAACACAAACAGCCAGCCAGGTCGGCTGTTGGTTACGGGAACATGGTGAAATTATCTTTTTTTTTTTTTTACGACGCTGCTTTACAGGTCTTCCAATCTGTGACCAGATCAGATGTGTAATTCATATTACACAGCCTAATGTCTGCACATGAACCACACACTAAGGTCAGTAAGCCACAAATAACTCTTTCACTCTCTTTAACCAGCACAAAAGCTACATTTGGGCCTTTTATAAGATAGGTAAAGCACAACATAAACACCACAAACACATTCCTAAATTTCCGTGGACACCAATTCAGTAAACTCTTTTTGCGTGTCATAAAGTGTTTCCGTGTCAGACCATAAATTGTGCAATTTTTTAAAGCCTGCGTGCGTTCTTTCAGTCCCAGTTCTCAAGAGTGCAAGGTGTGCGAGTGTCGTCATGCAGCCTGAGCCTTGTCCCAGCATCAAAATGAGCCCAGAGGACAAAGCGCTCTCGGGCTGTTGGCTCCCCGGAATCTAGCCACTTGGCTGGACAGACCTCCTGATTTGCCAGGCATGGACACAGAGGGAACTCCTGATGATAATCAGGCCCAAAACGCAGCACAGACAGTACTTGAGAACTAGGTCACGAAACAAGCTCTCACGTCAAAGAAAAATGTTCTTTTTTAAATACTGTCATTTCATCAATCAAAGGAAGAAGTTTCACTGTCAAATGGCAGTACATCTTAGTCAAAAAGGTCCAGGAAATATGGACAATTAAAGATAACCTCGTTTAGAGAGACAGGAAGGAAAATTGGAAGAAAAAAAAAAAGTGTCTGTGTAGTCACACTATCAGAATAACCACCTGACACCTCACCTTTATCAGATATTTCCTTCTTCTTTCAAGTATTATGGCCTTGTTTCCTAATGATTCTGTCTGTGACCCGCTTCTTTATCCGTTTTTAGGTTATAGACAGCAGAAAGCGGCAAATTACATTACATTACATTGCGTGGATGTGTATCCTGTTGGTTTAGGGTGGGCAAACAATGTTTAAGTGCATGGCCACCACTACTTTAATCTAAGATTTTTACTTTCACCCCCCCCCCCCCCCCCCCCCCCCCCCCGCCGGCGCCCCCCCCCCCCTCCCGGTGTGAGGGGATGCAGCTCACCTGTTTCATAGAAATATTGAAAAATATTAACAAATGTGTATTAGCCGTCTGAAATGCTGTGACCGTCCTGGTGAGGCACAGGCATTGAAAACTTTAAAGTTGAGAAAGTGTACAACCACGATGACACCCTGGAATATTTGCATTAAGGTCCAAGAGATTCATGATACATAAAAGACAGAATGGAGAACATGACAGAGTCCCACCTTCTCTTCTAAGCCAACGTTTCTTTGAATAAGTCCAGTCTGGTACAGGACGAGCGAGTGACTCCACAATGTAAGGGCACAGCACTGAGGTTGAGAACTAAATGTCCCAGAGTGCTAAGTGGTGTCAAACCCTTCGGCCTGGTGGAGGCTCTGGCAGCTGTTCTCACACCCAGAAAAAGGCTGCGTGTAGATGGAGCCTGTAGTCACATATTAAAGAAGAGCTAGTCTTCCCCGGCCACGTTAGCCCGGCTAGCTCCTAGATGACACGTTACGTTCACGTGAACCTTGAAAGCGAGAGAGGAGACCCACATGCCGTCAGGAAACATGGCTAGCCGCGCGTGTTTCGTTTAGGGGCTCAACATTTTCTCGTGGACGTGCTTACAAAGCGGTTTCTTTCCTAGTGGGAACCGTGCGAGAAGGGACCTGCCTCCCATCAAGTTCGAGTCTCAGAGTGGCTACAGTGAAGGAGCTAGCTAACATAAAAACGCTAGCCAAATAACGTGCGCCGGCCGATCCAATTACTAGTACAGAGGAAGTGTTCACAACGAGATAAGTGAGCCGACACAACTGCACACAGGGACGCCCCGGTTCTCTGCTCTTCCCCGGGCTGGAGGCGTGGACGCCCCCCTGTCACCACAGGCCTCCTTCGTCCCGCGACCCAGCCTCCCTCTCTCCTAAAACCTCTGAGCCGCTCTGCTGCTCCCTTTCTCCGTGGAAGTCCTGAGGGCCGTTCCCAGGCCCCGATAAAGAGCTTAGCTACGCTAAGACCGGGACGGGCGGCTTTTTCTGGAAGAATAAACGTAACGTCGGTGAAAGGTGGTTCTCGCGACATACCTGTAGCCTGAGTCGGCGTGTTCCCGTGGCTGGTGGTGAAATGGCGTTGTTGTGCGTGGACTCTGGCCGCCTCCTGAGTCCTGACTTCCCGGGTCAGCTCCTGCCTCTCTCTGTCACCGTGTCTGATGCTACTGCTGCTGCTGCGAGGGGGCGGGGCGACGCCAGCCTGCTGGGGGACGCTCGTTTCGTGACTCGAGGCGCTCCGAGAGGAGCCGCGTCACGCGGCGAGACCCGTCCCCGCCCCCTCCAAACAGCCCTGCGTTCCGAAATCTTACGCCAAGACGGAAAACAACCAGGGGCGTGGCCATTGCACTTCCCTGAAGTCAGCGGACACGTGAACACGAAGGACTTTAAATGTTCTTCAGGAACTTCCGTGTATTTTCATTTTATGGTCTAACGTTTTATTTGTTCATCTACCTTTCATATTATCGTAGTAGTACTTCATCTATTCTGCCGCCATTTATAGATATTCCATTTCTACAGTGAATATATAGACTTATGTGGTGTTGATTGTAAAAATGGCAACAGAACGTGACCACGGAATTTCAAATGAACTGGTTTAAAGTCAAATAAAGGCTATCTATAAGCACAATATGCCCCGTAAAGGTCATCAGATGCATACATTTCATTTTGTGAGTCTCTATCCCTCCCCACTGTTGGACTGATTCAGTCACCCTCTGTGTCCATAGGGGCCCTCTGCCCAGCGGCGTGCAGCTCGGCCTCATACTGCTTCTTCAGGCCTTTCAGATACATCCGCAGGCTGTCGGGGTCCAGTCTTGAATTCCTTGCAGCCTGCAGGAGGCGGGTGGCCAGGTGGTACACAGCCCTCTGCCTCTGTGTTTCCGGATCAGTGTGATGTTTGGCCTGAAAGATTACATGAGACGCACCTTGGATTTTGTCCAGCCGTTCTCTGTTATAAACCAGGATTATTTATGAGAAACAAACTTTACATTTGAGTACTTCGCTTGTTTGACTGCTGTGCACAACGTATGAAAATAGAGGTGTTTCCGAAAAGGTTTACACAGATGCGAGATCTGATCTTTATGGCCCATACCGAGAGCTGCTGGCTAACATTAGAGGCAATCATCTTCGCTTCTTGGATTAAACTCAAAGGAAGGGCCGTCATTTCTGCAGCTCTCAATCCTAAAAAAGACAAAAACAAACTCAATTTTTCATTACCAATTTGAGCACAACTGCGGTTTCATTTCACAGCCTCTGTACCGTAGTGTCTTTCCTCAGAGCATCCTCGATTCAGCAAGTATGTGTAAACCACGTTCTCAGCGCCAGTGTCACTGCTGCGTGTGTGCTGTACCTCCATGTGCTGGTTCTCCACATTGGGGTAAAGAGATTCCAGTTGGCACAGTTCCAGGAAATGTGTGGCAAACAGTGTGAATGCCTGTGAACAGCAGAAAGGCAGCACACACCTTGGAAATAAAGCACAGCATCACATGCACTATTCCTGTATTTCTACTTTACTGTTGATCTAACAGGTGTAGGTGTGCCACATCAGATAATAATGGATATAATGAGTAGTTCAAACCATAGGTATTTGATCTGTCATTTTGAAAGGAGGTGTGGCTACACATAACTACAATGGCATATACTGTACCTTGAGCCCAAGGAGGAACTCACAGACGGAGTGACAGAGGCCAATGCCCTCCTCAGCACTTGTGCCACGCCCCAACTCATCTATGATGATCAGGGACCTGACACTTACATTGTGGATTATGTAGGAGATCTTTGGGGAAGACGAGCAACTGTTAACTGAATGGTTTAATTCCACTCGTGAATGTCATTATAGAAATCAAATAAGTTACCTCCTTCATTTCCAACATGAAGGTGGAAGAGTTAGTCTCAAAATCATCATCCACCCCAATTCGGGTGAAAATCTGATCAGCAACGCGAAAGGAGGCATAGTGGGCAGGGACGAATGAACCTGGAAAGATAATACGGGGTGCTTTATTCCAAGATCACATAAAAACACTGCTTATCACTTTGAACCTTTTTTTTTTATTACATGAGGCTTACAGGTTTGCTGCTCACCTATCTGAGCCATGATCTGACAGAGCGCCACCTGTTTGAGGTAGGTGGACTTCCCACTCATGTTGGGTCCAGTGATGATGACAAAGTTGCTGCCCTCAGAAATGTAGCTATTGTTTGACACAGGCTCCTGTCTAGCCATCCGCTCCAGTATGGGGTGACGACCCTGCTTGATCGCCAGTGTGTCTGTGAATTCTGGACGCACTGGCACACACACAGCAGAACGAGTAGAAAACCACAATCAAAACATGACTCATAACTGTTTTACATACATTTCAATGTAGAGTCAAAAAGCACTGAAATGCAACATTGTATATCGGGTATACTGTGACTCACTGATAACCATTGATGTGAACATTGAGTTTCATTTTCTGATTTCATTTATATGATGACATTTTTACAATATAGTCAGGAAATCATTTAACGGATTTCTGAGCGATGAGCGTGCCAGGTTTAAATGCAGCGCACTCCTCTACCAGTGAGTTATTTCCGTAAATGTCGCACACCAGTGGACTCTTATGTAACACGGGTAATCTGAGTTCAAGTTGGCAGGGATAGATGGGGCCGGGCAGTCAGCACGTGTTTATGGAGAGATGCTTTCAGACAGCTGAGGGCCAGCGCTCCCCACCCGCGTGGCTGATCGGGCTGGTGTTGCCTACGACCCGCACAGACAGGCGCTCTTTCTGGTGGCCACGTACGACGTTGGCTGGGCGCTGCATGCCTAACGTGCATGCAGCACTCCCTCCGTGGACAGACGCCGCCTCTGGGTTAAATTGACAGTTTGACCTGTTGATGGAAAGCAACAAAGCGCCATGCTCACCGTAGTCAGAGATGGTGCATGCATTTGCAAGTGAGAGCAACATATCCAGCATGGAAACAGCATCGGAGAGCTTGTAGAGGCAGTGGATGTGCTCGTGGATAGTGCTCAGCAGTTGACATATCACCCTGTATGGAGAGAGGTTAGATGCTGCAGGCCCAAAAGCGCTGGATTGAAATTAGAGTTAATGCAGAGCACTCTCTAGTGGACAAAAGGCGAAGCAAAACGAAATTGATCTGGATCAGCTTTTCATGATGGCAATTGCGAGACAAAGAAAGTAAAAGCTGTAAATGAGTGAGAAGGCTAATACATTGTTAGGGTCTTTTGGAGAGTAATGTAATTACCATTCTGGTCAAATGGCAGTCACATACTGTATGTGACAACAGAATATGCTCTGAAAATCAATCGGTTCCATATTTCAAGACCTGCATAATCCGAATCCATCTGTGGTGAAAAATAATATCTCGCAAATAATTGATCAAACAAATCAATTATTCAAAGGCAGTCGTTTGGCAGCTAGGAAATTCTTTTGTCAAGGGCAGCCTGCGTCGAAGCAGGAATCTTTCCGTCACCGAGCATTCGCTAGAGTGTAATTACGCGCAACCAATGCATCAGTGAGCGTGTTTGTGAGTGATAGGATCGGGATCTCCTTACACGTAGGATATGTGGAAGATTTCCCTCAGGGCCTCATCACAGCGGTCATTCATCTTCATCAGGTCTGCCGTGGTGAAGCCGTAGTTGTTCTTGTGCTTGGTTACCTGAGGCGGAAATTGGTGAAACACGGTTTACTCCGTGATTCAAAGTCTATTACTCCCTGGGAGAAAATGTAACGTCTTCATTCGTGGGGGATGTAGAGATAACCTCAGATAACGTATACACTTCTTGAGCAGACCGCACCTTGATGAACTCTGAGGGCAGTTTCCCTCCTGGCACAACGAGTCCTTCGAGCCTCATCTGGATGAAAAAACCTCGAGCTGTGCTGAAGCTGGTGCGCATGGGAAAGCCATATTGCTCCCCCATTTGGTTCACCAGCCCTGTGTGACATTGGGACAGCGAATAAACTGCGAGGTCCAAAATGCTTTTAACAAACGCACTTATCATCCATCAGCAAAAGAAAACGAAAAAAAAACAAAAACACACACACACCCGCAATGTCGTCCACTATCTCCGTGTAAGCCCTGCGAGCAATGTCGAGGAACTCGTTGACGTTAGGGCGCACGGCGTAACACTTCTGGGTACGCATGTTCAGACTCCCCTTCAGGTAGGTGGCGTCATCGTTAATTACCGTCTTGATTTGCTCCAGGATCAAGTCAAACCTGAGGTGGAAATGAACACGCACGGTCAGACGTGTCCGAAGTAAGTCTGGTGAGTGTGCTTCAGAGACAGGGGGCTCTGCACCTGGTGTCGTCCAGTGAGGTGCTGTATGCTCTCAGCAGAGCTGTGTTGCAGTTCTTCAACACCATCTGTTCATACGCATATGCAGAGAGTAAGGATTAACCCCCCTTTTTTTAACATTTCCATTATAACTAACAATTTGTAAAAAAAAAAAAAAAAAAAAGCTTTTGTACAGTAAAAAGCTGAATAAAACAGAAATAGCTGTAGGATAACCCTACACAAATGTCCAGTATACCAACAGACACAGACCCTTAACCTTGGCACCAGATCCAATGTGTGTTTCAGCTGAATGACGTGTGTAATCTTGGCTTCAGCAACCTGAACCTGTGGCAAAAACAGAAACTGCACTGAGCAGCGCTCAAAGGAGAAATACAGAGGTATACTTCCCATGTGCAACGTGTTTGGCTTTTAGTGATTTCAGCGACACATGCATTCACTCATTTGTGTCAAGACATTCCCTTGCGCAGAAACATTCCTCTACAATCACGACCAATTCAAGTACTGAACGTACCGTTTCCTGCTTTGGGACTTGGACGAGAACGGAGAGCAGCTGGTCAATGTCAAGGAAATGGCCGATTGCTAAGGGGGGGGACGTAAAAGAACAGATATTCAAACACTGGGTTATGAATTCATCAATGTGGACATTGTGTGACAGGAAAAAAAAAACAAAAAAAAACAATCGTGTTTTTTTCCTGACCGCTTCTAAGGCCGAAGAAGAGCTCCTCGTCCTGTAAAAGCTCTTGCACAGCGTCCAGTCGTATGTTAATGGTGTCCACATCGACCAGAGGCTCCAGAATGTTGGAGCGCAGTCTTCTCGCGCCCCCGGGTGTTTTTGTGTGGTTGAGAACCCCTAAGAGTGTATGCTCGCTCCTATACAAAGACAGAAAGACCAAACGGATCTGTTTTTCCGCAGTCACCGCACAAAAGGTGTATTCTCTCTTACCTGTGGTCTCGATTATTGACCACCAATTCCAAGTTCGTGGCAGATGCTGAGTCGATCATGGTTGTCTGTTCACTCCCTTTAAAGCTCACTTTAAGAGACTTGGCAGCAAAGACCGAGTTCTGGATGAACTCCAAGTATTTCAGCAAAGCAGCCGCAGCTGCTAGGCAGTAATATCTGAAAGAAATCACGACATAGGGACAATGAAAAAAAAACTGCATAGCGCTGCAGTTTATCTGTGTCGATGCGCGGTTGTGCTCAGTGGCGTACTTCGCCTGCACTTCCATGAGGACGGTGCCAAATTCTGGCGCGCACAGCTGCTGAATGTACTCCAGTCCTTTTCTCTCATTAAAATACTTCCTTTGGATGGCAGTGAAAGCCACCCCCTGACAAAATAAACACGACACGTCAATATTGCACGGACACCAATTTTGAACAAGGTCACGCTGTGTGAACACATGGGACGCTATTTTAAGAGTTGACAGTGATCATACCAAGCAATGAGCGACGGCATGAATGGACATAGGCGAGTGGCTCCCCACTTTGTAATGGGAATTTGGGAGAAAGGTTTTTTTTTTTTTTTACTCCTAAAGCTTATTCTGGCTCTGTACCGGGAAATTCTCCGTGATGAGGTTGAACAGCTTGGTCCCCTTTCCCTTCTCACTGGCCGTGTCTGGCATCAGTATTTCCAGTGGCACCAAGATGTGAATCTTGGTTATGACCTTCAAAGGAGGAATATATGATTTTAGGAGTTTCAGTGAGTGATTTATGTAAGCCATTAAAAAAACGCGCGGGTGACCTTGGCATACGTCCCGGTGTCGGCGAACTGGCACAGTACGAGCTCTGGACACTTCACGTTGAGGCTGGCCATGCCGATCTCCCCCCTGGCCAGACCGCGGCCTTCGACCACCGCCACTATCACCGACGCAACCGAGGACGTGGCTGCGGAGGAGCAGCTCGTTGCTGCGAGAGGAGGAGAGGGGGACGTTTAACTGAGATTCTCCGAGTTGGCTTGCCTCACTTGTTACATAATGACCTGCGTGATCGGTGATTGGAGTCTGTGCTGGACGAGGGCCCGGGGTCCTCCTGAGTCTGGGTGTTCCTCCATGGCCGTGGAAGGACGAGCTGTCCGAAGTGAACGCGAGGACTGATGGATTTGTCCTTGCCACCGCTGAGCTGTGATGAAACTGACCTGTGTCCACACAGAATGCGAGGATTATAACTGCATCGCCAAGGCCGAAGAAATGTCTCCCCGTTGTGTATTTCAAACCCCCTAAAACAAATTCATTTCATAATTGACTATCTGAAATGTTATTTTAATTCACTCATTTAGTGTCACCACATCAGTCCATAAAACACTTTATGCTAGTTAGCTTCATAACCTAAGCCAACCCATAAGGTCACCTGGGGCCACTGGAGGTGGTATCGGGCCACGTCCGGAGCTCGAAGCGCCTTCATGCCCACTGTGGTGGGATGAAGATGAGGAGGAGGTCGAAGGGGGACAGTGCGAGGTGGTGTCGTTCAGTCCACTCCTGTCCACCACCGGGGACGTCGTCCAGGTGTGTCCGCACGCAGAGGAGTCACCGCCGGGTGTTACCTCCTCTGTGCTGCTACGGAGCATTTTAAAGGCGGGTTGGTGGAGGAGTGTCCTCCACCTCACTCGCACATGGATGAAACCTCAAGTAACAGTCGCAGGCAACAAAAGTCTCCGTGGAAAAAAGAAAGTTCATCCACGGGTAGCTCACACATCAGAAACTAATGGCAATGGATGTTAACGCGCGCGCGTTCACAGTGGTACAGCACCTCATCATCACCTGCGCATGTCAGCTATCTTCAATCTTTTATAAAGTTATGTTTGTTTTTTATAGCAGATATATAATAATAATAATAATAATAAGCTTTATTTGTATAGCACTTTTCATACATAGGATTTAGCTCAAAGTGCTTCGACAATTTATTAAAAAATATACTGTATATATATAAAAACTTGTGCAAAATACAAAATATTATATAAAATTATATAATATACATGACATATAATATAAATCACATTTGCTCTTAAACACACTTTTTCATGTAAAAAAAAAAAGTTTGTATTATGTGTATAATATCTGTTTAATCGTTGCATTATGAGCCTGATGTACAGAGGTCATGCTTTTATTCTGAAATTGCACGTCGGAAGTCATTCGACGGTTCCTGTCGCGGCCAACATGGCGGCTGATGACAGCGAGTACTTTGTCAGAGAAATCGAGAAAAACGACGGCTGCGTGTTAAAAGTGAAGCAGTGCTATTTGGGAGACGTCGGCTGTGTGGTGTGGGACGCAGCCATTGTCCTCGCCAAGTATTTAGGGACGAAACAATTCTACGACCCATGTGCAGGAGTGAACGTGTGGGCCGGGAGGAGGGTGCTGGAGTTAGGAGCTGGGACTGGGGCAGTGGGTCTCATGGCAGCAACACTGGGGTGAGACCACTGCTCAGTTTATATGTGTACAACACATATAAACTGATATATACATATATAAACCTTTATTACCAACATTGATTTGCATAGCACATGTTCGCATATTTGTCGAATAAAACCACCCAATCATTCATCATACATACATATATGTATATATAGATATATATATCTATATATCATATATTGATAAATAGAAGAGTTCGTTTTAATCTGTGTTAATTCCTGCAGAGCTCAAGTAGAGGTGACGGACCTGGAGGATTTGCAGCCGCTTCTGAGGTTGAACATAAAAGAAAACCTGGGTCTTATTAGTAGTGGATCCATAACTGCTAAGGTACTGAAATGGTTTGTACATTTGTTTCCTAATATATATATTTATGGATTGCAGTTTAGTCGTATGGCCACATCTGAGCTGCGTATCCAATTTATAGTAAAACGCATGCATGCAAACAGTTGGTTTTTGATCTTTTTTCCAAGGGGTGAAGATCTATCTGGGTTCGTGCCTCCTCCACATTATATTCTTATGGCAGATTGCATCTATTATGAGCAGGTATTTTCCCATCGTTTCCTGTCATCTTTGTTATTATTTGAAAACAGGAGCCGACCGACATTGGTGCGCCGTATTTCTCATCGTGAGTCCTCGTTTGCTTCCACACAGTCAATTGTTCCACTGGTGGAGAGCCTGAAGCTGCTCTCTGGACCGGACACCTGCATTATTTGCTGCTATGAGCAGCGCACCGAGGGCGTCAACCCAAAAGTGGAGAAGCAATTTTTTGAGGTGAGCAATTCACTGTGTACGCTATGCATTTATAAATACTATTCATAAATGCATTTTAAAAATGTGAGATGTATACAGTCTTTCGTCTTGGTGAGTCATCGTTTTTTTTGTGTTGTCTTGCAGTTGCTGAAACAACACTTTATTTGCGAGGAGATCCCTCCCCACAAACAAGACCCAGAGTTCAGCTGTCCAGACATCCACATCTTGCACATTCGCACTAAAGTCTAAATTAGCCTAGTCTATGTGTACACGCGTGGGTATAATATTCTGTTTATTTTAATATTTGCATTTTTTATCATTAAATATTTTCGGAGAAAATAAAAAATACTGTGTTCTGTGTTTTTTTTGTAGAATGTTACTTCAGAAAAGAAGATTCTAAGATCATTATTATAAACTGGATCAAGTTTAGATACTGGCCTATGTAATTGCAGGACTGTGACCGTACAGTGGATGGCAGCCCTGTGCAAGCACAGACATTAAAGACCATGGTTATCTTTAATAGTACCGATCATGATAATATGCACACCACATGTTCATTAAAGTAAAATACATATATTTTATATATATATATATACAATTTTGATCTTACCACAGAAAAGAGTAACAACTGACGACAATGAACCCGTGGGCATAATTTTAGAAGATTTCTGTTATTTATGAAAAAGATTTATACAGTCCCTGACAAAAGTCTTGTCGCTTGGGTACAAGTTGACTTTAAGTGCCCCTCAAATATAATTCTAATATATATATATATATATATATTTTTACAAGAAATGTCTAAGTTCAATCCCAACAGCTTTTGAAATAATGTTTTGGTGTAAAAAGAACCCCAGCACACCAGACCTTCACATCAACTGCAACTTGACCTCAGACAACATCATTGAGCATGACTGGGGTAGAATAAAAGTGAAAGCATGGAAGACGAAACCAACGAATCTTGATGACGACGCATGTAAGACTGCTTTCTTTGCTATTCCTGAAGACTTCCTCAATACATTGTATGAACCATTGCTGAACTGCATGGATGCAGTCTTTCAAGCTCATGGAAGTCATACAAGATATTAGATGTGGATCTCACAGCACCACTACTTCCTTCACTGATGTTATGCAACATATTTTTGTATTTGAAGTCAGTTATTTGTTCAATTTTCACATTATTCTCTGTAGGCGACTTTTGTCTTGCCAAAATCTGACCTTTCTGTGTTCGTTAAAGGATCAATCTTTCTTCAGTGAAGCAAATTTATTTTAGTATATTAAACAACATTTGGGAGGGTTTTAGCTTTCATATGAGCCATTTCTAAAACCAATGGATTCATTAAAAGTCAGGTTTTAAGCTGTTGTTTCTACAAAATGGATAAGTGTCAAGACTTTTGTCAGGGTCTGTACATTTGGACTTTGGACATTGCCCATTTGGAGCACTAGGGAGAACTAGTTGTAATTAATCCACAAAAAAAGATTATCAATATGAGGGCCTCAGTAATTATCTTACAACGCTATGTACATTGAAGTATATTATTATTACAGGTATTACCATTTATTTATCTTTTTAAATTATGAATCCATATATTTATATCTTTTTTTTTTAATCGAGCCAATGTTGTGTATGCCACTGTTGGCCTTCCATGGGAGGGCGAAATCCACCCCAAACCCCAGATTAGCTGGATGATTATGGCTCTTTTTCAAGCATAAACCATGAAGTACGCCCCATACTCCCACAGGCATGCCCTCACAGCCTTTCATGCTGCTCTCTGTTTACACAGTGGGGCTGGAGTGTAATGAGCAGGGTGGCCTCCAACTCTCAAACCAAATAAAAATGTTTATACCACATTTGTACTTTAAAATCCAAAGATGTTCATTCTTGTATTCCTTTACAGGGATGCTGTCAGGAACATCTGTGATGACATAAAGCCTCAGAACCATGAATAGAATATTTTCAATGCAACTGGAACCTGTGTCTCTGCACGCTATAAGTATTGTACGCAGTTAAACCACATCCTTCACATTCGAGAGTTAATCCGAAATCACACATTCAGGCACAAATGCAACTCTTCCTGTATCAACTTGACTCATTATGAAGCATATATTCCAACGGGGTCGTGAAATGTTTTGATGGAAAAACACTGAGGTGTGGTTGGGCTGAATCGGATGATCCGATGTCTGAAGCAATTGCGCGGCCTGGTCAAAGTTGAAAAGAGGAAGAGAGTGAGATTATTGGCCCCCCTTTTTTTTTTGAACACTGACACTATAAATGTAGACATGCGGATCATTTACGATAATGGCTCCCCGTGGCCCTCCCCTGAACCTCCAGCCCCTGCCTGGGGCAGCTGGACGGCCACACTCAGAATCAGCTACTGCTCAGGTCTCCTTTGGCTTTGACCAGGACATGTTGAAATCATTCATTTGCCACACAGCTGGTATTAAGCCCATGTCCCCCAGCAGCCCCAGCAGGTGGGGACAGGGCCCAGAGGTTATTTTTTATTTATTTTTTTTCGGAAGATTAGAGGGGTAAAAAGGGGAGCTCTACCATTCCACGTTCCAACATTACACTGCCCTGCCTTTACCCGTAGCATTCACCCCCCAAAAATCCTCGAGAATCTATTTTCAAGTCTCTCTGGTGTGTTATCCTTCCCGAATGTTAACTAAAAATAATTAAAGCTGCGTAGTTATAGTCTTGCGGTTGGCTGATTAGGCTAGCACTACAGGGGAATACAGGGAGGCCCGCGGTAAACGGGGACAGCCCACAGTGAAGCAGCGGTGTCTCTGTAATGATACATACGTGCATACGTTACAGTGCATTCCGGTGAGCATAAACATTCGTCGCTTATCATGCGGCGTACATGTGGCGGCGTACACCTGGACGGAGGGGGGGTTATTCCCTGACAACAGGTGGTGCTACTAGTGGGAGTGACACTTACCTGTGTGGTAAACCTGCAGTAGGAATGACACAGTTCGGCGCCTTATCGATAAACGAATGAACATATAAAGGTGCAGTATAAGTATATGTGTATGTACGTTGCCTGCCCATTGTGGTACCATAGATGACGAAATGGCTTGCATCGTGTATTTGATGATGATACATCTCGTCAGCCCTAATCCAAGCTGCTGAAACGTCGTCCGCGTGGACTTTGTGGTCCACTTGCATTTCCCCTCTGATCCTTTCAAAACACAATAACATGAGGTGGCAGCGCCGCACCCCCTCCGAACCCGATGGGTGGAGGAGAGAGGAGAAAGAGGTCTGACTCCAGCAGCCTGTGTTTGTGTCCTCCACTCTGCTGCATCAGGGCCAGATGACACAGAGGATCCATTGTGTCTCCATCATCACGCCGCCCGGAGCCAAGAGACACTATCTGTTCCAGATAGGAATACTCATTCTCTCAGAAACTATTAGGGGGGGGGGCTCAAGAATAGAAATCCAACTGGGCTGATTAAATATAGAAGAAGGAAGGCATAAATGTGTGTCGGTTCAGCGTGCCCAGTCAATGGAGGATTGATGGCAAAAGTAAAAATGTATTTCTGCATTGGTACACTTCTAGGAATGCTGCACCCCCTGCGACTGCCGCGGTACCACAGTGCGGTGATGTATTTGTCATCATAAAGGATGTGCGGCGGCCCAGTGCTGAGGGGACAACTGGGGGGCCTTTGAGGTGGGTGCAGGGCTGCTCTCTGCTCGGCCTTACACTTCAGCGTTAATATCAGACATCACCTGTGACTGATAGGGAAGTTATACGAATCTGGATTACAGATGCCATATGGTCAGTGATCTGTGTACTCCATGAATACAAATTTGGCAAA
Organism: Colistium nudipinnis; assembly: GCA_016785305.1. Classification (NCBI taxonomy): domain Eukaryota; kingdom Metazoa; phylum Chordata; class Actinopteri; order Pleuronectiformes; family Rhombosoleidae; genus Colistium; species Colistium nudipinnis. The sequence continues at coordinate 295,364 of JAFBJU010000834.1, forward strand.
TACATCGTACAAACCAAAGATCCAGTTTTTTACATTTGCACTTACATTTCTGTTGCAGCCAAAAAAGGCTCGGGAGAACTGCAACTGCAGCATCAGCTGTAATGCCAGCCCCTCCCGTCCCTTAATTTCCCTTCCCCTTAAAATTACTAAAATTACATCTTACGGTAAGAGGGACAAACAGTTTCACAATGTCCCACAGCTGTGTCAGACATCCTGCAATCCAAAAGAGGAGCCATGAGGACACATTTCAGATCTTCACACTAGGGAATATACAGTTTTCAAAAAACAACAGGACAGGACAGCGGATGGTTTCCAGTGGTTGATAAACACAGAAACTTGTACTAGCACGATATATCCATTAAATAACAACTCCTCGCACTTCCAAATACAGTCCCTGACAAAAGTCTTATCGCTTGGGTACAAGTTGACTTTAAGTGCCCCTCAAATATATTTCTAATATATATATATATATATATATTTTTACAAGAAATGTCTAAATTCAATCCCAACAGCTTTTGAAATAATGTTTTGGTGTAAAAAGAACCCCAGCACACCAGACCTTCACATCAACTGCAACTTGACCTCAGACAACATCATTGAGCAAGACTGGGGTAGAATGAAAGTGAAAGCATGGAAGACGAAACCAACGAATCTTGATGACGATGCATGTAAGACTGCTTTCTTTGCTATTCCTGAAGACTTCCTCAATACATTGTATGAACCATTGCTGAACTGCATGGATGCAGTCTTTCAAGCTCATGGAAGTCATACAAGATATTAGATGTGGATCTCACAGCACCACTACTTCCTTCACTGATGTTATGCAACATATTTTTGTATTTGAAGTCAGTTATTTGTTCAATTTTCACAATTTTCGTTAAAGGATCAATCTTTCTTCAGTGAAGCAAATTTATTTTAGTATATTAAACATCATTTGGGAGGGTTTTAGCTTTCATATGAGCCATTTCTAAAACCAATGGACTAATTAAAAGTCAGGTTTTAAGCTGTTGTTTCTACAAAATGGATAAGTGTCAAGACTTTTGGCAGGGACTGTAATGTTCTGCTTCTCTGGATGTATAATCCCCCCACAGCAAGTGGCCCTTCAGTTGCAGACATGAATGGAATGCATATTGGACCTTTGCCCAGAATGCACCTTGGACTGAGGACAGCCTCACGTTTTCAACCCTTATTTATCTGGTCCTCACCACGCTGAGTACCACATTAGAACCCCGTCACTGTGTTTGTTCCGTGTGAAACACCTGCAGTTGAATCCTAACATGAGCGGCTACTGTGTGAACAGTGGCTTGGATTGGTGCTTCCTCCGACCATTTGCTTTAATAACGGTGTTTGCCTGAACGCAGCAGCGGGGCATGTGCGTGGGCATACATGACAAATCCCACTGTAATTACGGTGTTGGGTGTGGCATGCCGAATTGTAGGCCAACATCAACCCAGCGACGGCTACGTTCAATGCGACCCACAGGGAGGAGTGTGTCTACGTGCTACCCGCACAGTGTCATTCTGAAGAGGAAGTGAAGATGAAAGAATTTTTTAGAATTGTTTTGCAATGCCGAATAGAGGAACTGACAGGAAACTCGCAGCGGAGTCAGCCACCTAAGCGATAGCAAGAACACCAGGCCACAGTGGCGGAGATCCCATCAGGCGGTTGCCATAGGGACTGCCGCAACAAACAGGCTTACTGGCGGCTTAGGACGAAGCGTTAAAGCGGTTGGCCCGCACATATTGTGAATAACGGCACCGGGGAATTAAGAGGAACGCACGCTTAATATTCCGGTTAGCTTCAACTGCTGAGGCGTTTTGAGGACCTGTTGCTTTGTGGTATTGCAAAGGCAGAATAGGTTGACATTTTATAAGCCAGAGGTATAAGGCCCCGGTCTCAATGACTAAGCCCCCTCCTGTGACCTGAAAACCTTCCGTGACCTCCCCATCTCACAGGAAGTGGGAGGAATTCCAGCCGGGCACAGGGGGAGTTGACAGAAAGGCCAGGAGGTCGCATCGTTTACGGAGGAGAGGTCATGCATACAGTTGCTCTCCTAGCCCCCAGGGGTGCTTGTGGTGGTGGTGGTGGGGGTGGGGGGGTGGCGCTGTCACCAATGAAGCCGTGACGACCACATGGTTGTAATGAAGTGGTGGGAAGAAAAGTGGCCATTATTGCCCATTAAACTGCCATCAGCGTCTAATGGAGACCCTCAGCCGCGCCTTAGCTGTGGGGACACACAAATAGTCGATTAATGATTTGGAAGTTTTGAATGGGTTATGTGAACCATCTTCCGTAGCTGTGGAATCGTATCCGTCTGTGTCACCTGACCTGTCTGACGGAAACCTCTGTGGTGCTAAAGCAAACATCCTGAGGCCCCTGCAGCTGCCTCGCTGAGCACCAGATTTTCCACACGGCAAACGCCACCACGAAGTAACAGTCTGCATAACATCTGCGGATGCATACGAGGACGCAACGTCTGATTGTCCGCGAATGCAGCTACTGGGCCCGAGAGAAGGGAGAAGCAAGTCCCCTTCTTGTGAATGCAAAAAAAAAAAAAAAAAAAAAAAAAAATGCACACTGTGCTTTTTACAGCTCACACAGTGCCAGCTTCTCTGTTGATGTGCAAACCAGTAGATGGGACGGCACAATTCAGTAGGCTGAATAGAAGAAAAAGAAATACATAAATTGAAATCTGTGAAATAATACTAACTAATCTTTTGTGGCCGCAAACACAGACGTCCGACCACTTGTCACCATCAATCGCGTCTTAAGTCAGAAGTGAAAACACACGTTAATCGGCTTTAATGGAAACTACAACATTCTTCCTGTATGACTCAGCGGTGTGCTGTCCCGAGCAGATTTGCTGGTACTGAACTGACAAATTCAGATCACTGTGAAGCCCCAAACTTTCCTTTCACAATGAATGTAATGCAGTGAAATGTGGAGACAAAAACTCTGAGAAAATGACTCTTCAACAGCAGCAAATATTTAGAGGAAGATCATTAAACGAGGTAGAAAGGGGAACTAACACCCATCACACTCATTTTAGAGCTGGTCTTGTGTACATATACATGATTGACATATCCTCCTCATGCATTTTTAACATTATGCACATGGTTGTGGGACTTAAGTACTGACATCAGCTGTCATTGTGTAAACAAGTTTTTTCGTATTCCTCCATGGCAACTATAATAACATTTCATTAATTTAAAAAAACACTTCTGTATCCGACTTATTTGACTTTCTCAGCCCCAGCCCAGCAGAAGTCAAGTCATTCTCGAATGCAAATCGCAATCAAAAGCAAACTCAGGAAGTGGCAGCCAACGGCTCAGCCAGGGCTCATGACCAGCACGCAACATTCGAAAGAGAAATTCACAATTCAGCCGTACATCTCCGCCGGCCCTCCGAGTCTCACGCAGGGCGTTACGAGGCTCTGCTGTTGTTCCAGAAAGACCAGCAGTTGGACTTCCTGTTTTGCAGTTTCCTATTTACTGGCTGGGGGACTAAGGATGGATATAAAAAAAATCTGAATGCATTGAAACTAGGGGAATTCTAGCACCGCAGAGTTCCGTGTTGTCTCTCCATACATGAAGCAGAGCTACTTCTAAGTAATCCAAATCTATGAGGCTATGATATATTATCCTACACAGACTACCATTAACCCCTTGAAGAAACGGAGACGTGACAGATTTAAAATCACTTTTTTAATAAGACATTACAATGACATTGCTCTGTACATGGCCCCACCTCCAGTCAAAATAAGAGTAAGAGCTGCAAACACGAGGTGTCCTTCAACATTTCACCAGTGAACAGCTCCCTCTGACTGCACGACAGATGGACTCTGATGTAGGGTTACTGTACTCTCGTACTCATGCTACAGATATAGGCTATCATATAATGTCCCGATGCTGAGACGAATCGGCTGTGGTACCCGATTGAGAGCTCAGAGCTGAGTGACATTCCTTTGGAAAAATCGAGTGGACTTGACTACATGTTACCCAAAATCAAAAAAATGCATCCCAACAAGCATTGCTTAAGAGTTACTGGAGGCCTATTTGTTGAATATTCAGCACAATTAGGTATCAAGACATGACACAAAAATGGTCAATCGGTTAACTATATAGCCCACATAAGGGGGATTGGTAGGGGTAACAAAACATGTCATTTTTTCCTCTGGTGTCAAGACGGGTGAGAATGAAATCTAAGCAATGGTGATTTGTTTTTTCTTTTTTGCCTCGCTGCTGTCAATACCATCGAGAAGAAATACTTTTTATAACAGTACTGTATCCAAGTCTTTCCAAGGAGGCTATGTGACATGAAAGATCGCACCTTAGAAGAAAAACCAAGATCCAAGTTCAATGCAACAGAGACCGAAGAGCCTTGAACCAAGCTGTGGTTCAAGTGGATGAGAGAACTTCAGCTTCGTTAGAAAAAATGATATAAAACAGGAAAAAGAATAGGCAAAGGCGGTGAACTCTGTGGCTTTAACATTTAAACCAGTTCATTTTCATCAAGCAAGTCCCCAAAAAACAATGAATGTGATTTAAGCTTGCTACAGAGCACAAGCAAACTCGAAGCCAGAAATCCCAGTTAAAGATAAATTAGTCACGGGGAGGGGAGGGGGTATTAAAAATAAATGGGAAATAATAACTTTATTTTTTTTCTTAACAATACTCATTTTGAGATGTTACGTTGTTACTTGCAACGTTATTATAGTTTTGACCTAAAACAGTCAGCACTCAATCATTAAGATTTGTAATTGGAGGTAAGCCATGTCAAGCCCTCATAGAGTCCATCACCTGTAGTCGCACAGGAGGGCTGAACATACCAATTCCTATCTCGGATGCGGGTCAATCCCAGCTTCTCTTGGATTTCGTGCGGCTTCATGGCGTCCGGGAGGTCTTGCTTATTGGCGAATATCAAGATGATGGCATCCCTCATCTCCCGGTCATTAATGATGCGGTGGAGTTCCTGCCTTGCCTCGTCGATGCGATCCCGGTCCGCGCAGTCCACCACGAAGATCAACCCCTGGGTGCCTGTGTAGTAGTGTCGCCACAGGGGACGGATCTTGTCCTGGCCTCCGACATCCCACACGTTGAACTTGACATTTTTGTAGGTGACAGTCTCGACATTGAAGCCGACCGTGGGGATGGTGGTGACGGACTGTCCGAGTTTCAGTTTGTACAGGATTGTTGTCTTTCCGGCAGCATCGAGTCCCAGCATTAATATTCTCATCTCCTTGTTGCCAAATATTTTCGAGAGCATTTTCCCCATTTTGAACTCTTGTGCATAAAGACTTTGTGCCACACGAGGGGAAAAAAAAAGAATGTCAGACACAGTGCTGAGGATTATTCACTTTCACCCTGGCTTCAGATCGACTATGGGCTTACTTGTGAAAACATTACTCGATTGAGAGCATATGTGGGGGCTAAAAGTCAAAAATGCACATTCATGTTTCACACCCAACGGCTTATGGACGCTGCCTGTCTGTCAGGATCCTGGGAGGTGCAGGGACATTTATGATCAGAGTATCACGATGTCTCCGGCCCTGAACACAACATGGCACGATCGAACTAAGAGCTTGGCACCAGCTGTTGCCGGACTTTCATTGTGTTGGCCGGATCTACATAAAGCTGCGTGACACATACACACAGGCCGTGGCGATTTGAAGCTGCATATGGCAGACACCGTGTGTATTAAGGGCCCAGGGAAAAGCCTCGGTACTTGTGGGTTCCTTCCGTTCGTGTGTGCGGCGGACCTCCTTACCGGGTGCGCCCTTGTTCTCTTATCCGCTATCAGAGCAGTTTTTTTGAGGTTATTCCATGAAGCGTTCCGCCGGGTAAGTTCACCGTGCTGGTTTTCGAAAAAATAATACAATCCTCGGTGACTCGGCGGCGCCGACGTCCACTCATGAAATTCCACTTCTTGTCCCCCTGAAAAGAGATTTAGAGGGAGGGTCAGACATGCCAAATTACCAAGCTACTGCTCATGGCTTCTAACGACGGCTATCAGGCTAACACGAGCTAGCCGGTTGCCTAGCAAGCTAGCTAGCTAACGGCGGTTAGCTGACACAAGCTAATCACATCTGAAGATAAAATAAAAGCATCCAGGCGACAGTGAGATCATTTTTGGGCTCAAATATTTCCGACTTGACATGTTTAATGGGAATAAGCTGGGGTTTACCTCCTTTCTCCCCCTCCTGTCTGGATAAAAGCACCAGCTCTCGTCTTTCTCCTTTAAGTCGAGCTAGTCGCAGCGCTGCTACACCGGAAAGGTGTGGAGCTGCATTCACCGCCACTTCCTCCCGTCTGCTTCATTCAGCCGCCGCGCGCGACACGCACTCCCCAAACGATTCAACCATGTGAACCGGCTCCTCCCTGCGAGCGACCGTAGCCGGCCGGATCCGTCTGAGAACCGATTTCTTTTTATATACATGTATATCAACTCAGTATAAAGTCATTCCTTTTCTGTTGTTGTCGTTGTTCACTGGTGGTTGGCAAACAACGTCAAGTTGCACCACCACCGATAAATCTCAGAACTCTGAAAATAGTGAATATAGACAACCATCTGACAGATGGGGAGATTACAGGGATAATGGACAAACCAGAAGGTGGAGTCAGTACCACTAGAATATAAATGAAACAAACATGTGAATATTGGGTTTTATATTTAACATAAGTTGTTTTATGAAATTGAAAATATGGTATTCTGGAAACGCTATAGAATGGAAAACTTACATTAAATTAAATTCAAGTGTTATACATGCCAACACACCAATCATAACACTGACAAATGTGCGTTTATTATGTAAAGTGAACGTGGTACCAAATGAAGAGCCATTGGGAGCCGCTCTGACTGTAGAGCTGAGTCAAATGAAGAGCTGGAAATCCCACCACTACTGCCAGAGGCATGAAGGACTGTAGAGAACACCATAAAAACACACTGTCATTAAACACAGTTTACCTGCTCTTCACAGCACATTTTCTAAAGCAAACATTGCACACAATAGTAATTAAACTATGGCGTGACCTAACAATGTATCCCAAACACTACCCGCAAACGACTTTATCTTTATTTAATTAATTAATTAATATGAAAAATGTTTTTCACCATCTGTTTGTTTTGAAATCATTTAATCCGCAGTAGAAAGCCACCAAATAAGTCCAAGGTGTGATTGCCAGTCATTTTGTTCATTTCTTTAGTTTACTTAAAAACCTGTTGTGCATTAACCGTTTTCTTGAACTCATATGTAAGAGTTATAGCATTTACTCACGTCTGTGGTGCGGAACATAATCTGGTTATATGCTATTTCTCCACAGTGCAAACATTTGGGGAAGAATTCTACTAACGAATGCTAACCTTTAGCAAATGTTAATTGTTTGCTTTCTCCAAAACACTGATACATCCGAGGAAATTCAAGCTAGGGAAAAAATTAACATGAACCAGCAATAATAAGAATTTTATTTAGACAAAGCATTTACAAAAGGTCTAACAATTACACATAACAAAGATTGAGAAACACATCTTCAACAGCTCAATTGTCCTCCTTTTGATTCTCACCCGATAGAGTAGGGATAGACCGAAATGGAGCAGTATGTTGCCTCAGGAGACTTCAATTATTTGAAGTGCTGTAAAAATATTCACATCTTTCATTTATGTAAGATCAGCAATACAACCGTGTTATACAGATGCTGTAAAGACCAGCAGTGAGTCTTTGAGGCAAGTACGTGGGTTGCATCCATAAGTGCAGCCACCTTGAGAGTGTGCTGAACATGCAAATAACAGGACAATTAATCATACACTGTATAATTAAAACCAAGCAGGGGCTCTCGAGAGGCCCCTTTGCGTTTGCAAGTTAACGGAAGGCAACCATAGGTTCTCCTATCAGTGAAAAGACGAACGGTTTTCAATTCACTTGGTTGCAATCTGCTCAATCATCTAACTGCTAGGGGCCATAAAGTCCTACACATTAAACATATAATTGCACAGAACCGAATATTCATTGGGTGGTTCTTACCGATATAAACCATTGACATTCATTAGGTTACACGCCTGTGTCTCACCTGCGGTTGCCATCGCACAAAAGGATGCTATTGTTGTTTCAGTGAATACAAATAAGCTCATAACCGTATGTTGTTTCCCCTCAGTAGTAAAGCATAACAAACAAGTATGGACCGGTCACTCATGGGCATGCAAATCTGCAGCTAAGAGAAAATAGATGTCCAATATATTTGGAGTGAATTTATGGTTTGATTCCAATAGATACATCCGTAAGAACATCATTGGAATCTCAAAGACGGGGAAGTTAAGTCTCCTACATTTGTGTTCGAGGCCGCGCACCCAGACCCCCTGGCGTCAGAGTGGACGCTCACTTTCCATTCCGTCCATCAGCTTCTCGAGGGCAAAACAGGGGAGAGTTGAGAAAATAGGGAGGGGTCACCTCTGGCCAAACCAGGAAATACAACGTTCCGCCTTCCTTTCGCTTCATCAAATGATTACCGTGGAAGCTTATCTATTTAAAGCCAGAGAAACACCGACACCGGCGAGTCACCACACTTAACAGCGTCGGTTAACCCACTCTTGAGACATCATGGCGGAGTCGACCTTCAGCAGCATGACCTCCCTGGCCAGGGCTCTGTCTCATCCCAAACTGCAGCTGAGTGAGGTGCAGGACTCGCGCACTGCCCAGGCGTATACGTCCAGGAGGAAGAAGTTGTCCAGCTGTACCTCGGCGGAGTCCGTGGAGCCGGTGACTTCACCCTCCGCCGAGGTGGGGGTGCTGGTCATCAACACCGGAGGAACCATCTGCATGACTATTCACGATGACGGTAAACACGACTAACGCACCTGTGCTGCACCGTCGCTGACGTGTGTGCCCCGGGGGCGGAGGCGGTGTTAGCTTGCTCATTTTTTTTTTCTTTTTTACAAGAATGGCTAAATTCAATCCCAACAGCTTTTGAAATAATGTGTAAAACGAAACGAAAAGCATTCTAACGTCCACAGCTTGGTAAAGCCCACTGAGTCGGTTTTTGCAAAGACAAAAGTCTTGTCGCCTTGTCATAGGATGCACCCAATCCTAGATAACAGCCTCATCTGTGATCGATAATTGATCAATCGATTAGTGGGTGTGTAATAAAAAGCACACCAGACCTTCACATCAACTGCAACTTGACCTCCAACATCATTGAGCACGACTGGGGTAGAATGAAAGAGAAAGCATGGAAGACTTGATGACAACGCATGTAAGACTGCTTTCTTTGCTATTCCTGAAGACTTCCTCAATACATTGTATGAACCTTTGCCGAACTGCATGGATGCATTCTTTCAAGCTCATGGAAGTTTGGGAGGGTTTTAGCTTTCATATGAGCCATTTCTAAAACCAATGGATTCATTAAAAGTCAGGTTATAAGCTGTTGTTTCTACAAAATGGATAAGTGTCAAGACTTTTGTCAGGGACTGTATATATCTCTTAGCTTTACATGCGCAGTTGATACCCAATTACAGTAAGAGGAGCGTGTTTGAGATGTCCCCCCCGCACATTCCTCTCAATGAATAACTACATGTTGACACGATATTGGCCAACATCAGCATCATCTGTTCAAAATAACAATCAAAGGTCCTACAGAGTTCAGGTACACGCAAAAAGAGAACCTGTCCAAGGCCACACATATATGTATTTTGCTACCTGACTCATTTTGCTTTGTGGTGTTTTCAAAGCTAATATTTCAACACTAATGCCAGATGTTGTTTGATTAAAAGGCTTGTGCATGAATACGGTTAAATGGCCAAGAGTTGATACACACACACACTTTTGCTGAGTTTATGACTTAATACATTACATTTAACATACACGTGTCACGTTTGATAAGTCAAAGGCCTTGGGGTTATCCATGTTTACAACCATTTCATGTTTCAGTTTTGTTATAATGGATATGTCAATGTCATCAAATTGAGAATCTACATCTCGCAGGTGAGTTTAATTTGAATGTGTCTTCAAGATCGCATACCCATTTTCCCTTCACTCTTATTTCCAACAAATGTCTTCATCTTTCTTTCAGATTTTCTTGGGGTAGCTTTCCCTGACGGCTTCAGGGCATATGCTCAGCTGCCACGTGTTGTCTGTCATTTCTGTGCACAGGGCCACATCTTCTCTACATTTGCACCGGGGCTTTTCCCACTGTATTTTTCTTTATAAAGTAAATTGTCTTTAGCATAAAAACAACTTCCAACTAAATCAACTCGGTTTGTACACATTACAAATAGATGTGTCAGCACCTGTGGAGATGCAGTTAGGTAAATGTACCGCTAGGGGTCAGTATTAGACTGATGTGGAGTGTTACAGGTCTTTTTAACTGACCGTGATCACACAGAGAACAAGTGCTACAATATCACCATAATCCCCCTTTTTCTGTTTCTGTCACCCGCAGTGCTCGCACCGAAAGCCAATGCATTTGTAAAGAGCCTCCGCAAGCTGCCCATTCTCCATGATGAGACGTATGCACAGCAGACCTGCCTGTACGACTACTATGAATCTGACAACACCCTGGTTCTGCCGTAAGTTCACCCAGAACCCAGATACGAGTAGTCGATACTTAAAAGACCTACTTATGCTCCGCTATTGACTCTGATCTCATGTTTTAATATATATATTTCAACTGATGTTTAAAGTAATGCCTGGTATGGTCTTGACAGGTGTGCATCATTCAAGGTCTCTGGTAATCATGTAGGGAGCACCTTTCATTGGGTGTATTAAAGATGGTCCATAAAAGTCTAACGAACACATACAATTAAAAGATTCAATCGTATAGGGTGGAAGAGAATTGCAATTCGTAAATTGTTATATTATTGTCCTTAAAAGCTATTGCTGTTTTTGAGACAGGTCTTAAACATACTGAGATACTCTACTGTATGTGCAGACCACTAAGAAATGAAATCATAGATATGCTTGTCGGGCCTTTTCGCAATGCAGGTTGGTAGTATGGGCTAAATCATGTTAGGAATCAATAAACGCTGCAGTTCATCTTCATGACCGAAGAGTATATTTGGATTTATCGTAAATATAAAAAAAAAAGCATAAATAGAATGAAACTAAAGCGCTTTTATTGCTTTAACAGGAAACCAACGTTTCACTCTGTTCAGCTATAACATGGGTACTGTAGTTGCGGTAGCATTGCATGTGCATACACTGTGTTTGAGAGTGGTTTGAGCCTCTGTTGTCCTTGTGTCCAAATGTTAGGGTGTGCGCTTGCCTGACAGGAAATGCATGCCTTTGGCAATGGGAGACCGTATCACGAAGGATACAGAGCTGAGCACTGCCTGAAGCATTTTTGTGCGTCTAACGCTGCACTTGGAAATGCCCTCTCTGTTACCAACAAGCCAGCTGTTTTAATGTAATGTCAGCAGGGGATCGGAGGGCCTTATGTTTTTGGCATTCAGTTTCTTACAATAGTTGCTGGAGCCCTGCTGTTAAAAGCGAGGATAATATGCTTTTTTTTTTTTTTTTGCCCGTTTGATTTTACGTCGTCTCATTGTCGTGTTCACGTGCTGTGGAGCGCCCCCCCCCCGCCCCCCCCCCCCCCCCCCTCTTCTTCTAGACTTCTGCTGAGCAGCAGGGAGGAGTGGGGATGCATGGCGGAGATAAGAAATCCATACAGCAGTTGTTTGTAGAATGGTTTTCCATCACCTGGAAGTAATGTGAGCAGTTTGCAATCACCACATTAGGCTTATTAGAAATATTTCACAGGACTGTGTGACCGCTGCCGGCCACACACACACACCATCTCCCACCATCGCCCACACATACTCGCGATAGCTTGCAGTTAATTGATTGCCAGCTCAAAAACTCCCTTGGCACGCATCTCTCTATCTCGACTAATATTAAACATTTGCCAACCGTATCTATTTAAACGTGACTGTGAGCATGTTTTTGTGAAGTTTTAAATATTCAGCATGTCCTTGAGTTTGTACAGTGTTTATATCAATGAATTTATCTCGGGTGCAAGTCTAATGGGCATACTGTTGCCTAGCCTACGTAGTTTTTTTTCCCCCCCTGCGTCTGAGGAGGGAATTGGTTTATTGATTTATTGAAAAGCTTTATTCATTAGATGCTAAAAGGGAACATCACAAGGCTATATGCCCTCTACCTACGCTCACCTCCCTTCATGTCTGGATCACACACACACACGCGCACACGCACACACACACACGCACACACACACACACACACACACAAACACGCACACATTATTCTTATTTTAAGATGGGGCATCTTAGCACAGATATGCAAATGTTAACTTTATTACACCTTAGGGTACGCTGGCATATAGACTTGATAGCTGATTTGAATAGTGCTTTCTTAGGGCACTTTGCCATCAATATTATCAACAACATGCGTTTGAGGGCCATTTGGTCTAAAGGCTAATTATAAGAGGGTCTGTAGGGCCCCGGGTGGGGTGGACTGGGGCTCGGCCGCTCTTCCCCCTGCTGTTCCATTCAGCTTCTATCTCCCAAGTTATGAGGATGCCCTGGATGGTAGTGTGTGTGTGTATGTGTGTGTGTGTGTGTGTGTGTCGGAGTGGGTGTTCCCCCCCCCTCCCCCCCTGTTTCCATAAAAGGGAGATTAAAAACAAAATCTTTCCATGGTTGTTTAGCCAGTCACGCTGCCTTATACAGTGTCGCAGGTGGGGGCGCCTGGGTTAAACTCCACTTTGAGACGACATAAATATTCCTACATCCAAGGCTCGCTCTCTTCTATCTGGAATGAAAATTAAACTGATCTGTTTGGTCATGTTGTGTGTGTGTGTGTGTGTGTCGGAGTGGGTGTTCCCCCCCCCCCCCTGTTTGTTTCCATAAAAGGGAGATTAAAAACAAAATCTTTCCATGGTTGTTTAGCCAGTCACGCTGCCTTATACAGTGTCGCAGGTGGGGGCGCCTGGGTTAAACTCCACTTTGAGACGACATAAATATTCCTACATCCAAGGCTCGCTCTCTTCTATCTGGAATGAAAATTAAACTGATCTGTTTGGTCATGTTGTGAACATTTGCAGCACTTTCCTCCCCTTTTGCCGTGACAATTTGCAGCGCAGGACTGGTCCAGCGATTGATGATCGATAATCCCAATTTGCTTCTGTTTTGTATATTTGCATGTGTCCCAGATTGAAGTGCACTGAACTCTTGGGGCCGGTGTAATGCCCCTCCCTTTTACACTCCCTGAAACAGGTTTCACCACTCTGCTGCTGACACACAAGGCCCGACAATAAGACTTTGTGTCACTTCATCAAGTCAGCTTGGTTTATAGTAGTTCCCTGTCCTTGAATCTTACTTCTCAAACTTAGCCCGAACTTCCAAGAGCCATTGTTTTTTCTTACTGTGTGTGCAGTGAATTATTCCCAGTTAACATAATCGGCATTTGTCGAATCATGTCCCTTTCATGTGTTTTGGGCCTAACTGCATTTGCAATCACTAAAAGCACTAATGATTGTGTGCGATTTGTTATTTCTTATTTCATTGTAAATTTGATCTATTTGTATTTATCTTCCAGACTGAGTAAAAAAAACAAGAGAATAGTCTACACTATCTTAGAGTACAACCCTTTGCTGGACTCCTCCAATATGACCATGGAAAACTGGGTGACAATTGGAATGGACATCGAGGTATTTTGCATCCATTGCAAAATAAACACAATATAGTGCAATTTCCCCTAAAATATAATAATCATATGGACCAAAACAAACTACCTCTGGTGCTACTGTGTGTTTTCGCAGAGAAACTACCAAAACTATGATGGTTTCGTGATCCTTCATGGCACAGACACTATGGCTTACACCGCCTCTGCCCTGTCCTTCATGTGTGAACATCTGGGCAAACCAATCATTCTCACCGGCTCACAGGTAAGAGCTGCAGGAGGGGAAAAAACAAAACAAAAACACATACTGTATATTCACCACATTTCATTGTTATGCTGTCTTTTTAAGACGAGACTCTTTCTGTGCTCAGATGCCTATCTATGAGATGAGGAACGATGGCATCAGCAACCTGCTGGGGGCCCTGCTGATTGCCGGACAGCTTGTCATTCCTGAGGTGAACAAATGGAGGTGGCGCCTATATATCCTATATAATTATACGGTCGATATGGTCAATTTAATTGCCTCGAAGTGGAAATACTAAGGGGTGAATGTATATGGACAATGAAAAAAATATGGCCACGTTTTATCATCTTATTTGGGGTTGATGGTAGCATCACGAATGACTCCTTAACGAAGGCAAATGATCCCCTGGTATTATGAACCTATTTATCTATTGAGGAGAACATGATCTACAAGTATAGGTGGGAGCACACAGGAGTTTACAAAAGCCTCCAAACAACCCGTAAGGATGAAAGGGCTTTCTAACGACTGCGAGATGTGTTTCGCAATACTGGGCAACATTTCAAGAACAGGAAGAACAATGACAAGTGTCCTTACCGTGAGTTTGTCTGTGCAACACTGGAGCACAGTAAATATTGTAGCTATTGCATTTGATGGTATTTTACTGCACTAAGAGCAAACATTCGATAATGACATTTTATAACAAGTGTTTTTAGAACCAAGTTCGACATGTTTCCATGCTGTGTAAACCTTGCGCAATAACACCTATGTTTGGTTTTATTTTTTTCCTTTTTTTTTTCCTCACCCCTCGGTTCAGGTGTGTTTGTATTTTCACAATAAACTGTACCGAGGGAATCGCGTCACCAAAGTGGACTCTGAGAGTTTCAAGGCCTTCTGGTCCCCTAACTTGGCTGCGCTGGCCATTGCCAAAGTGGATATTAAAGGTAAGCCACCTGTGCAATGGGCCTTTCTTCATGCCACACACGAGCCTAGATGTTGACCAGTATTTGATCCGCGTTCTCCATCTCTCGCGTAGTCAACTGGGATACGGTGTGGAGGTCAAACACCACGGCGAAGTTTCAAGTCGCCACGGCGCTGAACCGGAACGTTGGCCTGCTCAGGCTGTTTCCAGGAATAACTGGTGCCACTGTGAGTAACTCGTGCAATCGCGGTTGCTTTTTTTTGCAGGTGATGCAGCCCCTGAACTGGAGCACAAATACTGTGACGCATAGCGAATCTATTCTTCTATTACTCTTGGAGTAAACGCTAAACGATTAAAGGAATGATTGCGGCGGGTCGACGTCTGCGTTTGAGTCGCAGTCGAACATGCGCGTCCTGGTGCACGGAGCGTATGTCCGTGATAGAAAGGAAACCACGGGGGAAGTTGCTGCTCTCTTGAAAATGAGCCCAGACTCCAAAAAAAAAAAACGGACAATATGAGCTCAAAAAGAAAATCAGTTCTTTCCATTGGGTTTACATGGTTTGGATTGTTTTGTTTTTTTTCCAAGCTTATATGTTCAAAATATTTCTTGTGGTAGACAATTTCTCATTGGGACCGAACTAAATCCAATCAAATTGGGGGGGGGGGTGGGGGGTTTAAATATAAAAAAACTCAACATGCAAATATTTCGAGCCCCGCACGTTGTAATGAAGAAAATCTTCCTCCTTTGGGTATTAAAACGCAATTAAGGGAATGTTCTTCAGCGGTAACAGACTGCGCAAAACTGCAATAAAATAGAGTTAACTTTAATTTAATTGTGCTATTAACCATCTCCTGTTACTTTGCCCGTCATGTAAACTGCCACCAAAGCTCAGCCCAGAGAAAGACGAGGAGGAGTTATGGGCCGTGACCAATCACCCTGTAAAGAGGGAGGATTGGCATGGATACTGTAACATTAAGCCGCACCCCCCCCCCCCCCCCCCCCCCCCCCCCCCCCCCCTGCCGTGGCGGCGCCTTTACCGTCTCAATCTGCTGCTGCCGCTGCCCGGCTCGGCTATCGAGACGTCCCTGCAGCTTTTTTTTTTAATGCCTTCATGAGCCGCTGTTTTGATTAGGGCGCCGGATTCTCGCGCGCCTAAGCGCTGGACGAGCGCTGCGAGCATTCCTTGTCAAACTGCTTATCGCATCAAAAAGTACTGGCCGAAGCCGGCGCTTTAAATGTCACCTTCGCCTCACGTTTTACGGTTACTGCCGTCGGCCCTGCCAAGTGACTTTACGCTTGCTAACACCTCCGGATTAATTGCTCTCCTTCCCGCCATTTCCGTCATCTGCCATTCCAGTCGTAAGCCATGGCTAATGATGTGGTATAGGGCCTCCCACTGCCAGCCAACCAGTGGCGACGATACCGGTGGCGTAGACGGCGCCAGATGGGCTTTTTAGGAGAGGGAATGGTTGCGTGCATGGCAGGGGAAAGGGGGCTGCAGGAAAAATAACATGGAATACTAATTTCTCAATTTGATCCTCCACAGTTGAGCAGCCCACGCCGTTAGCAATAAATTGTGGGGTGTTTAAAGTCTCCGTTTGCTCTTGCCCGCGTCCAGATCAAGGCTTTCCTGCAGCCGCCCATTGAGGGCGTGGTCCTGGAGACCTACGGCAGTGGCAATGCCCCCGACAACTGTGCGGATCTGCTGGACGAGCTGAAGAGGGCCACTGACTCTGGCGTCATCATCATCAACTGCACCCAGTGCCTGAAAGGCTCTGTGTCTACATCGTACGCCACTGGGAAGGTACCCCCCACGGCGCCATTTAGCCAAACACGACGTTTTGTGATGCATTGGGACTGGGCCAATAAAAAAACGATACTCGACTAAAGAAATAAACAATTGCTCAAATCCCACTTTCCTATGGCTTCCCAGGTGTTGATGGTTGCAGGGCTGATAGCCGGCGGTAACATGACCCCAGAGGCCGCCCTGTCAAAGCTGTCCTATGTGTTGGCCAAGAAGGATCTCGACCTCGAAGCCAAGAAAAAGGTCGGCGGTCACGACGCGTCGCCAGCCGTCTTTTGAGTGGAATATTCCCAGTTGAAAAGAACAGCAATGCGAAGGTTTTTTTCGTTTGTTTGTGACTCTTTCTAAGATGATGAGCCAGAACCTGCGTGGTGAGATGCACGCCGACTTGGCGGGAGACGAGCTGTGTCTGAGCGACAGCGGCTTCATCCGGGTCATCGCCAAGTCTCTGAGCGTCAGCTGCAAGGAGGTGAGGGCAGCGGCATCCAGCCTTTTTAACGCCACCCCTGACAAAGCACTTCACTTGCGTAGAAGCCGCGACATTTTGAAAAACCGATGTCGAGGTGTAATTACAGCGCAGCGTTTGTATGATCGAAATCTGTGTGGTCTTCAGGAGATGAAAGCGATTCGTGATGCTCTGACTCCTCCACTGGCATGCGCCGCTTCTAAGATTGGAGATATCGAAACTTTGGAAGCCCTAAAAGAAATGGTGAGCAACACAGCCGGCGGTTGAGCAGGTTTGGTTTGTAGGGGGTCAACTCGTTCCCGATTACATTCCGAAGGACATTGTCCCCTTATTACAGGCGTGCAGGAAATGCACAGGTGCACAAAACTCACAGACGAACGCAACATGAGGCCCAACTGGTAAGGCAGGCCCGGAGCTATCCCAGCAGTCACATGTTCACGTGTATGTGGCTAGACTGGTATGCCGGCACTACTTAGACCGTTTCCATGGACTGATTTGACCATTTATCCCTGATACCGTTGATCCTAATTAGAACTTTGCCAATGAATTAAGCTCAGTAATTGCGTCCTCTTGGATAAATGTACCACCATATTCATGCCTGTAGTAGTCCTCCAGTCATTTTGTGATTAATCCATGTTTTTTGGGACAACAGCGAAGGCAAATGACAGGAAGGCAAATCTGTCAGACTTCTTCATTATTACTTAACGGCATAGTTTCGTTGGCTTTAAACTTTTTCCACGAACATTTTATTTCAGGAAAAAGCTCAGTCGACAGTACACTGAAGGTTTTTCGCGTCTTTCTCCGTCGCAGGGCACCAACTTGTCACTCGGCGACTATGATGGCCGTACGCCCCTGCACATTGCCGCCTGTGAGGGCCACCTGAAGCCGGTGCAGTACCTACTGGGTCAAGGCGCCACGGTCTATGCCAAAGATCGCTACGGGGATACACCCCTGTGCAACGCCGTGCGCTTCAGGTAAACCTGTCCGAAACACGAAGCCCCGGTGTCTCCGTTTTTGTCCGTCTGCCATGGCGATCAGGTTGTAATGTCTACAGAGCCTGCGAACAGGAAACGAAAAATGCCCCGTCTCTGCCATTGGCCACCATTGTTATTCCTCGGAGTCATCTGGGTGTTTCTCGCAGACATGCTGCTAATAGCTGCTATTGAGGGAACTTCCTTAAATGAGCTGTGGGGTGGGAAATCAGGCTCTGCTTAAAACGACAGGAAGGGAGTAGCAGCTGTGAGGAGGGAGGGGGCTGAAACCAGCAACTCATAAGGCAACAAACTAATTAGAGTCATTTGAATATTTAGGCCGTGTTTATTTTGACCAAAGCTGATCCTTTTTTTTTTTTTTTTTTTTTTTGTCTTAATTGTGTCATTCATTGTGACATTGCTCTGAATGTCTGTGAGGGGAAACGTCGTGTGTCAAATGTTTTCGGCGGTAGGACAATGCTGAGGGTGAGGGTTAGGAAAAACCTCACGCCAAATGGCTCTTGTCCTCTTTTAACGGTTGGCTCGACCGCAAGTGTGGACTTGTTTCCCCTGTGAGGGTAGAGGGTCGCAACCGGAGTCGCCGCGGGTCCTACGCTGAACTTTCGCGTGCCGGCGGCCGTTCCAAATGTAATTCACGAAATGGGACTAAGTAATGGGAACTCGAGATGTGAGTCGCCGCGTCTGACGCATGTTGAATGTCAAAAGACATTTCAGGCACTCCGGCCTGATGGCCATATACGGCGTGGCAGGAGAGCCGATGGAAAAGAAAACAACCTTATAGAACAAATGTGGGGTGTGTCCTCCGAACCAGTCCTACCAGCCTGCTCCCGGTTTCGCAGATGAGAGATACTGGCTTTCGGAGCGCTTTGCCCCTGCAATGGTCCCCTTCCGCGTTAACTCTACACACCTCGCAAGCAGTAGGCACCGGATTGACCTGCCGCTTTACCTTTGTCGCTGAGCCGTGAGCAAGCTCGGGGCTTTTTATTTGACTGTTTACACCTGTCATCGCAAATGTCACTGCAGGCCACTCCTGCGCGGGCGGCTCATTGTGGGCGATAAGGAACTTGTCCCTACTTGTCGAACTGCCACCAACGAGTATGTCAATCAAAGTTGCAGATTCCAAAGTGAACCAGCGGCGGCATGAAATCGGAGAGTACATGAGCTAGGCGTCTAAACATTTCTCTGAACAGACTCATTGGCTGATTGGCCTTCGTTCGGGCCGCTTTCACTCGATGTGATGTGCTCCCATTTGTTTTATGTCTTAACGCAGCCATATTGCTTCTCATGTCCTGTCCTGGCCAATTTAGGCACAAAGACGTGGTGGAGCTGCTGAGACAGGCGGGAGCCCACTTCAGCCGGGAAAAGTTGGATGAAGCGGGGACCGAACTGTGCAGGTGAGACGCGGGGGGGGGTGGGGAAACGCAGTTGCCTTCGAGCGAATGCACACGAATACAGTCACAAATATCTCCTGACCTATCCTACATAGCTGACAAAGGTTCAACCAGTTGCCCCGCTCTTTACACAAACGGGAGGAATGCTCCCGGGCCACATAGCTTTGGCTCTGCTCCTCATCTCTTGGGCCGTGTACAAAGCGCAGGCTGGCGCCGGTGATTTATCTCCCCGCGACAAGTATTGTCAAAGTTTCAGCAACACGCCTTATCGAAGGTACGACGGGTATGTCGCTATTAAGATAAACCCCAATCATCAGCGAAACGATTTCTTTTTCGTTTTTTTTTTTCCCCCCTTCCCTTGGTGTGCTGCCCAGTTCTGAAGCCGTCCGTCACCCAATCTCTGTTTGAGTGTGTCAATAAGACGTGTTTTACCAAACGGAAACCTCTGCTATAATGAGGCATTTCCTGTGTGTCAGCATGGCAGCCAGCGGTGACCTGGAAGGCCTGAAAATCTGGAGCCTTGCTGGAGCGGACCTGTCTAAGCCAGGCTATGACGGACAGACGGCGATTCAAGTGGTGTGTTTCCGGGGAGTGGCATTCCGCATTTATGACACTATTAAATTCATAAATAAATACGTTTTTTTTTTTTTTTTCTTTTTCCCCCACGCCCCCTCACAGGCTCAGGCTGTTGGCAACACCGAAGTGGTGGCCTTTCTGGTCCAGGTCTTGGACGATAAATCCAAGGTAACCAATGTTTTCCACTCTAGCTGCTATAGTACTGTGTACAGGTTTCTCTCCTCCCAGCTTCTTTCTTAATCTGCCCGGGAATGTAACACTCTTGTCTATAAGTCCTTCTCAACTCCATGTTTGTCTTGTTTAATTTTCAGAAATTATTCTGTGAATTAAATTCGTTTGATGAATATGATGATGATGATGATGAGGTAAAAGAGGTGAATTGTACATTCGTGTCCGTTTCCCAATTTGTCTTTTTTCCCATAAAGTGACCTTGTGAGCACGCTCCCACCGCATGGTTGCTTTGACTTCCCCTTTTTCCCCTTGCGCACATCTCCTTGTCCTTTTGTCCCTATTCAGTCACGCATTGTGTAGACTGCTTATCATGATCAGAGTTGTTGTGGGTGCGTTGTTTTGGTCCATATAGCATTTCACATAGGCCTTATAAATACCAAATAAAATATAGGTTTATATTTTTTCCACATCCGTCTTAAAACCATGCTCATGTGCCCTTACCGACAGCAAAACAAAAATAGTTCCCCATCTATGATGCAGAAATTGCTTTATAAAGGGAAAGAAAAATAATCACAGCAACCAAACACTCTTTGTCCCTATAATGTGACTATTATTATTATTATTATTATTATTATTGAGGTTGTGTGGACACATACAGAGTTCAAACATAAGTATGAGAAACACGAACAGAACAACGTATTATATATGTACACACACACACACACACACACACACACACACACAAATATATCTTCAAAAAGTATTCAAATTAAGCACATGAGAAGGTACAACCCTGGGCCTTGTTATTAAAGTGACGTATGAAATATATACTGTATATTTTTTGTATTTTTGAGAACGGAAGCAGGGAAGCAGTTCTTACCTTTTTTTTAATTGGATCTGTTTGTCCCAGACCTTTTTTTTTTTTTTTTACCAAATACAATGTACACGAGATACCTCTGGATGCTAAACCTGTGCAGCTGGCTTTACTGGCCGAGGTTTTTTTTTTTTTTTTTCGAAATGAAGACTTTTAAAAGTGTAAATAAGGGACAACTAGTCCAAAGGATATTTGGGACGGTGCAAAGCAAGTAGTGGTTATCATCAGGATTAGGCAAAAAAAAAGACCTGTGTGTGTTGTGTTGTGTTGTGTTGTGTTGTCTTTGTGCGGGCAGGCAGTCAAGCGTGCTAAACCACTTCCTCCCTCCAATGCTCCATGATTAATCCTGTCTCCTTTTGTCTCCGCGTCAGAACGGCAAAATGAGCGTGCTCCCCGCCGCCACACCGCCGGGAGTGTGAGGGGACTTCCTTCCACTTCCTCCCGAGCCGTCCACCTCTCACAGCAATGCTTTTATTTTTATGTTTCGAAGCACAGACTCGATTACTGTCATGACCTGTCGGGGGAATTGAGGGGCAAACTTCCTATTACTTCTTGAACATTGAGAGATGACTACTAAATTGTTTATTTTGAGGAAAAACAAAAAAAAATGAATCGAGTTCATTACTTTATAAAGTAAGGTCATAACTCTTGACGTACAGGGTAAATTTCCCTTGTTTTATTTTTTTTAGCGAGATGCTGGAAGGTATAATGTGAACAAATGGAACCTTTTTCACGCTTATTATCAGGGATGTTCTCCAGCCGCAGCTCGTGTCCACTTCGGTCTGAAGTATTCAGATTTTCATTTCCTTCTGCTCAAACAGGTATTACAAAAAAACGAAAAAAAATGCTGTTAAATGTGTGGAATTATTATAATCAAATAAGCATAGCCTTTTATACCTTTATAATTGTATACTGTTTATACTTATATCTTGAATACTTCTGAAACCTTTCTATCACTAAGATACTCACCATACAGTTTTCCTGCTAAATGATCAATGAAGTGTTCACCAACTTTCCCACATTCCAATGAAGGTATTTATGGTGTCTCACGAACCAGACATTATGGGGGCCATAATTTATGCAAAAGTCACATCTCTCTGTGAAACTGTGGAGGGGGGCGGAAAAGGCTTCAAAAAGCCAGTTTCTGTGTTTTATCATGTATTTGTTCCTCTTTAGATACTTTTGTGTTTGTGATCACAAAAAAAAGACTTGTGCGTTTCCCTTATTGTAGAAGAAAGAGCCGTGAAACGGTGCCACCTTACACCCCTCCAATTCTTTTATCGCTTAATGTCATCACATGTAAGAAAGTTACATGAGTTGAAATTACTAATTGAATGTGTGCTGTTGTTTTAAATGCTTTTATTGTCGCACTCTTATGTAAAAAAAAAAAAATAATAAATGTTTCACCTCTGGAAAAATTAAGCAGAAATAAATCTCTAGTTTCGAAACACCGTCTCCTGTGATCACTGCGGTTGCGACAAACCCCACAAAACCCCCCCATAAAACGGAATAGGCAACTCGAAGCTAAACATTCCTGAGCAATTTCCCATTTCATTCGTTTTTCCATACAAATGTGTACTGTATTTGTGTGCAAATGTGAGTTCTTTCGTGTTTTCCACAGGAATGCTAGCTGAATAACCATTAGGTTCATTGTGGCTACCGTAGGCCTTTAGGATAAATAAAATACATGAAGTCACCGTTCCGTTTGAGCTCCTGCTCTCTGAGCGACAGCAATTTCCAGTTTAAAAGCAGAAAAGCAGACAAAACACGTAAGACGCAGAGATGACATCAAATTCCTTGTGGGCCGTGTGACACTCGGCCTGCCCCGGCTGGTATTTGCTATCTCTCTTGTCTTGAGGGCGGCTGCCCCTTCCGCGCTCCTTGCCGGTGAAACCCAGCTCGTCCGGTCGGACCAGCATGGGTCTCATTCCTGCCTGAATGAGAGGCTTGTAGGAGCCGAGCCCCAGAACGGTATATAAGGAGCCCTTACGCTCCAGTCACTCATTCTGGGCAGGTGTGACGCCAAGGAAACACCGTCTGAAGGAAAGAAGCCACCCCCCCCCCACTTCTCTCTCTCTCTCTCTGCCAAGGTGAGCACTCTTGACACGCGGCGTCGTGGCCCTGCGTCTTTTTTGTTTTGTTTTTGTGGACACCTTTTTTTAACTTTTTTCGTTAGCAGCAAGGAACCTCTGTTGCGTGGTTGAAACGTTGCCGTAGTAGTGCTCGGTTGTACTTGTGTCCCCACCGTCTGAAGGAAAGAAGCCCCCCCCCCCCCCTTCTCTCTCTCTCTCTCTGCCAAGGTGAGCACTCTTGACACGCGGCGTCGTGGCCCTGCGTCTTTTTTTTTTTGTTTTTGTGGACACCTTTTTTTAACTTTTTTCGTTAGCAGCAAGGAACCTCTGTTGCGTGGTTGAAACGTTGCCGTAGTAGTGCTCGGTTGTACTTGTGTCCCCACCGCCCGACGTGCTCCGAATGTGACCTGCTTTTTTGGGGAAATGGACCATTTTCAAGGACGGACTTTACCCCGAGGAAGTGCCTAGTCTCGCTGATTAAGTGGTTCTCAACAGTTCAACAGTTCTTAGAGAAAATTGTGAAATGTTTAGGACCACTTGACCAGCCAGACAAATGCTGCTGTTGGAAAATGCTGCGTTTTCAGCAATCTCTGAACCCGGCTCACTGCTCCGAGGGGGCCTGACAAGCGGAGGATTTTTTATTTTTTATTTTTGAACTACTGTGATTTCCTGTGCTTTTCTGCCTCCTTTCCTCCTCTCTCTCTCTCTCGCTCTCTGACTCCCTCTCTCTGACTCCCTCTCTCCTTGTGCCCTCTTGTGTCACAATGATAACTGCATCCCAGGCACTGGTGCCCTTGTAAAAATCATTGGGCCTCAGTAATGTCATTCTGCTGGCACACATTTTGTAACAGCCCTGCTGATCCAGTCACCCCCCCCCCCCCACTGTTAAACTGTTGCTTCCATTCAGAGCTACTGATTAAAACAAGTCTATAAAGAAGCGTTTGTGTCTCTGTCGATTCTGTCTGGGCCGGTATGGAATGTTGCTGTCCAAAGTACTGAAACTTACCACCAAGGTAAATATCTACATCCAATACCTAAAACCAAAGAGTTTTTTTTTTTTTATTAAATGTAGATAAATAATTATTTTGTTCCCTTGCCCTCTCTTGCTACTTCCATTAAGCCACATCCGAGGTCTTGGCGTGGCCTCCATATAACCTCTAACGCCTGAATGAAATAAATAATAATAACAAAAGTCACATCCCTTCGTTTGATGGCGAAACCTGAACTAACGACTCAATCTCGCGCAACTCTGCCCCGAAAAAAAAAAGCCACATGGCTTTTTTTCAAGGAGCAGGCTACTTTGTATTGCATAAATCATTCATGAACGCACTGTGCGCCGATTGTTCCCCCTCTCCCTTTCAGACAGCCCACCCCCCCCCCTCCCTCTCCCCCCCTTTGATCTCCTCCTTGCACCCAGAACTATCAATATTTGCTAAACGCTCCTCACAATGCCCGTCCACGCAAGGGGAGAAGCCGCGGAGGTCTCACCAGCACCAGGGAGAAGACCTGGGAGGGGAGCTCTAATGAGATGCCCTGAGCCATTTCCCTGTACGTGCACAAGGGCAGCAGATGTAGCAGCAGTGGCGGTCCCGGGGGGGGTGGGGGGGGGGGGCTTGAGGGAGACCCAGCCCGGACCTCCTCCAGTGGGGAGTGCTGGGGCGACAGACATGGTAAATCATCTTTACTATGGATTGTAATTATTGGGATCGACTGACAACCCCTGCCTCCACTCTATCTCAGAAAAAAAAAGTGTGTGTGTGTGTGTGTGTGTTTGTGTGTGTGTGTATCTATTATTGTGTGCATGAGTGAGATGGGGAAAGAGGTGGGGTGATTTGTGAGGTGTTCTAGGCATCAAAAATTATTTATTCATGCTTTGAGTATTTATTATTTACCCCGCCCCTCTCTCTCTCTCTCTATCTACTCATCCGTTGTTGCGTGAGATTCTAAATCCTTATCTGGTTCACTTAACTTTTCATCCCAAGTACCAGAAATGAGTCACCTTTAACTTCAAATCCGATCAGCTGTTTTGACAACCCTCTGGAAGGAACGAGTTGGCCAAAGCAGCAGTGTCAGATGAATCAAATGAAAGAATTCACCCTATTAGTTGGATCTGCCGGCAGCTCGAGTCCACTAAAAGGGTCCTGCTTTGGTTTTATGAATAATAAATCAGATAATAGCTTAGCTTACTCCTCATTATGAGTAGCTACAGGTCATTGTGTTCGAACCGTTGTACAGTCTTTTGTGGATTTGGAAAGGTCTAAAAACCTGAAACGTAACTCCCATAGTTACACCAACAATAGAATAGAATAGAATGCTCTTATCAAGAATATCCCAGCTTTGACTTTGAAAGGGAATTCGAGGACCTATGAAGGATCTGTCCAGGGAGGGAGGCAGGGAGCTTAATCCACACGGAACACAAGCTGAAATGTTCAATCATCCAAAGATCCGAT
Organism: Colistium nudipinnis; assembly: GCA_016785305.1. NCBI lineage: Eukaryota > Metazoa > Chordata > Actinopteri > Pleuronectiformes > Rhombosoleidae > Colistium > Colistium nudipinnis. The sequence goes on from JAFBJU010000834.1 coordinate 320,948, forward strand.
CCGATGCTAAATCCCAGGGCTGTCTTTTGAATCCCAAAACGCCGAACTTGAATCCCAGGCACTCTGATGCACTTTCCTGCTGTCAGACAGGAAACGGGTCGGTGGACTCACCAGCATGCCACCGTCTCACTGTTCCTCCGTCGGGATGACATCATCACCCCTGCAGTCGCGCTCTCTCTGCTCTTCAGCTTCGGTAGAAAGTGGATCCCTTTCTGAGGGGACTGAAGGCTCTGTGGGTTCCGCTTAAGACTCATTTTCCCACCGATGCGCAGTGGAAGCGACGCTTATCCCCCTTTAATACTGCTCGCTCAGCCTAATAGCATCAACCCAGTGTTCCCTGGACCGTATGCACAACTACCTATAGGTTTCAACCAATCACTCCATAGGATAATTAGCCCGGGGCCCTGCTGGATAATGGTGAAAGCCACTCAATGAGCGGCGATTAGCCCCCACGAGATGTTTGGCTGAGAATTTCACTTGCATTATTCAGCAGCACCGGCCACAAACACCGTCAACTGTCAAGGGGCTCAGAAGTCACGCGAGGACCCCCAGCCCCGGCGTGGGCTGATTGTTTCTTCCCAAATTTAGTTGGATTCCGATGTGGGGATGAAGTATATTAAAATCAATCAAAATCCACTCAGGTTCAATTGAATGGAGAGAGAAGAAGAAGAAATCAGGTGTCTCACAGGCTATTTGACATTCCCTTGTGTGTGTGTGTGTGTGGGTGGGGGGGGGGGGGGATACAGCCCTATAGAGGGGGGGGGGGGGGGGGGGATACAGCCCTATAGATATATCACGGAGGAATATTACGTATAGGAGACAGGTATGCCATAAAATAAAGTGTGATGAGGTCATTGCTTTGCATACACTCGCACGATCCACGGTCTCCATGCGAACATTACAGGGAAGCAGTCGTTACAGGTTACTGCCAGGATTGTCATTGTGTTGTCATTGTGTTTTGTGTTGCGTTATCTCCCTGTGGGGGGCGGATGGGGCGGGGGGGGGGGGGGGGGGGGGGGGGGAGGGGGGGGGGCGGGGTGGGGGTGCAAGCAGCAAATCGGGTGGGAGAACAGGTCATCACTGTCTGACAGGGGGGAGTGGGTGAGTGAGTGAGTGACTGAGAGAGAGAGAGAGAGAGAGAGAGAGAGAGAGAGAGAGAGGGGGGGGGGGGGGGGGGGGAGTGAGTGAGAGAGAGAGAGAGAGGCAGGGAGGCTGAGAGGACAGAGAGCAGCAGATGCACAAGGTGCGTCCTCGCGCAGACCCACACCCGCAGCATCACGCGCACGGCTCGGACATGACCTGCCCCGGGACGGACGGACGGAAGAAAGTGTGAGAGTGGAGGAGAAGCTCTCTGCGGCTCGGACGGATGGCACCGCTTTGTCTCCCCCGCGCGCTGCTGGCGACCTGAGCGCTTGTTTTACGCACACGTGCCAGTCCTCACGCGCTGGATGTCCGGATTAACGAACCTGGCGGATCTTTTCGGAGGGCACGAGCGACACGAAGTAGATGGATATGCCAATCAAGTAGGTTTCCCTGCGCGGTGGATTATTTTCATAGGGGCTATTCGCGTGCAGCCCACATGGCTTGGCCAAACTCGCCGGGCTCTCCCGGAGCTGGGAAGCCCAACCCCGGCGTCCTAGACCTGGGGACAATCTTCGTGGACTCCGACATCATATTTGGATTTACGAGTCACCTACTGAAGAGGAAGACAAGGGTAAGATAACGATGCGGGCGGGACTGACACACGTGTTATGTCGAGGGTGATCGCCGCCGTTGCGTCTGAAAATAAGTGGGAAGACAAACGATGCGCGCCCGAGAGCTGCTGTCCGATGCTCAGGATTAGGAGGAGCACAGTGCAGCATCCCCTGTCCCCTTCTGTCATCCGAAACGTCATCGTATATCGTAATCATAATTATCGTAATTATATTCAACACTGCTCCAACAGAATTATCCTAACTTCTTTTTTATGATGTTTGCTGGGTTTTGAGCAAACTGCTTAAAATACCATCAAGAGTTTTTAATTGGCTGATAAAAAAAAAAGAAACTGCAGATTTACATGTAACTGATTAGTATAGAGAAATATTGGTGGACCAAATATTTTTTATTTTATTTTAATTTAGGTTAGATCGTTGTGTCTATTCTTTTGCAGCATCGCTACCTTTTGAGCCCAAACATGAAAACTGCTTTTTTAAAGAACAATGAAGATGTGTTTGATCGTGCATTTTTTTTTTTTTTTTAAGTTATAGCCAGTACAGTTTGATATAACCGGGAGACAAAAGCCAGTGGGTTTCCCGAAATGGGTCATTTCAGGGCAGGGAAAAAAAAACGACAAAACACTCTCTGGTGCCAAGAACAGCAGCACATGTGGCCACCGTCGCTTACATCATCCGCATGAAATATTTAAAGTTTACCAAATTAATATTTAACCTCAGCATCCCCTCCGCCCGTCCACTTTGAGCGGTGCCGTTCTGTGCGCGCGCCATGGGAGGGCGCTAGAGTTCCATTAACTACCCAGTCCTGCACCTGAGAGGAGAGGCAACAGTTGATGGTGTGCTCTGCAGCTGAGAGAGAGAGAGAGAGAGAGAGAGAGAAGTCTGGCCATTTCTAAAAGTTGCCCTGCCTTTCTAAAATCACGATTAAATGAAAGTGATGTCAGTCTGATGATGTTGCTGGAGGGGTAATCCACATAATATTCATTATAATCTAACTGTCAGGGAGTTTGTTGTGTTTTCTGATAGTCCTATTTGTGCTCCGATTACGAAGAGATCTGTCAACCACACCTTACACAACTCCATGCGACCTCCATGTTGTGCAGACACACTTTGTTCACACCTGCAACACGTTTAAGTCCCCCCCCCCAAAAAAAATGTACAGGCTCAATTTGGGGGAATTTCTCAAAAATGATGATGATAAAAAATGATAATGCACAAATCACTGCCAGTGTTTACACGTGATGGACTAAACTGACAGGGCCATGTCAATATCAATGGAAGGCATTCCCCACAGGGGGAAACCTGTGGTGTATTTTGAGGGTGTACGGCATAGCTGACACCGATCCCGGGCCTGTGATCAGCTGTGAACCTTCGCAGAGCGGAGGCGGCCCTCCCATTCCAGCACTAACACCGCCTCCTCCTCCTCCTCCTCCTCCTCTTCCTCCTCCTCCTCCTGCGCACCCAAGCACTACTCCCCTGTGCCAAAAACTCCTCCGCCGCCTGGAAACTTAGAGACTCAGGTCGGTTCAGCGGTAGCCTCGGACCAGCCGTCGGCCACTGGTCCCAGCACAGTGTGGCCGGATGAGTGGCGCAGCTCGGCCAGGCCTCCAGTCCATGGCTCAGCCTCACGCCGCTCACTGCGCGCCGCCACCCTCAGACGCACCCCCGAAGGTGCGACCTTGATCCGGGAGAATGAGCTCGTTTGGAAACCGCGTGTTCACTGTAAGTTTTGTCACCACGCGCAGGTTGTGTGTTTGGAAGGGGGTGTCGCCTCGGCAAACGCAACTCTGGTGGTTTGCGTTTCCAGCTTCGAGGAAAAGTTAGTAGCCGCTGCGCTCCCCTCGCTGCGCACTTTCGGGGACAGGTGCTCTGCGCGGCTCCAAACCATTTCACTTTCGCACTTGTGCGCGCAAGGCATGCGGACGCGACCACCGACGGGCTGTTAACCCAACTTGTTTTTCCCTCTCCCCCCCCCCCCCCCCCCC
>JAFBJU010000834.1:325422-342341 GCA_016785305.1 Colistium nudipinnis
GTGTTTTTTTTTTTTTCTTTTTTTTTTTTAAATGAGCCTGCCGCTCGCGTTGGAGACGGAGGAGGAAGTCAGGTCCCAGTCGACCTTCGCTGTGCATTGAAAGTGTTCCTGTGTGGCTGCTCCCGCAATTCCCACCGCTGTTAAATATAGGCCCTGAGACCGCTGTTGTGGGTTTGCCCCCACCGGGTCGGTTCTCCTTTGTTGTCCCGTTTTAGAGAGAGAGAGAGAGAGAGAGAGAGAGAGAGAGAGAGAGAGAGTCTCGGCGTGAGATTGGGTTACATCTCTTCAAGGTTTTCACCCCCAAATCCCCCAGCGGCCGATGTTCAAACGTGCATTTCTGAAGCACCTGGGCTCTCCGTCGGGGAGACATCTGTATGTGTGGTCCAGTCTTCGTCCCGAGCGCATCGGATCCATATTCAGGTATCGGGTGAGCCCACGCCGTGAACGCATGGAGCCTGCCCTCAGCTGCTGTTATCTACCATGGGAACTGACCTCCCCTTTTTAGTGTGGCACCCTCCGGCAGTTTCTTTGTGGCCTTCACCAGGTGCTCAGAGACACCCCCCCCGCCCCCCTCACCCCGCTCCTCCTTCTTCTCCTTCACCACCATTTTGCACTTGTTGATGGCTAAATTGGGCCTTAATTCCGGGGTGGCAAGCGGTGATGGCAGGGTGCTGCTATTGTGCCAGGGTCGTGGTATGGGCTTCCCCCGGGGCTGAAGGATAATAAACCCGTTGTCTTAGCGAGCTTGGGCCGCTCACCTGTCGGGGCTTCTTCAGAGGACGCACGCGGTTACGGGTGATCGTTCCCAAATTGCTCCCTCCGCCGAAAGAGGGGGGCCGAGGGGTCATCGCGGCCACTCAGGTGGCCCGCTGGGGCGGGGGCGCTACCTGCGAAAGGCTCGGCCGCAGTGTTGTGTCGGCTGTTGTCATGGGACAAAACAATGGCCGAGACTGTTAAGCCGAGGTCGCACTTCCCCTCCCTCCCCCCTTCGGCTGCCCTGTGGGTTTTTTTTTGTCTTTAATGAAGAGGAAGTCGGCTCGATTGCCAGACGCCCTCCCCCACCCCCCTCACTCCGGCCAGTGGACTTATTGTTTGAATACAGTAGTAGTGGCGAGTAGATAAAAATTTCGAGGAAAAAACTGCTTTGTGTTGAGTGAACGTGCTTGCGCACACAGAGCCTACTGCGAGAGGGAAAGTTCACGGTTCTCACACGCCCACGAAAGTCAGCTTTTGTGTTTTCCTGTTTGGGTCTGAGGGGACCGGCTCGCAGTACGTCCTGCTCAGGGTTTGAAGGAGTAAAGGGGCCTGCTTTCTGCCTCACGGTGTGGTCCACTACAGCGGTAAAGAGTCCGGCTCGGTGAATGCGCAAAAAGGTCAGCACCAGCAGTGATCGTCTCCACGTGATCAACATAAAAAAATGATTATACATTTTCGATTTTGTCTCTATACCTCCACCGGCATGTAATTAATCATTAATGGTGCCCTTGCTTTTTCAGGCTTTTTTAAACCGAATTTCACATACTGGCCTCCGTACGAATCGTTGCTTTTTCCAATGATGAATATTTTTTTACGATTTCGAGTCGCAAGGATCACCGATATATATTTTGCGCAAAACGGTGCCCTTGAGCTGACGTGCCCAGGTTTCAGGAGAAAATGCGGCACGCGCCATGGTATTCAGGCAGCAGATGATTAAAAAATGCCAAGACACCAACAACAACCAGAACAACCACAAAAAAAAAAAAAAAATGCAAACTAACTCATTGTCATCAGGGGGAATTCGCCTATTTAATTAGCAAAAAATGAAAAACTACAGCTCGGAGTGACTTCAGTAGCGAACGGCAGACAGTCTGGATTAAAATAATTGTAGACTGCGTTCATTGTGGCTGGACACGGAGGCGAGGTGAGGTTTGATATCAAGGAAGACGACTTCAAAGTGACCAATTAGCGCCTCGCGGTAATCTGAGACGCTGTCAACACGCACACACACACACACACACACACACACACAGATGGTTCAGATCCTCTCGTCCTCTTTTTCTTTGGGGTATCGTTCACATTTAGATCGTGTGTACCGATGAGATGAAATGTCTGTGTGTCTTTTTTTTTTGACCCCTGAGCCACGACTAATCCGGTAACAAAAAAAAAAAAGAAAAAAGCGTCAGTGACAACAATAGGTGATAAGTGTCGGGTATGTAGCCTGGAGTCGTCGTGACCTGAAAGGGCTTTCGTGTAGGCCCCTCGGTCCCATTTAAAGCCCCGACACTTGATCCGTTCTTTTTTTTTTTTTGGAACGGGCTAACCTTAATTGTGTGAGCCGTGAGAGAGTTGACGTTTGGGGGGCGGCGGGAGTCGCAAGTGGCCCGGATGACGTGGATGAAATATGCACGGAGGTGCCTCGTTTCCTTCGGGGTTTTTCCCGGGACGAGAGAGTCAGAGAGCGCCCAAAAACTGGGCCGGGGCGAACGCACCGGGCCGCTTTCCGACCGAGCCGTCGCAGGTGGAGGTCAGTTGCGGCCACACCTCACCTGCCTGATGGCCTTTGCCCTCGGGGGTGGTGGTGGTGGTGGTGGTGGGGGAAAGCCCAATTTAGTACCGCGAACTCCTCGTGTCTCAGCAGGTAGGACAAAGCGAGACCTAGATCGTACAGCGAGAGAACAGGCCGCCACCTCAACCCCCAGTATACGCGGCGCCGCGCGCTGATTTATGCGCCCTGGGTCCAAGCCTGTCGCGAATGGTGGTGCGCGAGTGTGACTGTGAATGCGGCGGCAGGAATTAGTTTGTACCGTCGGGCCTTTTGCCAGGCGTTCATGCTGAATTCATAAATAATGGCCACAGTCGTCCTCTCCGAGGGCTCATTTGGATTCATGTGTGATTTGTTTGGCTGCTTTGTTCCTTCGCTCGACCCTTGACCCACTCAGGGTGCGGACTTTGCCAGCGAATCCGTGCGAGTGTTTTTCAATCAGGCCTCGTCTCCTGCCGCCCGAGGGGGAAATGGATCGGGGCCTCATTCGTGTCGCTGATGTTTGCTGGCTGGCCTTGTTTGACTTTTGTGTCGCGCAAAAACAATTTTACATTTCTGCTGTGTGACAGAAGAAGTGGGCCGGAATGTTTACGTCGCCTCGGCCCAGGACCCAGCCGGGGCATTGCTGTGATTGCGCACAGATTGTAAAGCCCATCGAGGCAAATATGCATCGGGATTTTTGGGCTATGCGAAATATATATGTTTGATTGACTGTTGACAACAGAGCTGCGTATAGGAGATTGTGTTCAGATAGACGTTGGCATCTAACATTTGGGCTTTTCATATATGGATATTGCTAAAACAGCTGGATGAAGTTTTGACTTTTTGGAATTGGAACGGACTTGGATATTTTTTTTCTTCCCTTCACAGTTTTTTTTGTTTTGCATTTTTGTTTTTATTATTCTGCAGCCTTTATGGGAACCACACACTAAAACAACAGGTCTTTAAATGTGGACAGTGGAACAACCCCATCCGAAGTTAGGGGAGCGTGAATAGATTCTTATTCACTTTCCCGCCTCCGGCTTTTCGCACTCGGCCCTGCATTTAACCTGAGGCCTTCTTTTTTTTCCCACACTGACCTCCAGGCATCTCTGTAATGAAGGCCGCACTCTCACCATGTCTGCTGCAGTTTCATGTTACATCTTTAATTTGGCGCGCCGAAAGCGAATTGACCCGAATGGCTGCTGCGCAGTCCGCTGCTTATCGGCAATTGCGAGGGTGAATTACTTTGAGGCCGAGAGCAGGAAATGGGCTCGGGGGGTGCGCAGATGCGGAAGGGGGCTGACGGAAAGTGAGCTCGTCGCCGGGGAGAAACTGTTTGGAGGAGGGTTGTCTAGGAACATAGGCCATTCCTTACGTCGGCGCGGCTGCTGCTGTGCTGCTCAGGGGAGCGGATCCGCAGCAGGCAAGATGAAACAGGAGCTCAGCAGATATATACGCACGCGCGCACGCACGCGCGCACACACACACTCTCTCAAGCACGGCGGGCACGCGTACGCACGTACTGAACTCAGACACACACGTGACTGTGTCCCAGTCGGACCATCTGGTGAATCGGCATGCCGCCGAAATGTGCGTCTACAGAGAGCCATCCAGATGTTCTCCCCCCCCCCCCCAGTCGCCTGTCAAGGTGAGCGGAGCTGCTGAGGGGAATGTGTGCTGCGAAGGTGCCTCCCGCCGTTCGCCCGAGCCAGTCTGTTATCCTCAATAGCAGCTATTCAGTGACGCTATTCGGAGCAGCTGCACCAGGCACCGTGAAGAACGACGATGTCACCAAAGGCCTCGGATGTTTCCCATACCGTAAATCGGTAAAAGAGGACCTGGGAAAAAGATGGAAAAATCCTACCAATGTCTTTCTTTTTTGTCCTCATAAATAGCAGAGGACATCGCACCAAAGCGCAGTGCTGCGCAAGAGCGGAGAGAAGTTACGACCTCAGGCAGCTTCTCGGCCGCAGGTAACTCTCCGACGGCGGGGGAAGTCAGGCGCCTTCATTCGAGCACCGTATGGAGGTACGCCGTTGAGGAATTCATAGGGCTACATTGATTCGACATCAACCTTTTTGTAAAGACCTTTTTGCGCGTGATTCGTTGCGCGTTGTGGTGAACTCACACCATCGTCGGTCCAGTCGATCAACTCTCTTTCTTCTGGTTTTGGAATGTTTTAAAGTCGCTGTGTTTGGGGAAGGATCATGTGTTCTTGCAATGAGCCCGAGCGAAGCCGGACAATGGGTCCGCGGCGGAGGCCGACAGGACGGTGGGCGTTTTCAGCACAGTGCACATTGTGCCCCCCCCCCCCCCCCCCCCCCCCCTCCCCCCCCCCCCCCCCCCGGACGAGTCTGATTCAGAGTATTGGTTGTTGAGATACATTTTCAAGACAGCACACAGACGCCGAGGGGACATCGGCAAGTCGGAGGTAATCTCCTGCTGGCTCCATTAAAAAGGAGCTCGAGCGACAGTGGGGCGGGGTTGCAGCATACAAATTGCCCGGCTTACGGCGATGCCGCTGAAAAGAGGATGCCGTGCCAAGACGGAGGTGCGGACGGCAAACTTTGGGGCGTGGCCCCGCCCTCTGCTCACAGCAAACAGTGGGTAAGCGGCGCGGACTTGACGTTGTGTCGCTTGTTTCCGCGGTGCCGGGTGTAAACGGCGCTTCTTCTGCCTCTCAGCCCACGCCGCCTCAGAACGCCGCCAGTGTTTGGCCCCGTTGGCGATATTGGACTAGGCCCGGGTCGACGGAGGGGCCTGGGGGCGTCCAAAATCTCGGCTGTTGACATGACTGACATTAACTGAGCAATACGCCGATCCAACAGCCAATTGTCAACGTGCCCGGGAGCAAAGCGAACTGCGAGGGTTTTGTCGAGTACTTTTCGTGAACGCATTTCTTTGGTCACTGGGCGGCTTTTTGTATTCATTCATTCATTTAGTGCTGCCGCGTGTCGTCTTTCTACACACGTGTAGACGCGCGTCTCTCCGTCGCCGTGCGATTCTATTTGTGTTTGCGTAACGGTAGATGGATTGCGATGGCAAACCCCCCCTTCCCGGCCGTGCTTTGGGGGGCTATTTTTTATTGTCAGGACCTCATTCAGATACGTATATAGTGCGCCGTAAATCCCGGCGCAGCGGGGAAAATGCCAGTCAAAGTTCACGCCGCTCATGTTCATTTCATGCTCGAGTGTCCCGGCGAGGATGAGTGTGTGTGTATTGACGACGTGCGCGCAAGTAGTGGGAGAAAAAGAAAGAGACGAAGCGCACGCCGGGTCCCTCCATCCTTTCCACTTTGCCGTCGAAGTCATCCATCTTTCTGAACTTAACTGCGGCCAATTTATGATTGCATTATTACGCGCGGCGTTTTATCTTCATTCCAGCACTCGGGCCTGGCGGTGGGCCGGTTAATGGAGAAGGTGATGGAGAAGGTGACTGGCCAGTGCCATGACTATGGCGCTCGGTGGGCCTGCGTAATGAAAACGCAGGCTCTCCAGTGGGAGCCCCGCCGGCCGGGTGCTCATGTGGGAGTCCAACATGTCACATTTGACCTGTTGGTAGTAAATTTGGCCGCGCACTCACACAGTGAGCTTCACTTGGATTTTTTTAATAATAGATGACATGGGGGCCTTAATCACAATGTCCCGATACGATTTCCACCCGAGGAGGTGTCCTGATGTCAGGGCCACCGAGGGGAAGGGGCGCGTGTTTCCGTTTTTTCGCTTTTCTGACATTTGAAAGGAAGTGGCGCGGCGAGGCACTCTAAAACTTATGGCCTGCGGGCGAAACCGCATTTCTCAATAGACGCACCGCCGCCGCTGGAAAGGTCAGCCCCTGCGCTGTGTGGATTCAAATCCACACAGCGCCCTGGAAGAAAGCAAATCAACATTCTGCAGCCGCGGCGCTCGTCGGTGGTGGTCAAAGTCTTTTTCGACTTCGTAAAAAAAAAAAAAAAAAAAGCAAGCGAACTTTGTTACTCTTCGTTTTAATGTGCGAGTCGATATTTTTTCTCCAGGGAGGGAAGGAGTGGCGTAGATGATGGATGGGTGGCTTTAAAAAAACGAATAAAATACCTAGCGTCATCCTTTCTTGGCCACGGTATTGTTCTAAAAGCTTCGAAGCGCTTTTATATACGTCGCGTTTCCTCCCATGTCTTGTGCGCACTTGGCAGATAAGTGTGATAAAGAGGAGAAGGCAACACAACCGCTCACAACCCGCGTCCTGTGCAAAGTCAACAGCGCCGAGCCTGGCGCCGAGCCTGGCGCCGAGCCTGGCGCCGTTTGCTCTGTTGCGTCTGCTTTTTTGGAGGTAAAAAAAAAAAATGACGATAGCGCACACTCGGACCATCCGGTCGGCAGGAGGGTCGTGTCGCCGGGAACGTCGCCGCCGCCTCGAGCCCGTCGCTCCTCCCGCAGGACGGCGCGAGCCTTCCCCCGTCTCCTCCCATGAACCGACTGCCATTAATAGAGCCGTCCTTTATGCTTCCCCACTTGTTACCGCCGCTCCGTCTTTTATGATGTCACCCTCTCCGCTGAAGAGCTCGGGGCTGCTTTATCTCCTTCATGTGTGTCGGGCACTTAAACTTAAACCCCTCTGTTTATGAGTCCCAAACTGCCTCTCCATCCTCGGCGTTTGCTCCCCGGTATCATCTCGCGGCGTCGCCCGTAAAAGCTGAACCGCCCCCCACTCCCCCCCCCCTTCCCTCGCCCGCTCCGAGAGCTCACAGGTTGGGCCTCGCGGTGCGGACCCCCGCGGCTAAGTGCCCGACTAACCCACGCCGGGTGTGAGAACCAGCCTGGGAGAGTTTGGGTGTGTGGGTTGTGTGGCCCTTTTCTTTTCTTTCCCCCCCCCCCCCCCCCCCCCCCCCAAATCTTTGTTGAAGAAGCTCTCTCCGAAGCCTCTCTCTGGAGCTCAGTAAAAGTTTAGAGTTTTCTCAGCCCTCGCGCCGTAAATTGCTGCTGCCTGGCCTAATTGAATGTCGTTCGATGGCTTTCGCCGCTTTCACTTGAAGCTTTTTTTTCCTCCAGTGAGATCCCACCCCCAGACATTGTCACCACACCACGCGGTGTGTTTCAGCTCTTGTTTTTTCGCCGCAGGGTGTTTGGCAGCGGTTCAACGACGAGGGCCGGCCTCTCGGGGAGCACACCTGCCTTTTCTGGCCTCGGTGGATTCCTGCCCCCCCCCACCTTCCAAACCCCACCTTCCGAACGTTCACTATACGGTCACGTTCTCCTCCTCTCCGTCGCAGATCTGGACAGCCTGGTGGGCCGTAATCGCTGTTGCGAATTTTTATATTTAATGGGCGCTTTACGCACCGTCTTCTACAGGCTGGGTCCGCTCTGCTTTGACGGGTTTCCAGGGGGCCGGCCTTCGGTCGTTTGGCTCGAGTTCCGCTGCTCCGGAATAATTCGTGAAGCGCAATTTCACCGCCATCTTAATCCGCTCTCCTCTCGTGAAGTTGACAAGCAAACATTTGTTGAGCCGCCATATCGACGTTATTTTCTCTTTTTTTTCCCCCTGCGCCTCACAGTCCAACACATTTCTGCGCCTAAGTTTGTGCCACACAACGGTCGAGCGCACGCTCCCAGCGAGACGTCGCCCCTCTGCCCGTGGCCTGACCTCTCGGGCCTGCCCTCCGTCCCACGCTGGGTGTCAGTGCTTTCGTCCCTTTTGTGAGCGCGGGGACGTTTGGGCCGCCGGCTCCAATGGAAGGGTGAGACGGGGGCACACTTGAACTCCCACAGAAGCCGTCCTTGGAGGCCACGTTGGAACTGGATTTGAACTGTCAGACCATACCTGATTTTCCTCTGCCTCCGAAAGACACACTCAAAAGCCGGTTTGGCACACAACAGAAAGAGCTTTTTGTTTTTCCTCCCAGTTTTGGCCTGAGCTCGGTTGCCACTCCAAAAAGCGGTGTAGACAGTGATTTCTGCCTGAGTTGTTCGTTGTTATGTAGGTTATAGAGGGTGCTGTAAAAAAAAAAAAAAAAAAAAAGGGCCCTACAGTAGCCTCCCCTCATCCCACACTGGGAGTTTTTTTTTAAGCTTTCATCTCTTTGTGAGAGAGAGAGCTGTTAGGGCTGCTGTATCCAATGGAAAGGGGGAAACACACTCCAACTCCCACGCATTTCGCGCATTTCAACTGGATTTGAACTGGATGAGATGATGGGGGATTTGTGCCTTTCCGTCTCTCTTTGTGAATTCGGCGCACCGCAGAGCTGATGTTTTTGCCGGGGCCTGGTTGCCGTACTAACACGCAGCGCCGCGAGAGTTTTTCCCGCTCCACTTGTTGACTTACAGCGGGGCGCTGTAAAACCAAAAAAAAAAAAAAAGAAGCCCTACGGCGGCCATGGAAGGGCACGGCGGCGCTGTGGGGGGACGGCGGGCTGGAGGCCGAACAATGCTTAATTAGCCCATAAACAAAGGCCAGCGGGGGATCAGAGAGGGCAATCAAAGAGTCCCGTCCCTTTGAGCTCCTCGCCCCGTCAACAAAGCCTCTCTAATGGCCCCTGTCCCTGCACTTGTTGTGTCTCACCGCGTGGGGTGCTTCCTGACAACATAAAAGGCCTTCCATCCCGACAAAGGAAAAGAGCGCTACACCATCCACACCTCCCTTGGCCTTCAAAGCAACCCCCCCCCCCCCCCCCCCCCCCCCCCCCCATATTGACATTGCTCCTCCGCTCGCCTCCACCATCTTTGTTGGGGTCCTCATGGCGACGGCTTTCATCTCCTCCCATTCCGGCCCGTGTCCGTGACTTTCGTGCGCTGTTTTCATTGCGCTCCTTTGTGCGCCGCTGTGCTGGCACGCTGCTGGGAGCCGGCGAGGAAGCGCCCGACACACTGAACACCGTGCCAGGAACTGGGAAGGTTGTTCAAGTTTCATGTTTGGCATGAAAACAGGTGTGTATGCAAGGCGCGCGTGTCGGGTGTGTGCGCGCCGGTGAGACACAGCGGCCCGGTGTCCGTGTTTCTACGAGACAGCTAGTGTGCTATTTTATATATATTTTTTTTATGTATGGACACGAGGCCCTCCCGACGAAAACAGACGTCCACCGTGGCACGAGCCCCCCCCCTCCCCGCCACAGGTCGGAGGCAGATCTCTGCTTGTTTGCGCTGCGACTGTGTTATCATCCCCCGTTTCCTGTCAAAACAGGAAAGGACAGGGGCGAAAAACGGAGGGTAGGAAAGTGTTGCCTTGATGTGTGTGTTGGCTGGAGGTCCAGCGCTGGCTGACAGTGACCCTCCCGGCCAGGAAAAACAGACCCGCTCGGGGCGTAACCCGCAGCTGGATGTTTCATGGTGTTATTTTTATCACCCTTTTTTCTTTTTTTCTTTTTTTTTTTTACAAAAGCACAGCCGGGGATGCTTTTCCCAGCTGTTGACACAGGTCTGGGTCATTTTGGTCTCCGAAAAAAACAGGGCAGCGGTCGGTGAGAGAGCGAGCGAGACGTCCCTTCCCATCCGCCTGCGTCCCGTTGGCGGACGGGCCCATGTGACCGTGCTCTCTGTTTAGCAAGGGAAATCCCTTTTGGCATTTTGTTAATCACGAAAGCGAGACGCTCTTCTTCTCCGGGTGATCCCGAGACCTCCGCCCATTGTCATGCGTTTTCATCCATCACACCTGTTTTGTTGCACTGAGATGGCACGCACGCACACACCAGACTCGGTAAATGTTCTTTAATGGGGCAGCAACTTGTGCGCACATTCCAGACGGTAGAGTCAGCCATCGGTGCGGCTCAGGCGCTGGGTTACTGCTGGTGGCATGGCAGGTAAAAGCCCCGGAGTCTGCTGAGAAAGGGCTAAATGAGAAGGCACGGTCAGGCGCGCCGCGCAAACAGCTGATTAGTGACTCCGCTAATTATTGACTGGTGAATTCCTGTCGGAATTCCAGGGGTTGGACGGCAGAACCGAGTTTGGCTCTTTATGGGGAAGAAGAAAGAGGCGCTCGCGCAGGAAAGCTTTCGTCAGACCGGCCAGATTGCAGCAAACAGGCTTTTGTTTGTTTTTTTTCGTTTTTTTTTTTTCATTTTTGTGCACAACGAGACAACGGCCGCACTAGGCTCTCTACCAAGCCGGGTTTGACCTCGGGGAGACTCCATGGGGAACTGAAAATGGGACCAGACAGGTAAATACCAGCAATAGCTTAGTCAGCACGTAGCGCTGGAGCGGCAGCGGTGCTCTGCCCCTTTCCCTGTGACCCCAGATTAAGATGTGGTGCGCGGGGGTCGATGTCATCAGAAGGGAGGTCGGAGTTCATCTGTCTTCCCTGACAGACCTTCAGGTGGTGTTCCAGTGCTCTGGCAGAAGGCCACACCGATGCTGACCTCCACGAGTTGCGCAATTAGTTGCCCTTTGACCCCCGCGGTCCCACAATAAAACCTCGAGCGCAGAGCGGGCATGCTTCTGCATCCCCAGAACCTATTACATGTCACTCTGTATGTATATGTGGGTGTGTGCGTGTGTGTGTGGAGGGGGGGGGGGGGCTGTCTCTTGTGTGTGTGTGTGTGTGTGTGTGTGGGTGTTGGCTTGAAAAGGCACTGAGGTAGTATGTGATCCTGTCTGACATGTTCTAATAGCTCCGGATGTCCTCCATCTAGTTTTTAGATTAAAAACCAAAGAGATTGGAGCCATGCATACAAATTCCTATCCCCGGCTTAATAATCGTACATCTGGCTACTTTTCATGAACACACCAAATGTCCATTTATTCTGCATGGCTCGCTGTGCACAGTGCAGCTCTCCACTCCTGGAGTGATGCTATTTGCAATTGAACGGCTCTTAACTGTGCGTCTCTCGTGCTCTCGAGTGCGGCTGAAGCGCATGGCGCGGGGATTATGCGGACAGACGGGCAGAATCGGACGAGTGCCATCATATCCTTGAGCCAAAAGGGAAAATGGAATCGCTCCAGCTTTCCACTTTCACTTTGTTCGACGGGCGATTCTGCCGGGGACCCCGCAGCTTATTGCTATTTCTCTTATACGACTGCGTCTTTCTCCATCCAGCCTCCGCCGCGTGACACTGCGTTCAGGCCGGCGGAAAGCCACCGGAGAACGCGGGGAGCCCCCCGATTCAAGATAACAACCCGGCAAAGCTGCCGACGACTGCCGAGGCTGTCTCCCCACCTCGCAGAGTGAAGTGACAGCGGCAATGGCCCCATCCGCTCGTTTCGGTGACCCTGGCATGAGAAAAAACACTTTTTACGATGGCTTTTCCGAGACAGTAAAATTCGTGGGCTCCCGGAGTTGTTCCTTGTCAACGTCAGACACTGAGATTTCGGAGCTTGTCATAACGTAGAGGTGGATGATTCGCAACGTTGAAAATGACAAATCAACCTGCTTTCCGCTGTGTCTCACTCGGGCAGAGTGAGACACAGCGGAAACGTCCTGTCGTACACACAAAAAAAGAAGAAGAATCAAATATTTGGAACTATCACGCTCAAGATTGAATTGAATTAGGGATTAAAAACAGCCTGGCTTTCGGCCCAGCCCATCCTCCGCAGCTCATTTGAATACTGAGCGAAAGTGAAATGGCAGCTTGGTTCGTCGCGGGGCACAAGGCCGTCCGCAGGATCCTATTGTTCCCCAAGAGACAAAGTGGCAAGAAAATGTGCACGTGAATTTATTTTCATTTTTTGATAAGCCGGGCGTTTTCTAGGAGAGCGAAGGAAAATCCTTCAGACTCAGTCAAGTGGATTATCGTGCGCCATTCTCCACCCCAGATAGTTCCTTCCTTATCTCGCCGAGATTCAGTCGACTGGGTCTAGACGTCTTAATTAGCAGGGGGGGGGGGGGAAACAAAAAAACGAAAAAAAACCAAAACAGACTGGTTAGCGCTTATCTCAGTTTGTTCCTCTTTCAATGTCTAGTTTTCATAAACAAGACCGAGTTTTCCATTAATACAACCCTCCCCGGCTAAAAGCCCTGGGCCGATGTTTGAATGTCTATTATTAGGGATAATTGTGTTCTCTGAGAAGTCATTGGCATGGTAATGACATCTTTCATGATAAATTAGTATTCCCCCCCCCATGCCCCCCCCCCCTCTCTCTGCTGTACCTACACTCGGCTGCCGCACCGGACTGATTTCGCCACTCGCTACTCTGCGGCTCCATTGTTGTTTGTGTCGACACGCGGCGGCTTTGTGAGACACAAAGCGCGTCACTCTCCGAGATAATGCTCTGCAGACGGGGAGCGGATGGGGCGGGGGGGGGGGTTGTGTGGGGCCGGGGCTGTCTCTTATACACATCTCTGTCTGACGATTTGTGCTATTCGCCTGTGAACACGGTAATGCAAGTCAAAAATGCGGCGCGGGGGGGGGGAGGGGGGACTAACCTTTTGGTTGTTCTAATCCGTTCGCCTGTTGCTCACCTATCCGCGATGGCACGTGAGCTCATATGTGAAATATGCCAAATAATAAAAAGTAGCAAAAGAACGCATAGCTCAACAATAACCACTTGCCGAGTTCTATTATGCTCCTTCTCCCCGCAGGCTGAAACTATAGAGTCACTCCATGTGGAGAGAGAGAGCGAGAGAGAGAGAGAGAGAGAGAGAGAGAGAGAGAGAGAGAGAGACTCCAACAGAAAACGTGAATATTTATCCATATGGCAGCTTTCCAGTATAATTACTGTAGGGAAAAGAAAGAAAGAATAATTGTGGGTAGGATATTTCACCTTGTCATCACTTTCAGACCACTTACTTTCCAGGACTGGGAGTGTGTGTAGCTTTTCATATTTTGCACAAGGCGTCCGCAATGAGCCATTGCAATGAGCAAGTACAACGAGGCATATACTGTACGGACCCTCTGGATCCCCACATTAAAGCTCAGGCATTCTACAGCTCGGCGGCGCACGTTGATGTTGAAAACGATGAATTCTAATCACGTTGGCGTCGCGGAGACGGAGGTTATTTCCCCACCGCGGGATCTGGAGCCTGCTGATGAGGAGGCCATATGCAATTACTTGTGTTTGAGCACGAGTGGCTGCCTTTGCATTTTTTATTTTTTTTTGTCTTTGATAATTAAACATTCATGGGCAAACATCGCGCACGCCACACTCTACCGTCTGTGCGGCTGAGGGAGTCCTGCCATGGTGATAAGTTGCCGTAAGCTCCCGCAGCAGTTTGTTTTCTCTCCAAACAAACTGCGGGGACTGGGGAGCACTCAGTTCCGCCCGCCCCCCCCCCCCCCCCCCCCCCCACCCAGAACAAACTACAGTGAATGCAGCTCTCTCAGTGTGACAGTGCCGACAGAGGAGAGGCAGGTGGCTGGAATCACTGCCTATAGGGTGGGGGGGGGGAAAAAAAAAAGGATTTGAATACGCGTGAAGAAGTGGCTCGGGCTGCTGGAGGCGACTATTGTATCAGGATGTGAACAGAGTGTTTCAGAGTGGGCTC
This sequence comes from Colistium nudipinnis, assembly GCA_016785305.1. Taxonomy (NCBI): domain Eukaryota; kingdom Metazoa; phylum Chordata; class Actinopteri; order Pleuronectiformes; family Rhombosoleidae; genus Colistium; species Colistium nudipinnis. The sequence goes on from JAFBJU010000834.1 coordinate 339,311, forward strand.
TTTGGACAAAAATAGATCTCTCCACGCGCTCCAGACCGGAATATCCAATAACTGTTTCAGCTTCTCACTCACGAACACCGCAAAGGCACGGCAGAGTTCACGTTTTAATTCTGACCTCAAGTGCTCCGGTTTCGCTTCCAAACTGCAAGCGGCCACATTATTCGAAAGTGGATTTATTTAGTTAAATAGCCGTTTCAGAGGAAAGGACCCGATATTCTCTTCTCGTGTAACATCTCTCTTCTCCCCTCTCTTTTTGTCGTCCTTGTTTTCACCTGCAGTTTCACAGCCATACCTGGCGCCTGCCTTTCCATCTTGCCTGTCGAATTTTTCGCTATGCACTCGTTCTGGTTTGTTTCCACAGCCGACGCTGGTTGGGGGTGGGGGGGGGGGGGGGGGGGGAGGGGGGCGGGGGGAGGACAAAACAGGGAGCTACCTCGAGAGCATCCCTCGGCCAAAAATCAGCCCTTCTCTAATGAGACGCGCACAATCGCTGGCGCAAGTGCACATAGACGCGATCCACCGCGTCCCTGGTGAGGACGGCGTCGCGTGCAGGCCCCGGCTGTTGGCCGACTTACTCCACAGCTGTGGGACATATGTGGAAGAATAGCGGAGGGGGGAAAAAACAAAAAAAAACAAAAAACGTTTTCATCCCTCAAGTTTATCCAGTGAAGCGTTGTGCATTACTTGAAACTAATGAGAAAACTTTGGCGGGCGAGCTGATGCGGCGCTCTCTCCGCGCGGTTTCTTATTGCGTCGCCGTCAGATGCCTGATGAACATTTCTTCGTTGGCACTCAAGAGTTCGAATCACTCTTCACTGTCTCTCCGCCGAGTCCGGATTGGACCTCCCGACCCCTCGGCCAAAGCTGTTGAGAGAGCGATGGATCCGGCCCTCGGACAGAGATGGCTGCCTTGGGTTCACAGAGGGGCGAGAGAGAGAGAGTGAAAAAGAGAGAGAGAGAGAGAAGTCTGTCTGAACAGTTTGAACGGGGCTTGTTTTCTTGACGTGCACGAGTGAACAGGAAAAGCGAATTAACTCGCCAAGCGGGGCAAGGCGGGTGAGTGATGGATGGGTGTGGCGTGTGAGACGCGCGCACGCCAACATATTTCACCCGTTTCTCGCTCTGACGCAGCCTGCGTGGCTCAAGCTTCGATGAAAGCGAGTCGTCTGCGTGGCCCGCGGCGGGACCAGCCGAGCACTCCCTCGCCGATAAATGGGGCGCACCGCACGGGCCGGTGACGCGTCATTATGCGGGGTCATTGATGATCTCAGGTTTCGGCAAAGACTGGTGGGGGATAACATCTGACCGTCCGCCTGCTTTAACCCGGGGGTCGCCCCCCCCCCCGGCTGCCTTGGGTTCACAGAGGGGCGAGAGAGAGAGAGTGAAAAAGAGAGAGAGAGAGAGAAGTCTGTCTGAACAGTTTGAACGGGGCTTGTTTTCTTGACGTGCACGAGTGAACAGGAAAAGCGAATTAACTCGCCAAGCGGGGCAAGGCGGGTGAGTGATGGATGGGTGTGGCGTGTGAGACGCGCGCACGCAAACATATTTCGACCGTTTCTCGCTCTGACGCAGCCTGCGTGGCTCAAGCTTCGATGAAAGCGAGTCGTCTGCGTGGCCGAGCACTCACTCGCCGATAAATGGGGCGGACCGCACGGGGGGGGGTGACGCGTCAATACGGGGGGTCATTGATGATCTCAGGTTTCGGCAAAGACTGGTGGGGGATAACATCTGACCGTCCGCCTGCTTTAACCCGGGGGTCACCCCCCCCCTTTTTTTTTCTAGTATGTTTTATTTTTTTAGCCAAGTTTTTTCGATGGCCGGTGACCATCTGTTTTTACGGACGGCGAGAGACGCCGCAGGCCGCTGCGTGGGCACACAATGAGCCGTATTACGGCGGCCGGCCAAGCCCCCAAACGGACATATGTCCCGGCAGATCTTATCAGGATAAATAAATAAAAATGGGTCACAGCTGCGTTCTGAAGTGGGCCCTGATTGCAGGTGTGCTCCCGCCCTGTCATTTCGCGTTAGTGGGGGGGGGGGGGGATGTGTCAGGGCGATCCCGTGGACAGGTGGTTTCGAAAGTGTCACTGAGAGGTAAAGCCTATTTGCACTCTCCGTCAGCAGCTCGCTGACAGTTCAAGGCAGGAAAGGGCTACATCCCACACGGGGACTGACATCTGCCTCCGGGAGCTCCTCTCCACCAGGTGCTCGCCGCGGCGAGATCCCGGCCGATCGCTTGGGGGGAATACTGATGCAGAGAAAGGCTCGGACGCCCTCCCTTAACCGAGGTAATCGTCTGTTTGAGCGAAAGCGAAGGGGAGTTTGTTTCTTGGCGGGGGGGGGGGGGAACCCCCTGTCGACATGGCGTGTAAGCGGTTCGTCTTCGCGGTGGTTGCAGAATTCGGTAATCGCTGGAGGGGGGGGAAAAAAAAAACTACTCAGTAGCTCTCAATTAGCGATTGACCGTTGGCGTTGCCATTTTTCACGTGACCGTCGGATAAAAAAAAAAAAAAAGGCGAAGAAAAAAAAAAAAAAAAGGACAATATAGCCTTACACAAAAACAGGGGCGAGTCACAGTGGGAGATGAGTAGAAAGAGCAGCAGCCCGGGGGGTGGGGGGGGGGCGGAGGAGGCAGGAGCAGAGTCGTTTTTTTTTTTTTGCAAGCGCGTCTCTCACCGAAAGCCTAAACTCAAGGCGGCGAGATAAAAAATCGCGCCGTAGCCACAGTGAGTGAAAAAAAACGAATTTCATGTATGGAATGCTGGCGAAGCAGAGCAACAAAGAGATATCTCACCAGGGCGATAGGAGAAAAAAAAAAAAAAAAAAAAAGCTAAAAAGCCGCTACAGCTTTTCACACGGGCAGGGAGGATGAATGAATTCACGATCGCAACGGTGCGTGCTTTTTGTCCGAGGAAGTATTATCAGCCAGGTAATGACAGTGTACCTGTGTCGCTGCAGAGACTGTCGCTTTTGTTTGCCCAAAGTCTTAGTGCTACGGTGGAGGGGGGGGGGGGGGGGCCTGTTTTTTCTT